>BJBW01001223.1:0-205326 GCA_004320125.1 Scolopax mira | reverse complement strand
CACCAGAGGAAAAAGAAGAAGGTACATTTTAAATTAGTTTGTGCTGTACTAATTGATACTTTTTTTCCATTCTTCACTGTCATTTCTAGATAAAGTAGAAAACTGACTGAGAAGCAAGAGCAAAAAAGTGATTTATGTTTTCATCTTTTCTGGTATCTACTATTAGCCTTCCCTTACATAACAAAGAAATTGCATGAGTACCTGGAAAATTACAATAACAATACAAAGCAGTAAGAGAAGCCTTTGGGGGGTTCAAATAATTATTAATTTTTAAAATTAAAGTTGGCAGTTAGTCTTTTTTTTTTTCCTTTGGGTTAAAAATGGAGAAGATAGAGTGCAGGATGAAAGAACTTAACCTATTGGGATCTAAAGTAGTCACCAGTCAAGTAAAGAGAAGCAAATGGAGGACAATCTACTTTTAATGTTCACTGCCTTTTCTTACTTTTTAGATGATACCCCTGAGACATGTATATATTCCAACTGGTCCCCGTGGTCAGCCTGCAGCTCTTCCACCTGTGAAAAGGGCAAAAGGATGAGGCAGAGAATGCTTAAAGCTCAGCTGGACCTCAGTGTACCCTGCCCAGATACCCAAGATTTTCAGCCATGTATGGGTCCAGGCTGCAGTGATGAAGGTAATCAAGAGGAGAGAGTGGAGGAGAAAAACACTTTGTAGTGTTGTGTTTATTTTTCCTTCGAAGTTCTTAAAGCTGTTGGTTGCTGTGTGATTTGGGTTATGGCAAACAGAGGAATAATTGCTGAAGAACCCAAATTGAAACTATCTCTGGTCAATTCTGCAGTTCACTTGGGTTGGTGCAGGCAGGACGCAGAAGTATAAAGGAAAGGAGTAAAGTAAGGAATAGAGGAGAGAACGTGAGAGGCAGCGTAGAGCAATACTGCACACAAATAGGCAACTGCAGACTTATCAAGCAATGCTGTTGATATTAGCAATTGAAATGGTTCTCTGTATTTTAGATGGTTCCACTTGCATGATGTCTGACTGGATTACGTGGTCCCCCTGTAGTGTTTCCTGTGGAATGGGAACGCGATCTAGGGAGAGATATGTAAAGCAATTCCCTGAGGATGGCTCTATGTGCAAAGTGCCTACTGAAGAGACCGAGAAATGTATTGTAAATGAGGAATGTTGTAAGTATTTTATTTAGCTTTGTAAAATCCAGCCAATAGCAGAAGCGCTGCCCAAACCATTTTTTTTTTTTTAATATGAGCTCTACTAGCAAACCATTTTCTCTCTCCGTTCCGAATAGCCCCGAGCAGCTGCCTCGTCACGGAATGGGGAGAGTGGGATGAATGCAGTGCCAGCTGTGGCACAGGGATGAAGAGGCGGCACAGAATGATCAAGATGACTCCTGCTGATGGATCCATGTGCAAGGCAGAAACTACAGAGGCTGAGAAATGCATGATGCCAGAATGCCGTAAGTGTCCACGAGTTTCTCTCCTCTGCTACAAAGAGAGGCATCATTTCTAACACATTGCTCCATCACACACACAGAGAATAAAGCTACACCAGAGGCAATGTTGCTTTTTCTTCTTCTCCTTAGATTTCTTAGGGAATGTGCATTAAATACCATGTTCACCATCAAAAGTATCCGTAAAAAATATTCAGCGGTATCCTATTACTATAATACCCACACAGTGATGTGTATATTAGCAAGCCATACCTAAGCAAGTCTAATTTATGGAATATGAAGTACATTTAATTATCAGGCTACAATAAAATAGAGCCCTCTCCTTTCAGCTCATGAACAGTTCAGAAATTGAGGTGCTCCTTTTGTGCAGTCAGCCCATCTCACACTTACTGTGACTTAATACTGTTTTTAATTTCTTAAGAAATGTTAAAATTTTTATCAAAAGCTGAAAGAATTACGTTTAAGATTTTTGGTAGATAAAATGTGGAAGTTTTTTAGACTATATTAATTTGACCTCCAGTTTTGTCCACTGCAACAATCCAAGTTTTTTCACAGGAGTTTTGATTGAAGCATACCTTCTTAAACTATTTATTCCCCTGAAGCACCAGGTCTCTGCAGATATGAATAAGATTTAGAAAAAGATAGCAAAGAAAAGGTATCAAAACTAAGCAAACCTTTCAATTTACTATATTGTTTTCTGAGCTTCAGCAATATTGTTCAGCTTGTGATTCATTTTGTCCAAAGTGACAACAAAGTATAATTGGTTGATGACAGACAAAACATTTTCCACCTGTATTATTGTCAAAATGTCTACCTTTGTAATTTATATATAGCGGGAATTCATTACTTTTTTTCTTTTCTTATTAGATACCATCCCCTGTCTACTCTCTCCTTGGTCTGAATGGAGTGACTGCAGTGTAACCTGTGGGAAGGGAATGCGAACCCGGCAGAGGATGCTGAAATCTGCTGCGGAGCTGGGAGACTGCAACGAGGAGCTGGAACAGGCAGAGAAATGCATGTTGCCCGAGTGCCGTAAGTGGGGGGAACCCTCTGGAAAGAGGAGCCTAATTGTGTGTGTCGCAGTCTATGGGTCAAAACTCCATCACCAATTTTTAGCATCAACTGTGGATTTTTTATTTTTTTTTAATTTTATTAGTATCATTATGCAGCTTCAGCTATAGAGAGCTGGAATTTGACCATGTCTTAATTTCAGCTCGCCTTATTTAACCCTACCCCGATGACCAACGTTGCTTTGGGTATACAGTTTCTGCATATTTAACGCACTACAACTTTGGGCAACAGCTGGTGCCCTGACCAAGAGTAAATAAGTCAGAATTACAAACCCTGTTTTTGACTCAAATGCGGAATGTGTGCTAGGAAGGAAGGAATGAAGGATTAAAATCACCTGTGTGATTCTTTTAGCTCACAGAAAGAACACAAAAGAGGCTCTCTCCATTTTTGATACCCCTCTGAACTGCTCTGTGGCCGTTTTACTCATCTATGTCTCTGTGCAATCTGGAATATCATATGAGCCAGTGGATGGTGCAGAGACAGCTGCACTGATTTTTTTTTTTTTTACCTTACTCCACTAAAATCCCCCACTTCTTGGGTGGTGCAAATTGCAGTCTTTTTGAAGCATGATAGCCTAAGGCACTGCTGAATGAATAAGATATGATGGCTTTTAGTGTCCTGTTGCCAGCTGCTTTATGAGCCTTTATAACTAATTACATTATTTTTTACAGAAAGTATTGGTTAAAAAGGCTTTTACACTGTATTTGCTAATTCAGCTTCTCTTAAATAATGTGAAATACATTTTAATTATTATTCACTGGGGCTATAATTTTTAAGTAGTGCTGAAAGATGGAAACTTTTAAGGAATAATGGTATTACTGAATCTTGCTCATTGCATAACACTACCAGTAAAGCAAGGCTTAGATCTCAGGGGTATTAGATTCTTCGTAAATATAACTCAATTTTTAACAGCTTTTCATTATAAAACAGACATATGGGTGTACAGAATGTAAAACTGAGGAAGGCACAGAAGAATATTTATATGTTCTTTGTAATTTAAGTGATCTGCCAGCACCACTCCTGAAAAAGAAGTTGAGGAAGGTGTCAAATAATAGTTCTGCTAGAAATGGACTCCAAAAATTTTGATGTGTAGTCTTACCAAATTTACAGAAAAGACCAAAGGCTTAAGTTGCATTCATGTATTTTGGATGTAAAAACTCATTAGGCACATCTGTGTGTTTCTTACTGACCACGTGTTTAAATCTCACAGCTTCCATTTCTTCTTATTTGCAGCCATTGACTGTGAACTAACAGAGTGGTCCCAGTGGTCCGAATGCAATACTTCATGTGGAAAGGGTCATATGATCAGGACAAGAATGATTAAAATAGAACCACAGTTTGGAGGAACAGCGTGCCCAGAAACTGTCCAACGTACAAAATGCCGAGTAAGGAAGTGCCTGAGAGGCCCAGGTATGGAAAAGAGGCGCTGGAAAGAGGCCCGGGAAAAAAGGAGAAGTGAACAAGCAAAGAAAAATATAGATAGTGAGCAATATCCAGGTGAGTATGAAACCATTATTTAGTATGCTCGTGTATATTTGTCTTTTCTGCATGACACGACCTTGTGAGCAGCTCCAATTCATGCTGCAAGAATTATTTTCAGCATTTCAGTCTAGGTAAAGTTTTAGCAATGAAGTAAAGCCTAGCCACTTCTGGTGTTTGCCTGTCACCAAAAATGAATGACTTAAGTTTAGGGCACAATGGAGAAAGGCTCATATCTGTCCATATCCTATCACCAAAAATATTTTAGCTTCTTCACTACAAAGTGTGGAATGTGAAAACAATTAGATTTTAGACGTGGCAAAGGATTGTTTGCAATTTTTGCAGACATGGATGATAATCTTTGCATCCAGTTACCTTTGAACTTTGAAAGTATTTGTTCCTGGAAACAATGCTGAATTTCAAAACTTAATTGATTTCCACCTCAATAATCTGATTCAGACTCAGACTGCTCTGAGAGATCTGCTTGGACTGCATTTCAATAAGGGACAGTATTATCAAGCACTGATGCCTCAAATAAATAAAACATAATGTCTTGTGGTATAGTTAACTGTAATTTCTATCCAGATAATGGTTTTTTTCTTAAGTTTCTTAATTTTATCTGTGTTTTATAATGTAGACAGTAAATTTCTTTTTTAATACATGTTTTCATTGTTTGACAAATGCACCTTAATTATACTTAACTGGGGTTTCCTAACTCCTAATGTAATAAACTAGGCAATATAATGTCTTAGATTCAAATGATACACGTGTGCACACATGCATAGTGGTACAAATATTGAGATATGTAAGTTGGACTGAAATAGCAAAAACTTAAATCAAATTACTTATTTTGCAGTTTGTAGGCTGAAACCATGGACTGCTTGGACAGAATGTTCTACACTCTGTGGAGGTGGAATTCAGGAACGTTACATGATGGTAAAGAAGAGGTCCAAAAGTACTCAGTTTACTAGTTGCAGAGACAAAAAGGAGCTAAGAGCATGTAATGTTCATCCTTGTTAACACAAGGCTTCAAAATGATGCACTCTGAGCTAAATGGAAAGTCAACCTTGGTTTGGTTTTTAAAACAACAAAAAAAAATATAAAGTGTATAATAGTTTTCATTTTTGCAGTGTGATTTGCTTTTTAGTCTTGCTGGTGCAAGAAATATATTTTATAAATATTTCCTCACAGATGTATGCTGAGAGTAAATCTTTGGTACTCCAGCCAGCCCTTAATGCATAAAAATAGTGAGTCATTACGAGTCATTTAACTAAAATACAGACATATCTGTGGACATGGAATAGCCATATAGAAATACTACTTGTAAGGACACGGGATGCATGCATATAAACATAACTAAGTTAAAGTGACACGTTTCATATGTGGGGGGATTTCTCTCTCGATTTGATTTTGAAAATCCAAAGCAGTGCCTACAAGATTACACAACTATGCCAAGGAGTAATTTCAGTAATGCTGGTTCAATAATATTAAAGGTGCATGTTTATCTTTTTACACTACTGGGTTAAGCTGATTAACTAATTATCTAATTATCCTATATCCTTCTCCTCACATGGATACTATGGTCCATGCAACATGGTCTTTGTTTCTTCAAAGCTTAAAAAATGGAACAATTTGTGCCGCTCGATAGTGATGTCTGCCCACTACATACATAGTCAGTCAAAACAGCACACAAAGAAAACACATGAATGTCATAGTATATTTAGATGCCAAATTCTTACCTTTGGTCTATCCACAGCCTCTCAAAATGGATACTAAGACCTAAGAGAAATTTGTCCAAACACAGAGGGTCACAACACCTGTGTCACAGAAAGACTTACACATAAGGGACACTAAAAAATTAGATTCAGTTTTGTGAGGATGTTAATTACAGGTGAAGAGAGAAAGAGGTTTGTAATATAATAAACATGGTAGAGAAAAGATGAGCCAGGTTCTCATGCAGCCCTTATAACAAAGGGAGGGGGGCCTCTGAAATGAAACAACAGCAGCATCTTAAAATACTAATTATAGATTGACAAAATGTATTTTTACAGCACTGTTGTTTTTGGTTTGTTTGGGTTTTGTTACCCAGAGTATAGGAGGATCTAAAAATTACTAAATTTGTGAGAGTTACTCATTTGTAGATACACTAGCCAGGATAAATGTCTTCCCTGACCGCCTGAGCAATCAACAAACTGCCAGAGATTAGGAAGTACCTTCTCACCGTGCTAATTGCTGTTGCCATTTTGCACCATTTCCTGCAGAGTTTAGCACTCAACCCTACGTCTAACAGGTGTAGGACCAGCGAGACCTTGGGCTTCACTTGCTATTGGAATATAATATCATCCTGTAAGTTTAACAATTTAACACTAAAGATGAGAGATGAAGGCCGTGGCTTATCTTTTGATGCAGGAAAGGCAGCGTACACCTGTGTCTCTACAGAAGTAATAACAATGCACTGAGAGTAAAGACTGGTGATGATAACTCTTAAAACAAGCTTGAGAGAAATGAATGGAGAAAAAATTATTTTCTAGTTTCTTTAAACCAGCCTTAGGTAAGTCACTCGCTTCCTTAACAAGTGGTCAACAATCCTGAGAATCTGACACCCAGGTTTTAAGTGTCCAAATGTGACAACCAGGCTACCCTGGGGGTCCTCTCATTACCTCCCTGTACCTGAAGGGGCTGGACCGGCTGGTTGCATTCCACTGTAGGGCTTTTCATCACCATTTCTCCACTGAAAACTGCAAGGGCTGCTCAGGACTTCCACAGCTGTCACATCCCACCCCCCCGCAAGGTATTTGGCAACTTTTATAATACCTGGGATGAGGGGAGAGCCAGGGAAATAATGGAACCATCTGCAGTGTTAAACCTCTCCAGCCACTGCTAAATGAAGCCCATAGTGAACCTGAGCAGGAGAAAAAGGAATCCAACAAGGTTTAACGCTACAACCAAACATTTTACATTTTGCACAGCTTGGCTCATTTAATAAGATTAATTCAGATAGTTTGCATCCTTATGCCTGTTGAAAAATTCTGCAGCTTATGTCTCTATAGCACTGCCATTACAGTGTAGCAGCAAGACTGTCCCTAAGTAATATATTCATGACCTTACCTTGCACATTATCCTTTTATGACCAAAAAAACCACAAAACAACCCAACAAAACACAGTGCAATGATGTGGACACTGGAGGAATGACCCACTGAGCATATTTCAGGGGAAGAAACAGATGGCTGCAGAGAAAGGGTGCAGCGATTAATGCCAGGCACTCAGCCAGGAGAGAGCCACAAATGCAAACAAGACCCACACACCACCTACACTTGTAAGCTGCCCTTGCTAAGCCTGATGTCCCAGCTGAGGCTCATCATTCAAAAGTGTGACAGAGTGGCTTGAATCTTTGAGAGCTTGGGACAGAGGGAGCAGAAGAAGAAAGTTTCCCTTGAATGGAAAAAAAAAAATGCTATGCGTTTATGGACTATATTTTATCTCATCAACCCTTACCACTTCTTCAGGCTAATCTTGCAAAACCATGCCTGTTTCTGCAAATGATCAATTAAAACCAACATTAAGTAAGTTATTTTCATGTTTGCTCTAATTCATCAAGGTGTTTTGTCTTTTGATTACTCCCTTTGCCAAAGGTTACATAGTCCAAATAAGCCTTTAGGTATGTAGGAAATACACAGCATCTTTCCGAATGTGCCCACAATATTGTCCATTAAAACAATCTGGCATTACTTTCACTGTGGTTCTATACTATCTAATACTAATTTGATTATCCATATCCTTTTTATTTCTCTTAGGAGGCTGTTCAGTGTGATTTCCAGTCATTTCTCTTAGGCTCAGTAAAGTTATAAATGTTGGAAATACTTTTCTCCCCCTCCTTGTTAATACATTAAATGACAACATAGATTGCACTGGCTCAGAAACGTGTGATCATTCCTTCTTAGGTTCAGCTTTTCACACTGGTTTCTGTTGAAACATTTTACAAGTCACTTGTCTGTCTTCTAACTTGATAGAAAAGAAATATTTAAGCTTGTTACATTTTGTAAAAAAAAAAACAACACACAAACAAAAACAAATGAAGAAAAAATAAGGTTGATTTTCTATTCAGAAACAAAAAAAGCTCTGATATACAATATGTCGAAGTATTGCATTGTTACTGTAAAGTTTCTAGTAGTGTAATAGCCACTGATTATCAGTCAATAAAAATGAGAACTGTTCTCTCTCTTCTGTCCTGGATAATACTGCTGAACTGAAAGCACAGATGTCACTCCAGTTTTGTAGACCTCAACTATCAGATTTTAGCATTGTGTGTCTGGGTTTTTTTCTCTAACATACAACCTGTAGAATCTTTGCACATACTATAAAAGAAAACGTAGGGGGCTTAACAAATGTACAGTAGGATTCTGTGTGTGCAGCATACAATTTAAACAAAGTCTAGTTTGATTGCATTTTTAGGTTTCCTTCATTGTTTTTGTTTGCTGTGGAATTATGAAAAAAGCTACCATATTTCTTACCAAAGTCTTGTGTAGATGTTTTGTAGCTGTCTGGCTAACACATGATGATTATTATTATTATTATTATTATTATTTTGGAATAAAGACATCTTTACTATGAAATTAGTACTTGTATGAGATTCTATTAAACTAAGATAATTATGTACAACACAAAAATCCACATACTTACCAGTCAAGTCCCCCCCTTGTTTACATTTTACTCCTGTTCGAGCTAATGGGATATCTGGAGTGAGCTGGGTTTTACTAGAGGCAGTCATTCTTCCCACTTGGAAATTATTTGCATTAAGATTTTTGTCAGTTTGTTGGTCTTTAGAAATCACAGAGTAACTTAGGGTCATTACTCACATTATCCTGTATTTAGTCTCATGCTGGTTTTGTTGCTGCTATTGTTTTTTAATAACAGAGAAACTATGTAAAAGAACACATTTTAAAGCCATGTGATACAAGAAGGGAAAAAACTATTAAAAAATAAGTTTTGAAAATCTCTGCAATTTTGTGAAACTTTCAACAGATATTTTATACTGCTAGAAGACCACTGAGGTACCCAGCATGTGCGAGTGCATCACCAGTAATTACACAGAAAAGTTCAGCATTTAGGGGAGCCACTCAGCAAAGCTGATGCTGTAGAAACGTGACAATAAGTAACATCTTGCAGCCAGCTAAAAGCCACCAGTGTGTTCATGAAAAAAAAAAGCAAAAAACAACCCTGTTCTAACGCTACAGCATTAACAGGGCTGAGGTAGTTGCCTGGAGATGACAAGCGAGGGGTTGCTCACCCATAACTGAAGGTAGAGTCTGGTCCAATAAAACTCCATTGGCACTGAGCTTGTTTGCTCCTATTAGAAAAAAAGCCCAGTGTTTCCCAGCAGCTGTTTTGAGGGAGGCCTGTCAGATGTGCAAGAGCAGCACAAGGCCCCCCAGGGGCGCTGCTGGCCCCCGAGGAGCTGCCACTGGCCGAGCGTCTCTGCCGCGGTGGCGCTGAGCGGCTTGGGAAGGGACAGGGCCTCCTGCCCAGCCCCTGCCTGGGGGTGCTGTGCCACAGAGAGCATCACTGGCGTTTTGTAGCCACTTTTAGAAAGTGCCAAGGTAGATTAACTCGCCTTTCTGTCATCCCTGCTTTAGTTTGTTGCCAAATAGTGGTCTTTCAGGAAAAAAAAAAAAGGAAAAAAAAAAAAAAACGACAAAAAAATCGCTAATTCTTTTGTCTTCAAGTAAGACCAACAGCACCAAAGCTGCCCAGTTTGAGCAAAGTAGTCACTGCAATGCCAGTACCAGCAGCCTGGCTTGGCAGGACACGTCTGCTGGGCACCTTCACACCAACAGACCAAGACAGGCCTTTCTGAAGAACTATTGACAGTATCTCCAGGATATCACAGAAGGAGTGAACTCCTTCTCCACTGACAATGGGAAGCTACGCTAATTTGTGGATCAATTTAATGTTCTGGCATACCCAATGGCGAGACATCTGGAACAGCAATCATGACCTTATGGCCCATAAAGCTCTATCACAACAGCTTTGCCTTGGAAAGCATCACAGAGCACAGCGAACACATGGCTGCTTTACATGCCAGCCATCCAAGTGCTGCTGGAGACCTACTTGACAGGATGCCTGCCCTACCTCAGGATGCTCTTCTTGGTATGGCCAACACGCCTAAACCATAACCAGCATGGCAGAAAGACGATGGGTAAAGCAGGTCCTCAACCACAAATTGCAAATCAATTAACTCTCCTTCTACAGCTGTCTGCCATTCTCAGAGCCACAGATTTATGGAGTGGGGAAAAAAACTAGCAAATGCCTGAAATTATTCACAGCTCAGCTAAAATCTGAAGCCTGTCATTGCAGCCTATGTGACTAATTTCCATTTCTGATATAAATGCCACAACATATTGTCACTTGGCGATGCTCTTAACTACAAAGCAAACTACAGTGTGTGTACAAATATACATATGGTATCCAGTGCATACATACACAATTTTTTTTCATGGTTTTTCTACTTAGGAAGCAGCATACTAACTACTAAGGGGGGAAAAAGACTTTACCAGTAAATTGAAGCGTGCTTAAAAAATAATCTCGATACCAAGTTTCAGGGACTTTAGTGTTCTTTGCTCCACGTGCAAATCCATTTAAGATCTTTATTGCAACGCTTTCAACTCTGGGACTCAGACACTTCATGCAGTGTTGTGCAAAACAAAGCAATTACAGGCCACCTGAATGACATTGAGTTCTGCCTCCTCTGGTTTTCCAAAAGACAGAACAGTTTGTGCCATAACTGATGGGCACATTAACTGCTCAGTAGGTAATGACACATGTGGTCTAGATAGCTTAGTGCATCTAAAATGCTAACGCTGGTAGCTCTGCATTCTTCTCATCTTCTTCATAAAAGTTCCAGGGAACATCATTTACTCTGCCATCATTAATAAACCTGCAAGCACGGAGACCGGAAAGTCCTCCCTTTCTGCTTACTTATCACATTTACACCAGTGGAGACACTGGAACCTCTCGTAGCTCCCAATTTGCTTCCTTTTCATTAGCAAATTGCCCGGGTATTTTGAAATAGGTCTTTTAAAATACACGTCTGTTATAAGGTTCAAAGAAAGATTAAAGGTTGTTTCCAAACACAGTAAGCATTTCTCACCCCCCGTCTCACCGCCCCATTTGCACCAGGGCTGGCGTTACAAGCAGAGGCCTCAGTGCAGCTCAGGCAGATGTCTCTGAGGGACTCCATCAGGAGGGCATGGCGGCACTTGGAAACCTGCCCACTGCCTTTGACAGGCCCAAAAACCCAGCATGTCCCCTCCATTGCGCCAGCTACTGCCTTCGTGCACTTTGCGGGCTCAGTCCAGGGCCATCCTAACCACCACAGTCGTGACACTGCCAGTCACAGTGACAGTGCCAGTCACAGTGACGGTGCCAACTCAGCAGCCTCTCGGAGAAGCTTGGATGTGCCAAGAGACAATGCTCTGCAGGGAACCTGCCTTATCAGAAGTTCCAGGCTTAGGCACAACATGGGGGGACTGTGAATCCCCAGACGTGGTGAACAACCACACTCTTGGTGCTCACCCATTCACACTGGAAGCAACCAAGGGCCTTAAACACTCACCCAACCCAAGGCCCAAATGCAGCAAGGACTCCAAGCAGCATGGTGTGCACCAAACTAGTTCACCTAAACTGACATTTACTTGAAAAAAGAGTGAGTACACATGCGTATAAAGAAAAAGAGACCAAACAGGACACGAGACTCAATCACAGAATCTTTCTAAGCAATGCTCTCTCTTCCACCTAAAGACCTGGACGATGCTGCAAAAAGCCCTGTGCCTGCAGCAGCTGGGGCTGGGACAGAGAAGATGGTATGACTGTATGACTACACAGAAAGCACCAGGACCTCAAACACAGTTCCTTTCCCAGTACTGCCTGTAAAAGCAGACTGGGCAGGACTAGTGCCAGGGTTAGGGTTAGCAGAATAAAAACATCCCACAGACGACTTTCTTGCAGGACCAACCAGTTTTGGGGAGAGCCAGTGGCTCCTCCCAGCATCTGAGCAGCTTAGCACTGAGGCCAGCAGAAGCAGGGGTCCCAGCTTCTGGGGAGGGACAGTGAGGACAATGTATAAAAGTAGCCAGTGGTGCATCTACAAAGACTCCTTAAGTAACCCCCACAAAGAGGACTAATGAGGTTAGAGTTAGGATTTATATTTTTGTTGTATCAATATAAGCACTGAGCCAAGGTATCCAGGCCAACTGCTGAAAAAAATCTAGATGCCAGATCCCACACTTTGCCCATAAACCTTGAGATATTACATGTAATTTTACCACAATACTTTATTAGCGTAAGTCATAAGTAAAAAACCAAACCAAACAAAAAAAACAACACCCCCCCCCCCAAAAAACCCACAAAAAACATAAAGTTTTTAATTACAGAAGCCTTAAGCCCACTTGAGCAGTGAGGGATTCAAAACAGTGTCTAGAAAAGAAATGAAGGGGTCTAGATGGTAATTTTAAAATGTGAAAGTGGTCTGTATCACGAGTTCAAAATACATAGAATGTTATGAACGAGAGAATATATTTTTTTATACCACTTATATAAGACGACGGAGAAGGAGATGTGCAAACAAAGAAACAGTATTTTCAAGCACAAAAAATCTGTACTATTTAGAAACCTGAAAACATTTATGCTTTCTCTCAGAAGTCTCCATTAAAGGAAAAGACGAGCATTTTTCATACAGTTACTTGCAAACTTATAGTTCCGTTTACTTTTCTATTAAGCGTTTTAACTTCTAGTTTCTATCTACAGTATATTTCAGGAAATTAGCATAAACATCTATAAACGGATCATTTCTGGGGGACTCAGCAGTGTGCAGAAAGGAATACTACTGCCAATACTACTGCCAATGCACATAAACGTCTGGAAATGTCTTTGCTGGAACCCCAGCTACTAGAGCAATAAAATCAGAGCCCACTAGATGGCAATGGAAGCCAACAGAGAGAGCTGTGCGTTAAAAAAAGAACTTAACACCGACCAAGCAGTGGAGGGTGCTCAGCATCACCCATCCCACGGATCTGCACAGGCTGGAATCAGCATTTTTCTCTCTGTATCTCACAGCTCACGACTGCTGACACCAAGGGTCTTATCACTGCAGACATGCCAAGGTACCTCGCAGGAAGGCATGAATATTACCCCAACCTTCTTTAATTAGCTGTAGAAATGCTGCTGGACACAAATTAAGAGGGGGAGGAGGAGGTAGTGAAACGAACTTACAATGTCTTTTCCACAGATGAAGCCGTAAACCCCTGTGGGCTGCTCTCCCAGTGAGGCATCAGTACCTTCCCCTAGAGAAAAAGTGGTTTTACTAATCTTCAGAAGCAGGTAGAATGTAGAAATCCTACAGACCAGGCAATAAGCACCTGTTATGGTATCATTATTCTATTCACTACGATTCTGCAAAGGTCAGCACTTTTGGGGTGAAAATGGTTTAGAACTGTCAAGAAATCTGAATGGCTTATTAGAGCTTGTATACAGGAAAGCAGCCCCAGCCTTCACCTGGTTGATTTGAGCACAAAGGGCAGCTGCACCGGCCAGTACACCTACCTATGGAAAATCTCTCCTGTGCTCATATAAAGCCCAGCTTACAGGACTGGAAAGAGCTTTTCCCTTCTTCAAAAGCATTTAGAAAGCATTGTCTTTGCCAAAAGCCATACAAGAAGAATGTGCCATGGGCAATGATCCACACATCGTTAACAAACCACAAAGTACTTTTTACCATTTAACATAAATAATGCAAAAAAAATATAAAATCATAGAATCCTAGAATCATCTGGGCTGGGAGGGACCTTCAAAGGTCACCTAGTCCGACCCCCCTGCAGTCACAGGGACACCCCCAACTAGACCAGGTTGTCCAGGGCCTCGTCCAGCCTCCCCTTGAATGTCTCCAGGGAAGGGGCCTCNNNNTCCACCACCCTCATTGGAAAGAACTTATTCCTAATGTCTAATTTAAATCTGCTCTTCTCCAGTTTAAATTCATTAGCCCTTGTTCTGTCATTGCCAGCCTTTGAGCTGTCTCCAGCCTTCCTGTAGCCCCCCTCAGGTACTGCAAGGCCGCTACTAGGTCTCCCCAGAGCCTCCTCTTCTCCAGGCTGAACAACCCCAGCTCCCTCAGCCTGTCCTCGTAGGAAAGGTGCTCCAACCCCTAATCATTTTTGTGGCCCTCCTCTGGACCCGCTCCATCAGGTCTATGTCCTTCCTATATTGAGGGCTCCAGACCTGCACACAGTGCTCCAAGTGAGGTCTCACCAGGGCAAAGTGAGAGAATCACTTCTCTGGACCTGCTGGCAATACTTCTTTTGATGCAGCCCAGTAATACTTAATTCATACAAGTTTTCAATCGTGTCCAAACCCGTGTCCAGCTTCATGCTGCCAGACATCACCCCCCCCCATCCTGCTGTAAGTATGACCTCTAGCAGTAAAGCTGTATTCTGCATCATCTAAAAGACATGGATAACAACACCTTTAAGATTTTGAGTCAGGTGTGTTTCAAGGGCAAGGAGGCTTTGGTTCAAAATGGTTTATGTCTTTCTTGGAAAAACAAATTAAAACATTAACTTATGCCACTGGTTGTCTATATGACATAAAGGTGTTTTTTAAACTCAGAATCAGAAAAGGAAAAACAACTCTGAAAAATTAATCTTTTGGGGGTGAAACAGGACTTTGAAAACTTCATACGTAAGTACCAATTTAGGAATATTTTCACTGCAGTTGAAATTAAATATTTTAAATGTATTGTTCAATTTCAAATGAGCTCACTATTTTATAACAGCTGTTTTTCCTTTTTCACATTAAAGTATATTATAAAACTAAAATGGCCTAACATGTCAAGAAAACAGCTTGCCTTAACAGGACACGTAGGGAATAGGTTTTCCCTTTTTTGTTTTGTTAAAAGCTGAAGCGCAACATTTATTCTACAGCAGTAAACAAAAACATGTCTAGAGCTTGGTATGTCTGCCTTCTCTATGTCCATTTAATATGTTTAAATACATTCAAAATTAATAGTTTGCCTTCCTGAAACAGCTTGCTCTCAGATGTATTTTTTAGAAATTTTCATTTCTATGGTGACCAACACCAGACTAGCTTCGTTAACTGTGGACGGGTTGATTATTTTTGTCCTGCTGCAATGATCTTTTTGTTTTCTATTTATAACTAAAAAAAAAAAAATTACAGAAAAAGAAAACAGAGCCAATCATAGAGAACACACCTCTAACTGAAACAGAGGGTGTTTATTTTTGTGTTTCATTAATTCAGTAAAATTAATTTCCATTAATCCTTCGAGTTCCCTCAATTAATTGCTTAATTTCCAAAAGAAAGACACTTGCAGAAAGAAAAGCCATAACCTCTGCCTGCAGACTGGGCTGAGTCCCCTCTGTGTCTGCAGGCGGCAGCAGGAGAGCAGGTTTCAAACGCGGTGGCTTTGCTCTTCCCAAGCTCCAGCAAGCAGCTCTGCACAGAGCTGGGCAGGGTGATGAAGAGGAGCAAGCAGAGCCTCCTGCAAATCAGCAGAGCACTTGTGACTTTAGGGGAGCTGCTGCCAGCTGCCATCAGGCTCACCAGCACAAACCCAGACCAGCCAAGCACCAACAGGCACCAGCGAGTGGGTTCAGAAGGTGCCTGTACAAGGCAACGGGCTGCTGAAAACCTGGTGGGGCTCTGGGAAGTCAGGTCAGTTCTCCAGGCACTTACTGAACAGAGCTCCAACTCAGAACAGAGTCTTTGTGCACTCCAAAAATATCACCCTCTCTTGAGAGCGAGATTTCTCTTTTAATTAAGAAAGTACTTTGGAGCAAAATCCCTAAGGCATAGGTCCAGAAGAGAACTTTAATTGTCACAACTATCAGCATTGTAATGCTTAGGCTTTACCCCCAGTCCCGCAGAGCACACCCACAACCACAATTGAGGCATGAGATCTCTAGCTGAATGTTTTGGAAGAGCCAGGCCCTTCAGAACTGATTCCATAAACAACAGCAGGGAACCGATTGCTCAACCCCCAGTTTACAAACTGCTCCTTTAGGTCTATTGTCTTCCCTGCGCAATCCTGCTGGCATGAAATAATTGTGTTAAAGTAACTGGATGCTTGGTCATATGACTACAGAAAAGCTACAACTGGGCAAAATCTTAGCTGAGCAAACTTTGTTTGTGAAACAACAAAACCTTCCCTCCCCTCAAATCCCAAAAGACCAGAATGTTACAAAAGCGAGAACTAGGTTGCTATGACTACTATAAATTACATCAACATATTCTCCTGAATATGTTCCTTCTTGAAAATCTAGTTTTAATCATACAAAATATTTTCAATCTTAAAGTTTTCTATATCATGTCTCTGATTTAAAGTATTCTAGAATTGTCCATATATTTCAATAGTGCATTTAAGAGAACATGTACTGCTTTATCCATGATTAATTTTTACAACCCACCATGCTTCAGGTTTGGCAGGTAGGATGTCCTCTTATTGTTGGCGAGAGGAAGACGCTCATCTGTCTGTCTTCATGAAAAACCAGACATGGATAAAGAAGACAGCTTGATAATTTCACTGAATTTCACTGAATTTTTAGAGTTAGAAGGGACAGTAGAGATCATCTAGTCCAACTCCCCTGCTGAAGCAGGATTACCCAGAGTCAGAATAATGAACCTCAGTGAACACCAACAGGCTCTAATTGCCCTGATGAACCTCCCCAGAGGCCTCCATGTACCCGAGGGTTCACTGGCCAGGGAGCTGCATGCAAGCTCAGCCCTTGCCTCAGCTTTGCTGTGCCGGTGGCTGCTCTTGCACCGTGCTAGGAGCTGTGTGGCAACACACTTGTCCGGTGATCTGGACTCGTGGCCGACCCTTTCTACTGTCACCGGACCTGCTCTGCCCTTCTGGTTTGGGCAGCTCGACTGTAACTCAGAACACTTTATGCCCCGAACACACAATGACTACAAAGCAGCACAGCTGAGAAAAGAGGCACCGCTGCAGGTGGGCTGGCGTGAGTGACACACAGCAGAGAGGTCAGCAGAGAAGCACAATGCCACCACGTAGCTATTACCTGCACAGCGGTGTCCACAGATGCCCTTACACCACAAACTGCAGAGCTTTGATGCCCTGCTCCCCCCCCCACGCTTGCTGGGAGGAGAAGATGGACAAGAAACAAAAGTTGGGCTGCAGAGCCAAAACTGCTTCGTGGGACCAGCTCTCTATGCTTCCATGCTTCATGGGTAAAGAACTTCTTTAAGACCATAGGTAACAACTTCTCCTCCTACTTTTTTGCCTATTTAGATTGGGGAGCGGGTTGGGTCAGGCATTGTTCTATAGAACAATGTTAATGGTTGGTGTAATGGCTCTTTACATCTTTCTTATTCACTATGTGTTTCCTCAGTGTAGTAATAATACGTCTAAAAACCTGATATCTGCAGAAACGATTCCTCCCTGTAGAAAAGAGAACTGACAAAGTGAATTGATCGTACTTTCTTTCCGAAATAGGGTTAAGGTTGTGCATGTTTTGAATCCTATTAGTAAATCACATTACACAAGCCAACATCTCTGTTTGCTACAGTGAAATTGCAAATTAACCCCCTTTAGAAGTAGGTCAGCTCACATCACCTAAAAGATCAGTACTGTGTGATCAATCTTAATATCGTTATCAAGTAATCTGTAGAAATCTGTTTGGCCGACAATGCACTTTGACTCCATGCCCAGGGCTTCTGCTTTGTGATTAATGATTGTGCTATTCTCCATTTGTCCCCTGATAAGTTACACCTGTCCACCACTTAAGCAGACTTCATCTAAAATTCATGGAGGCATTAAAAAATCACTTAAAGGGAAAGAAGAAAAAAAGAGGAGAAATGCTCTCAGTATTTAAGGGAAAAGTTCCTGAAGGTTCACATTTCAGACTCCCTCGTTGACAGTCATACACTTCCAGAGTGCTTCTGATTTAACGTTTTCCAGATATATTCGATACTGTTTACATGTATGGCTCTGAACATATGCTTACCATTAAAGAATTTTCCCATTATGTTATTATCCAACCCACCAACAGAACAAAATCTATTGTCTACAGGTCAGACTAAATTAGTCTGGAGTCCTCCAAGTACTTGCTGGTAAACCCATGTCACGTGCGGGTAGTGGAGATTTGTGCACCGCCATTTACTGAAACTATGTATTTTTGTTCCATAGTATTTTCTCTAAAGATTATTGACTGAATCATTGTTGCCTGATTTACTGCAGTACGTGAACCATCTCTTTTGGCTGCTGCCAGTACTGCAGTTCTTCTAGACATAGGAGGCCGGAAGGAATCCTGCCCTTCAAGTGGGATTTATATATGGCTTGGATTTCATTTTGGATTAAATGCAACTCTGAATAACATTAATGATTAACATAATTATGAGACAGTTCCCTCAGGTTGTTGTTTCATATCATGAAACACTGGGTGGCTAAAAAGACCTAATGGCCTAAAAAATGTGAAAAGTGATTTCCTGCACTACTTGTTTAGCAGACTAACTGCTTGTGCCAGTGCCACTCTTTGTAGGATTGCACTGTGCTCTGGGTACAATCCCAGAATAAAATGAAAGCAAGCCCTGGGGGGCTACCAGGACAGAGACAAACTGTGGGCGGTACCAAGAGTCTTAAACTGAGATTAAATTTAAACACCAAGTTATAGCTTCAACAGACACATGGTAGAGAGCACTCAAGATGCAGAATAGGAGTCACATAAATGCCAAATATAACTTACGTATTAACAAACACCCATAGCTCTTTGCCTCATCTACTGCAGCATCTGTAATAACAATTCCATCTGAACAATGCAAGGACAGGAGCAGGGTTTTGATCTCGTATTTAAATTCTGAGGCATTATAATGTTATGCACAGCTGCATTTTGCTTCATTTGTTTTTCCTGACAGAGAATACATCCTGTTTCCTGTTAATTTTTTCCAAACAGCTTACTGGCAAAAGCTGATGCCACGTCTTGGCGTTTTGTAACTGCAGCCAGCTCAGCCAGGCAGGCAGAAGAAGAGCCTCCACCTACCCCGCCCTCAAAAAAAGCCTTTTAAAATAAAGAACTGGACTGTTCAGAACTGGAAAAATATTTCCTCAAAAATCTTACCAAGAAAAATAATGGGTGGATGCTTTCAAGAACATTTTGATGTTTTTTCAGGCAAAACTTGGGCATATGCTTATAAACTAGTTCAGTACATTTCCTGCATGAGTCTATGGAAGTCAAACCACCCAGTGACTGCAACAAGATTTCACTGTGTCAAAGAAACATAGACCTGAAGAGCATTTCTTCGAGCTTCTTTGTGCTTCTAGAAACTCCTCAATACTCTCTTGCATTCTTTGTTTTTAATATTTAAAGAAATATTAATCGATCTCTCTGGAAGCCCTATAAAACTGAGTGTATCTCTAGCTGCAATAAAGTCAGCAGAAATTGTATAAAAACATAATATTCACATGCCTGGTACTTAGCTCTTCAACAAATTCGTAATTCTTTATATCTCCAAGTAACACATTTCCTGCAGCCAAGAGATGACTGAAATGATTTGACTGAATTTCACAACTTTGCAGATAATAACTGAGAACAGCAGGCAAAATTGCAGCAAAAAAAGCAAACATCTTTCCTCCCCTCCTCAACAGGATTCTCTTTCAGCAGCTTGCTTCACAGAGTAAACAACGTTGCCAATACAAAAAGCAGTATGAATCCTGTGATTTTAAATTAAGGTATGTGAAGGTTTTGGTTTGGTTATTTTAAATCCACATCATAAACCACAATTTTTTTTAAATGAAACACAAGTGCCCCCATGTGAGGTTCTCCTTGCAGTGTTGCGTGGATCTTGCCTTGTATGTGCTAGAAAAGATGGTATCTCAATGCAGAGGTACCTTCCTCTGCCAGAGGGCTGAGCCTGCAAGCTTTATTCACAAGCTTGTAAATTGTAGAGAATACAATCACCATCTCTTCCCCTCACCTTGAGAGGTTCTTCTCATCAGAACTGAGCAAGTTCTCTTGTAGAGGGGTGGGAAAGACACTGTGCATTTTACTGACGTAAACAGAAATACGGCATATGCAGGAGGGCAAAACACAGCCGAGGAGGCTCGGCTTCCCGTCCTGCTCTCCCCAGGATGGAGGGAAAGGGCTGGGACTACATATGGCCAGATGGAGAAGAAGCCTCTATGGAACAGTTTAGCAAATGCTCCACCACCTGAGAATGAGACTTTCTCATCTCAGCCCTCTCGACAGGCCTCCCAGCCATGTGCTGAGCCCAGGATTTGAACCATCTGTGCTAGATCTCCACAGTAATAATCTAATGTTTTAGTTGGCCATAAAGTTGGAAAGAAACAACAAAAGAGATAAAATGTAACAAAAGCCAAAGAAGTGACAAAACAAAATAAATGGCTGGAGAAAATCTAATAAATAGAAGCGTTGACATCTCACGTGTAGGCAAAACCAAGGATGACTCAGATATTTTTCAAGCTTTTAAAAACTGAGCTGTTATTCACAAATCTCACTTGATTTTATTTTATCAGAGAACTTTTTTTTTGTTATGTTGGGTACACACTTCATGCAGTCACAGTTTTATTTTGCACACAAACAGAAAAACAAAAGTGCCAAGACTTGCTAATCTTACAGAGGACTAACAGTTTTAAAGGCAATGATATGATTTCCCATAATCTGCTTCTTTGCCAGGAGTAGTTTTAGTGGCTACAAAAAAGAAATAGGAGGGAAAAAAATGGTGTCCCATTCAAGTTTTAGTTTAAGTACTTCTTCTTAGTTACTGCCAAAACACTATCAATATGCATTTAGCGAGAGCACATGAATGCCAGTAACATTCCATGCAAATACAAGAAGGGTTTAGGTATTCTCCTTTCTATCCCAAGGGGTCATTATTATTTTTTGTTGACTTTGTCAACAAATTTTTTGTTTCAACAGGTTGTTGAAAAACAACCTGTTTTTCTGAATTGTATTCATGTGTCTCCACTACTACTCATGCAACCAGGTCATGCCAGAAATCCCAACCTGTTGCTGTTTGCCCCTTTCTACCTGTTTGCCCCTGGAGGTTTAGAATCAAACCTGGTCTTAGAAGAGTTGGAAATAAAGTTTAAGAGGTTTGCAATTAAGTCTTTAAACTGATATTCAGATTCTAATCCAGTTAATGGAATAAACAGATAGTAGTAAGAAGAGTACTCATAATATACCCTTTAATTTGTAGATATGGGGAGGATTTTTGGAGGGAAAGGGGTTATTTCTTAGGATTTTTTTTCAAAGAGAAGGCAGACCAGAGGAGCATAGTGCTGTTCTCTTTTATGTATATATATAAAAAACTTTTTTTTTTTCCACCACCGGGCATTTTATTGTCAACATTGCATACTTGATTTTTTTTGTTTGATAGGGTACAGGCTCCTTGCCTTTAACATCCCAATGAGTTAAAAGAAAGCTTTGGCCTTGATTTATTTATGACATAACTCCTCTGACTCCAGTGGAAAACAGCAAATATCCATCTGTTCTGCAGTGGTGTTTAAAAAAAGTTGTTAAAATACCATATAGCATTTTCATGAGATATGAATCAAACTATTGTTCATACAAAAAACCATGTAGCCAAATTATAAAAGGAGGAATCCCTTAAAACCTTATGAAGCTCAATACAGGCTCTAATTCTTAGGTGGATCAAGTACAGATTTTTTTCCAGGATTTCAGAAATCCTATTTTCATTTGGGTCACTTGAAGGCAATGGAAATACTTTTTTCTTCTTCTCTGGTTAAACTGTTTATTTTTGTCTCACTTCCCAGAGCCACAAAGAGCAGGGCAAAACCTGCACCTTCATCATTAAAAATAAACAGAAAATCTTTGCAACAATATTCTGCTTTTCCAAAACCAGAAAATAATCACTTCTTCATGTTACCTGAATCTAAGAATTACATAACTAAGGCATTCCATCCATTTCTGTCTTTTGACAGCTCTGTTTAGTCTATATTTTGGTCCTGCATATATTACAATCTTGTTAAACTGTGAGTAAACACGAATAATTTAATGGTAAACTACTACAAAGTCAATCATTCAAAAAATAATGTGAGGTGGAAAGAAGAAACTCATCCATCATAGGAAGCACTAGAGAGGCAAGAGTCTGTGGAAGGAGGTGGTGGAGATGTTCTGCTTTTGGGTGATGGTTCCCAACAAAAAGACAGCGTTTCAGGCCTGCCACCTGCTCCTCAAATCAGACCTGGCACGTCTAACATCAGCCTACAGCTACCTCAGGCAAAATTTTTAAGCCGTCCCAGGGTGATGTCATGCAATAATCAAACCACTGTAAATATCATGTTTGTGATCATCAATGAAACAAAATTCATTTTTATACAAGACAAGAGCTTCTATCCCATCCAGTGACGTGATCAGAGGGGAAAGGGCTTTAAATAATGAAAATGCAACACAGGTTTAAGTACAAAGCTTAAGTGCCTTAAAAACAGAACCACAACTTGTGCTTCCCTAGGAAAAGAGTTGACAGACAGGAGAATTGTTTTCACAGAACAGCATCAGCATGAAGACAGCATAATCCTAAAAAAGATAGTGGGGAAGCACTGAAGAAAAAGCTCAGTTCTCTCAAATAAAAGGATATGATCAGGTGTGGAAAGTAAGATTTTCTTCTGATGTCTTAAATCCTAGATAAAATCTGGTTCTATATGTATGACTTGCCATATTCAGGCAGAAGTGGATCCATCTGCTTTGCTTTCCCTTGTCTACATCAACATTGTCTACTATTGCAAAGAAATCAGATGCTCCAAAGGCAGGGGCAGAGAAAAAAAGGATTATGATAAAAAGAATATATGAACCTACAAAGATTTTATTTTCATATCAATGTAAGAGCATTAATAGATTTCGGACTGTCAAAGCCATAGTACCTATATACTGCCTCTGCCAAAGGACGTATCTTCATATACTTCATACGTATCTTCATACACTCCCATAGGTTTTGTTCAGCCTGTTATTAAATTCATCAAACATGGCAGCTACTACTAATGGCTTGCTTTAATAATCTGCATCCATCTCCACACAGACTGGTTTGTGCATGCTGCCACAGTTACATATGTTAAACTCAGCTGTGGGCATGTTCTTACTGCCCCCTTATACAGCTCACGTTTATGCTCTGTTGCCACTAGTCGACATCACGAATTTGTCACTGGTGGGAGCCACAGATGTGCAGGCAGTGCTAGACTGATGCACTGAGTTGACAGATTTGGTGCAAAACTAATGGCATTTGCCAAAATCCAAAAAGTGGATTTTGTAGCTTTGAAAAAACACCCAAGTACTTTGTCTTGTTTTCCCAGCTGTTCAAATGAAGTCATATTTTCTAATACTGAAACCGCTCTTCCAGTGCTATAGAAAAGTATGCTTGGAAGATTATTTTCATATTTTCAAGTGCACAGGAATTATCACATTCTATTAATTTCCCCTGTTTCTAGTGCAATTTGCTTTTCGCAGGTGACTCATATATTGTGGCTTCAGCTTAAGCCTTTTGAGTGTATTGACCATTCTGGTCAAAATCATGAGTAACGGTGCCCTCTAAAAAACCTAAATAACATACTTGAATGAAATATTCATGTTTTGTACATATTTTTCACTCAAATAGCTTCACCTACTAACTCATGAAAGCCTTTAGTCCATGAAAATGATGAGATCAAACATGATGCCTTTCGAAACTCTTGCTCTCTTCCATCTCAGAAGAACAGTATTAGCTAAAGCCATTCATTTTATCTAAAGGGTCTCTCTAATGCTTCATCTACTAAACAATTTCATTAAATTCTCCATCCCTAGTAGAAATAAGGTGCAATTTCAAACAGCCAGGGATTTCAGCTGCCTTTATCACTACTGGGATGCAGTAAATCCATATTTATTCAGTTTAACAAATATCAGATGATCTGTATGTTAAAAGAACTCCCAGGACGTGACTAGCTACTCAGGAGGTTTAACTCATAAAGAACAAAATGGCCGCCTCTCACCATTGCTGTTTTACAGCATTTGTGAAATATGCTGAGAGATATGGACCAATACAGCAATAATTACAGTGCATAAATGGAAAATAATCTCAAACCAGGCCCCTACTTTCACTGAATCCCGAGCCCCAGAACATGCTTTGCTGCCTTTAACAGACCTTGATTTCAGAACACTGAAAAAGAGATCAGGCAGCTTTCATTGCACCAAGTAAATTAGGGAGTACTTCTGCCAAACTGAGAAAGTGGAGGTGGAAATATCTCTCTGCTGTGGTATGATTGATAATTGATAATTTAGGCATCACCTAAATTTTCAGAGGTTGATTGGCTTTGAAAACGTATGCTGTAATGTCATGTAAGGAAGGTTCAGCAGGTACTACCTGATGGTTTTGAAGACAAACCATGCTAAATATTATGCCTTCAATAGAAAACATAAGAGGGAAAAATAACTCTATCTTCTCTCCAACATTTTAAAATCACGATGTGCTGAGCATTCATCAGAAGTAAAATTTTACTTGACTATGAAGATACTGCATCCTTCAACTATACACCAGTAGGACATCATAAACTCTGGAAAAAAATATTTGTTGGAAATCCAACTGTCCATTTTTCATAAAATGGGTTCGACATACATACATACACATTGGCCTTTGAGTAGTACAGGCAAGATTACATATAACAGAGGTATTTTTAGAATCAAGAAAGACAGTTCACACTCTATGGCCCCTTTTAGCACACAATCACTTATCCAGCCCTTTCATCCAGCTTATTCTCCTGGTGCTTCATGTGCATGACCCTGGGAGACAGACTGGGGCTGAAGACCGAGCTCCAGCTTCCCACAAAGGACATTATCTGACATGGAGACCTAATGCAGACAGAGCAGCTACTCATCAGAGGAAGAAAAAAAGGAATATGACCCTTAGTTGTAATCTGCTGCAGGGTCTAGAGCTATTAAAATATTCTCATATCACTGCTTTAGGGCCTGTTTGTTTGGGTTTTTTTCTTTCTGTAAATCAAACACATGATTTTGTTTCTGCTACCAGTCTGATGTATGCAGAAAGTTTTTATGATGCTCTCACAAGTGTTTTCATACTGATTATTTAAATGCAGTAACAGTATTCGCGTCAGCTATTACAGCAAATCATCCCCTCTTGAGGATGCACAACACTGTTTACAATCTAGCAAACAGTTTCAGTCAAGTGAAGTTTTTTAAAGAATGTAAATACCATCCTCAGAGCAAGTTGTGACTGCACACCTGGGAGTATTAATGACCACTGGAAATCTTTTGAAGAGGCTACAAATAAATTATGTAAAACAGAGATTAGCAGTGGAAGCTTCTGTACTTTTCCAAGTAGAACTAAAACAATAGAGTAAGAAAATCTTTAGAAAAACTAGTTAGCTGAAGATACAAAGACTGGAAAATATTTATAATAACTGGGTTCAAGGAAATGAGATTAGCAAGAGAAGTGCTATTCTCACCCAGAGAGAATATATTCACCCTAGCACCCAGAGCTCCACCCAAAAGACTTTCCCACTACAACTTACATGAATCAAAGTTTTTATTTTTATGCAGCACATGTGTAATATATCACAATCCAATCTTCTATCTAAAACACTTCTGAAGTATTATTTGAAAAATTTCTCCTGTATTTGGAGAAATCTGTCTTGGATCAATCTCTTTCCTGAAACACATCATCTTGCATAATGAGTTTAAGAATCAAATTCTGACCTCAATATGGGAATATTATTACTCTGCTTAGAACAGAGAAGTTTGAGAATAAAAATGAGAGGCAAATATAGTGGTTGTACAACTTCTTTCATATCCATGCCTTTCGATCACAAAAATAAAAGAACTTTTTCAGATGTTCCTCAGCTGCAGATATCCTGACAAACACGTGAACGGGGCATTTATTGCCTTCAGAACCCCTCTCCTGTGAAGGGAATATGTATCTGAGGTACTACACTGTAAACACACACCTTTGACACAAGGATAACTCCACAGTACACATGGTACCTCAAGTCCAATGTATGTATTTCTGATTCTATGTTTGGGAATAAGGGCCTCACAAAGCTCTTCTGCTCACAAGTATTTTCTCTCTCGCTGCTGAAAGTTCAAAACTTTCAGTCCCACATTCATCCCACCTAGCCCCAGGCACCAACACCTACCTACCTCAGCAGTCATAGGCTCTATGAACAGTCAACCAGGAAAGACAAGACCCTCCAGGGCATGATTCAGATCTTCTGATTCATTGCACAAGGCTCTGCAAAAGGCTTCTAAGTTTGCTTTTCTCAACTGAGTATGTAAAGTTGGCTGGGATAAATACAGACCTCAATCTGAGATAACAAGAGAGGAACAGACTTGACCACACCAGTTAATTCATGTTCTGAAACCCCCAGCTGTAGCTGAAGCTGCTCAGGAAAGAGAAATGATCTGCCAAAGGTCACAGAGCCGCCCAAGATGCCCTTTTGTATGAGCCTGTTTGCCTGCCTGCATCCATCTGCCCAGCTCATTACTCAGTCTCCTCTCTTCTTACATTTAACCTGTTCTGACCATTTTCTCCTTCATTCTATTAGCCATCCCTTTTCATTCCCCATGGTTTCTGTATCAAACTGGATTCAGCTGAAGGGTAAAAGCACCCCAACTGTAGATCAGGACAACCTTTGTGTTCTTCTGTCTTCCAAGCTGTCTGATATTCCTGTGCCAGATTTAGTTACATATACAATAATGTATTGTTACATATGTTTAATGTAATGCAATAATAAAACTCCTGTCTCCTACATTAATGTCCCTTTCATTAAGGGACATTATTTCTTTCTGCTTTGTTTCCCGTTCTGCATTTCATGAAGGAAACTGTTACAGGAAGAAAACTGTAGGGTTTTTTTCTTCACCTAAGGAAATATAGATTCCACCTGCATAATGTTACCAGCCATGTTCTGACAGATATTTAAGCAGTCTAATTTAGCTCAGTCAAAATTTAATTGTAATTCAAAGTTTCACATGTGAAAGAATACAATATAAACGAAAACTTATCACAGAAGTCTTCAGTGCAGTAGGATCCCAACATTTAAAACACTAAATATTCTCTGAAGGGGAAAAAGCTTTCTCCTACATGATCAGAACTCAAGAGCTGAACCTACACCAGTGAAGCACAGATCCACTAAACCACTTAATTATGTCTTCTGAGCACTGCTCAAATACCAGTATTTACCTATGAGGCTGCAACAAAATTGCATGTTTCTGGACTTGCAGAAAAAGCTTTCCAGAGTCAATATTCATATTGCTGTGGGGAACCTCATCTAATCTCTACATAATCACTATATTATTTTTATTATTTATAAGACAATATAGTGGGTAAATAACAGCAGCTCCATCTGTGTTTGGTGTTAATGAGAAGCTGATTTCAGAGAGCAGCAATTCATAAAACAGCCTCCTTAAAATGAAAGAATGAAGACAATGGCCTCCCTCCCACCACACCAAGCAGACTAAGATCTACGGAGCCTTTGAAAAGTCCTCTTTGAACATTTTCCCTAGGTTTAACACACACCTATGGGTTTAATGCCAAGGTGTTCTTTCTCTCCAGTTCATATACATCATTTTTATTGAATAAAATATTATTCCCAAGCAAGATCAGGAGGTTTTTAACTTCTGGCACTGCACAAGCACATACTGGAAGGAACTGCACTCCTCCAAAAGCTTACTATCTAGACCAACAAGCTATGAAATGAACTCAAGGGAATAGTGGTACAGTGCAATGTATTTCCACAATGTACAAATAGAAAGTATGTTAATAGCTTTAAATAGGTTTCTTAACTCCTAACAGAAAATAATAATTCATGTTTCTGCAGCCTCAGTAACATTAAAATATATTAAAATATATTCTAGTGATTTTTCCTTAAAGAAAAATTTGAAGCTGAACAAATGCACTGACCTAAAATATTTCATGCAGAACATCAAGGTAACAAAGTACCTACAGAAGTATTTAAGATACTCTAAAGCCAAGCAGGCTCATCAAAATTTTAAACATTTTCTAGCAATCATTCTGAAAAATCCATAAGCATTTGCATCAATTCCAGTGAGATGAGTCTCATCATTAAAAGTGCGCACTAACATGGAGATGGTTTTGGCAACCGTGTATGTCCTGGACAAAGAAATTAATGCCATTTAATGTATGTTGGGGGCTTTTGTTTGGTTTGGTTTGTTGGGTTTTTTTTTAATGAGATGACTAATCTCTGAGGACTCAGATTGCCTTGTGAACATCAGCAAAACAAAGTTCACACTCCAGCTAACAAAGATAAAAGGTAAAGACGTCCTCTCCCACTTTACTTTTAGGGGACCTGAGAGACAGAAATATTAAGGTTATAACCCACCAAAAATTTAATTCCCGTGCAGTGACCTATAAACTGGCCTTTGACTGCTATGACAACAGCCTGATGAAAGCTGGTGTGGCACCTCCAGATGATGTTAGCAAGCATTCATGTGGTTTGTACCATGGAAAACCTGCTTTCAGTAACGTTAGGGTTTTTTTACTAAAAACATGATTTCACTTCAGATCTGCCTCCTATTCCTAATTTGTTGACGAGTCCTGATGGTGATATAATATTAATAATATCCTTTTCCTACAATTGAACATTTTATATTTCAATACCATTGTAATCATAAATAATAATAATTAAAAAAAGATGGATAGAAAAAAATAAGACCAGCCTGCTTGGAATGTAAAGGAAGGTAAGCTTTCATTATTGCAATTCTATATATGAGTAATTAAATTTATTTGGCACTACAATTGCTCAATGGTGATGTCATTAATAGGGAAGTGATTATACCAAAACAAATACTCTCATCACAATTGTGGAGACTGACAATAAAACAGCCCTACAATGAAAAAAAAAAAAAAAGAAAGAGCTATAATGTTTGTAGTCTCCCCAAATTTCTGTTCTAAAATCGGTTTTATAGACTAAATTTCAGTAGCAGTTTCTTGTTTTATATGTGTATCGTATGCATCTGTGTTCTCTTTTTATTACTGTTAAAATTAGAACACAGAGGAGAAATAAAGCTGGCAATTATAAATATATATATATTGCAAATATAAATTCTGTATTGAAAGCAAAAACATCATCTTTAAAATTATAGCTTCTACGTTAAACTAGTGGTGGTCTGACACCTCTTTGCCTTAGAATAATAAAAATACACGGCAGACGCATATCTTCTTAATCATCACAGTTTCCAAAAATATGCACTTAAAGACCAGTAAACCAGCAGCAGCATTATTCTCCATACTTAGAGGTACACGAGGGATTTTTTTTCAGGTGCAGGGTCTCAGAGCACAATCCTCTTATCATGAGGGCATTCTTTTGCTTATCCATAAGCACACACTTGTGCACACACAGACTCTATAGAATCATTGAAGGGTTAGAGTTGGAAGGGACCTTAAAGATCATCTAGTTCCAACCCCCTGGTCCACTAGAGCAGGTTGCTCAAAGCCCCATCCAGTATAGTGCAACGGGCTGAATGTTGTGACTACAATACCTAGATCCTCCTAGTCCCCCTGTACACTCTTCCTCCTTCCACTTTTTAGGTGTTAGCCTATTTGTTTTGGACACTGTTCTTTCTTTCTTAGATGCCACAACAAGATAGAAAACCCCACAGCTTCAATACATCTTCCGGCTATACCAGATGGTATAATAAAATAAATTACCTATCCCTACAGTCCTCACTGGATCCTTATACAGATGCAACAGAAATATACTCATTTCAACTATTCCACAGTTTTATTCTTTACAAATAGGCTGAAGGAACAGGAATACACTTTTAACTTCCAGTTTACCTCCTAGGCACAATTTTTTTTCTGGATTGACGCTTACAGAACAGCAAACGTTAAAGTTAAAATGAAATAAATCTGAAACCAACAGCTGTTTTTCTCACAGATACAAGGTTTTTCAAAAATACCAAAATCCAAGAAGTTGAAAGAGCATGTGGTCTGAGCAAAAGGCAATGACTGAATGTGGAAAATTGACAGAGAAAGACAGAGCTTGCCAGGCATAGGTTATTGCTTCTCTCCTTACCATCTGTGACACATTAAATGTTACAGGGACTCTAAGCAATTGTCTGCTGGACACAGAAATTCATTTTTCGAGCAGTAGACCAGAAGACCAGTATTTAAATTCACTAAGTCGTTCCACTGCCATATGCCAGGCAACAAAGTATATAGTGTAATAACAAAAATGGAAGCTTCCTATGGAAATTTGAAAGGTTATATTATTAGTCTATAAGAACACCAGACCATATGACAGATGTAAAAAAATTATTATATAAAAAATTACCTATATTGTTATAAAAATTAAGAATTTAGCCTAGCTAAGATTTGGAACACAACTAATTTAGAAAAGCAAGTACATTTATGATCCAAAGGCCATCTAGTCTGACCCCCCCCAGTCAGCAGGGACACCCCCAATTATACCAGGTTGCCCAGGGCCTCATCGAGCCTCATCTTGAATATTTTCAGGGAAGGGGCTTCAACCACCTCCCTAGGCAACCTGTTCCAGTGCTCCACCACCCTCATTGGAAAGAACTTACTCCTAATCTCCAATCTAAATCTGCTTTGCTTCAGTTTAAACCCATTTCCCCTCGTCCTGTCCCTGCAGGCCTTTGTAAACAAGCTCTCCCCAGCCTTCCTGTAGCCCCCCTCAGGTACTGGNNCAACCCCAGCTCCCTCAGCCTGTCCTCAGAGCAGAGGTGCTCTGATCAATAATGATCATTTAAGATCATTATTGTCTGCTTCTTTTCTTATGGATTAGGGGAACAGAAATTCCATTATACGAATGTCAAACTTTGAGAACAAGTATTTCATGACCAAAGGGTAGGACTCCTGAATTCTTGACTTTTAATTAAGCCCATGCCTACTGGGGAAAGGGGAGAAAGAGGCAGGACCTCTGATAAAATGGCAATACTACTGTAAAGTAGCAAGCATATTTGGGGGGTTGATTACTTCTCTTTATGAATAAATATAGCATAATAGCCTTGCAATGTAATAGCTCAGCAGCAATGAAACTTCTGTATGAATAAAAAGGATTTGGATCGTATCTCTAGACTCTTACTGAATGATAAATAAACCAGCTTCAGCAGGCTGGAACCAGCGGAGGGGAACATATATGCTGAATGATCACAGAGGAAGTGGAAGCTGAAGTCAGATCACTTCAAACAATTTTCTGAAAGGTTTCAGCAAAGGTTATACAGGATTTCAAACACAGAAAGTAAACAGGACAAGAACTGGCATTATTGCTGGCATTTCTAGCGGTTGCTAATTTGAGTGCCTAAATACTGAGAAATGTCTGCATAATTTCACTATTTAAATCCATTGATGGAAAGTGCATTGACATTTCAGGTCAGTCAACTTGCTTTTAGTTCAGAAATAAGTTTTCTTCAAATTTTGTGAAGAAAACTGTGAGGAAAAAAAATATTAGGAAGAACAGATGATTTGTGATTTTGCCTTCTGTTCAAGCAGGGATTTTTTTTTCATGCTCCATTGAGGAGAAAGAGATAATGGTTGAGGCACACAGCAGTGACATGGTGCCTAGGTTCTAATCTTTTTTTGTTGTTGTTTTGACCTTAAGGAGGTCACCATCTCAGTAGAGCTCGGATACTCTTTCTTCCCATTTGAGGTTTGGGAAGACTTAAGTAGGACATCCAAAAGCATAAGAGAACCCTTATGTTTGGGAATGAGAGCTCCAAAACACAGAAGAAATGTCACCATTATTTGTAATGGTGATAGCTCACAGTACAAGAAAACAAAGCTAAACTAAAATCTTAATGATAGGGGGGAAAAAGGGGAATATTATACTCATTACTTTAAAAAAAGAAATCAAAACAGTTGCGCATCTAGCGTAGGGCAAATTTCATAAAGCTTGGAGATAACTCTGTCAGTAAGGCAGAGCTTATTCTCTTTCCAGTGCATAGTTTAGAAAGGGCATTGATATGACTTTTCTTTGATCTGTGGAGATTGTCAGTCTGTTTATCAAAGCCTACTGGAAATTTTGCTGATGGGATAATTGTAAAATTAATAGATTCAACAGTAATTTGATTAAGAACAGCCCACTTGGTTTCAAGAATGGAGACAGAATAAACATTTGATTGTCTTTCTGGAACTGGTGCTTTTTGGAGGAGTAATTTGTATAAACAGTGTATACACTGGACCCAGGAAATTCTGTTAAATTCACACAATGAAATGTCCTTTTAATGAACCACAAGGGACTGAAACAGGGGGAAAAGCACCCAAGAAACAGGGTACTGGGGAAAATAGCATTTAGAGCCTTTTTGCTACCACCCGGACCACTCTGCATATGCATTTACAAAGCTCAAAAAAGATGGTGGGTTTTTTTTTTTGGAAAGGAAAAAAATCATAAATCTAAAAGTTGAAGTAATCTCCAACACTTTCAGTTCTAATTTGTCACATTATCTTGGTTTAAAGCAGAAAATAAGTCATGGCCCCAAAGTTCTTTTTCATTTAATATCTCTTTTCTGAAGGGTTCTTTCCTTCTGATTAAAGATTTGAATCTTGCCCTGATTACAAACTGCCAAACAACTTATGGAATCTAACTGAATCATTTTTAAGAACTTCATTAGCACAGCAGGTAGCACACATACAAACCCTACAGCAGACTGAAAGAGGTGACAAATGCAGTGGGGCAGGGGAGGCTGCCAGGAAAACAGGAGATCTGGCTGTAACAGCACCCGTTTATCCTGACAATGGCAACACCTTCAGCTAAGAGAGCAATCGTAGCCATGAAGTGAGTTCACTTTTATCTTTAAATCGTACAACCTTTTCTTTTATGACATGAACTCATCCCTATGCCATTGTGCGAGTTGTATTTTGTGAGACGCGTGTCTGACACTGATGCCAGCAAAGATAATAAATCCATCTTTCTACAAACAGCATCTTTGAAGAAATTAAGACAGGCTGTTTCTGCTGGCTGGATACTTGTCCTAATGCACCGCATAAGCTTTTCCCTTCAGCTGGCTGTTTAGCAGCAGGAGTCTTAATGCAAGGGGAAATCATACTGCAAACAGTCTGACTGCTGCAAGTCTACTTCACATGTACATATAAAAAATACAAATTAGCATGTGATTCTTATATATATATGTACTGGAAGCCAATTGCCTGGAAGAAATCCTGCAGTTACCCACTTTACAATTTGCTTAAAACAAACATTTATTTCCATTCAGAAACAAAACAGTCTTTTTTTTTGACAAAGACACCTGTGAAATTGCTTACGTCTGTATGAGGAACGGCTGTTCTGCTGGGTACCAATGAAAATAAACACACATTTACTGAAGGGACTCTGGTGCATGAGGTATATTTTACTGCTATGTAAATTATGGTGTTTCAGGATCTGGGCTTTAGCTATTGTAATAAGCCCAGATAGAATAATGGCCAGGGATAGGATAACAAGAAAAGAAAAATAAAAACTTCTATAAGTATGTCAGGGATAAAGGCAAGAGTAGGGAAGATGTGGGCCCTCTCCAGAAGGAAACAGGAGACCTGGTCACCCAGGATATGGAGAAGGATGAGGTACTGAATGACTTTTTCACTTTGGTCTTCACTGGCAAGGGTTCTAACCACACCACTCAAGTTGCAGAAGCCAAAAAGACGGGCTGTGAGAATGAAGAACCACCACACTGTAGAAGACCACATACTCCGTTATTTACAGCTAATTTTAGTGTAGAGCTACAAGACAAAATTAGTAGTAACCATGATTTATTATACAGAAGTGAAGAGGTAAAAGAGTTTACTGTAACTTTTGCAATCATATGAGCACAAGCACATTTGAATAACTACACTCCATCCTAGATGGATCCTAAATCCATCTACTGCCGTCTTCTGCCTCCAGCAATGGCCAAAAGTGGGTCCCAGAAGAATGGGAATAACACTCAAGCAAGCAGTCTTGTGCTACCTTCTCCAGCACACTTGCCCAGCCTTGCCTATGCAGTGAGGAATATAATCATGAGATAACTATGTTTTCTCCACACTGACAAGGGGAATGTTAGGTCTCAAGATGCTGTAGAATATTATCCCCAGGCTATAACACTTGATGCTTTTTGCATTTCACACATCTAACTGCCCATGCATACGCTTGGAGCAGGAGCCCAAAGAGATGTGAACTGTGTGTTGTTAAAACAGGATCCAAACAGCATCCAAACTAGAATCGAATTCGTGGATGAATCTAATTCATCTACTTGCAGGCTGCGTGTCAGCTAAAGACACAAAAGGCATTTAAAATAACAAGCTGATCAGCCTACCAGACAAGGCTTGTATCAGTCTCAAGGTTGATCTACATAAAGTTTAATATTTTAACAGGGGCCAACAATATCACAGTAAAGCTGAAATTCCTACCCCCCAGACAAAAAAAAAAAAAAAAAAAAAAAAAAAAAAAAAATCATCCATTTCACTAAACCATGAAAAATCCCATCTTTTCCATTTGCTGAATTCTCTTTGGTTTCTTTTTAGTCTAAGACACTGTGGTTGAAGTTTATACTTCAATTCACACACCACTTCATCTAAGGGAACCCAAGAGGAAGAGTGAGCATCAGAAAGTGTGTGCATCTACTCATGTATCTATAAAGTGTTGAGTATCAGTGCCCAGAAGCAGCTGTACACTATCAAGATGGTCACAAGCAGACTGGGTATTTTTTTTGGTGTTTTTTGTTTTGGTCTCCTGCGCAATAATCCCACTGAAAGCTCTTCAACAAATTGCAGGCAGGAGGAGCTTGGATATACACTAGCAGACAGAAGGCTGGAACCTCAAAAAAATCAGGGTAAACCAGCAGCTGCCAAACACACCTGGTCAGCAACATCTGGGCACGGTCCAGCTGCAAACTTGCATCCTGCACTGCCATGGCTTTGAAGAGAACGGAGACCATTACACGGACCGTGAAAGTGTTTATACATTTCTGCCTGCTGAATGAACCTATCTAGGGCTGCTGCCAATAATTCTCAGCAGTAAAAGTAGCTTTTAAATCTTGAATTAGTTTGAAGTCAGGCTCATTAAAATCGGAAATAAGCTACAAAGATGTTTTCAAAAAGGATGAGCAAGTTAGTCAATTTTTAATTACTTATCAAGGAGGGGTTTTCAGGATAGATCTTCTTCACAGCTATGTAAAGCAATAAGTATAACACATTTACAGCTGTTTTCATTATCATGACCAACACCCAGAATTTGAATGGAGTAGAGAGATCAAAAAAGGCTTGCTTCAACCAATATTTTTATAATATTCTGTCTTCCAGCACAGAGAGAGAAAAAATCACAACATAACATTCCATTCTTCTTAAAGAAATAATTCATGTATTTACAGTCAAGCAAAAATAATGAGACCTTCTGTTCAAGTCATCTTAAAATTTCCTTGCATTCCAATCATACGAAAATATGCTTTGATCAAAATCTGGCATTTGTTCAGTAAGTTCAACTGCTGGAAGATTCTGCAGGTTGTTACTTGTAACTCGTTCATTCTCACATTAAATCCATCTGCACTCATCAAGTGAAAGAAAAATCAATAGTGACAAAGTGATTTACTGACATTATCGTTCACGCTGGTGTATTTTATGGCACTGAGTGGGTTAGGTTCTGTATCAATCTGCTTTGATTCTCTAATTTATGTGCCAGGAGGCTGCTGGCACCCGGCAGCTCTCGCTGACCTGATGCAGTTTCCAAGCAGAAGGCACCGCTGTCCGAGGAGGCCGTAGCAGAAGCAACAATAGACAGAGCAGATGCCCACACCACCATTGGTGAATTTCAGCAATCCCTGTCTTGGGTAATCCAGAAACCCTTCACCCAGCACCTAACACTAATTTTAAAATGCACAGGAACTTTTTCTTTCTTTTTTTTTTTTTTTTTTTTTTAAGCAAATGTCTGTCAAAATATTGGGCCGTAAGCAAAGATCTCTGCCTCATCTTATCATGTGGGGGTGTGCTCCCTCATCTCACCTGTCCTGTGATCAGGAGACCTTAATACATGCTGGAATGTAAATAAGGCACATCACACAAACAATTAATTCCAACACTTGGGTTTGGCTTTATCAAGGGTTCCCCCTGCACTGCAAATCCCTTGTTGCATTTTAATTTGACCAAAGGACATCCTTGCATTCACTCAACCCTTTACACAGTTCAATAACCAAAAAGATTATCAAACAATGGAACAGGCTGCCCAAGTAAGTGCTGGAATCACCATCCCTGGAAGTATTTAAAAGACAGGCAGACCTGGTGTTCAGGGACATGGTTTAGTGGTGGTTTTGGCCATGTTAGGTTGAGGCTCGGACTCAATGATCTTGAAGGTCCCTTCCAACCTAGACAAATGTATCATCCAATAATCACAGCACCACATGGCTTGAGTTCCACCACAACACCACCACTAAACCTAATATACCATAACCCACTAGCACCAGAGTGCTCTGCGCAGAGTAGCAGAATATGCCCATCATGAAGTAGCAATGGGTGATTTTTTTCCAGCAGATGACAGGGTTTATTTATTTACAAAATAAAAGAAAATTAAGATGTTGAGCCTCAAAGAAAGCATGTTAAAATGAGAACATTTTGCTTCAGAATACTGTTTTTTCTAAACTTGGATTAGCTTCCAAGCTAATAAGAAATAACTGAGAAAAAAAGATTTTCAGCAAACCTAGGAAAGATGTGATATTACACATCTTCAGAGAGAGAAAGAATGGAGAAAGGAACATCATACATCATTACATGTTATCATATTACACATTATATTATACATTATTATACTATTAACATCTGAGCTACCCGATTACATCTAACCGTGGAGATTAACCCTGAGTTTTACTAGACAGATTCCATCCTTCCCTCACCTTCCCTCCTTTAAACACACAAATGATTGGCATTCTTCTTCCAGAGCTGGAAATCTGGATATATGTGCTAGTACTCAACAAAGAGACTACATACCAGGATATATAATGTTGTATGCCACATATGTGAAACACCCCTACATTTTAAATACATTTTAAAATGCATTTCAGTCACAGGATGGTTTAGTGAGGCCAAACCCAGTTGATTATTTTGCAATACATATTCCCCCAGTACTCAAAAGATTTCAGATTCTGACAACCTATTACTGAGAAGTAGATCCTTTTCTGATAAGGAGAACTAAGACTTTGAATTTGGAATATTTTCCATGTTACTAAAATTAAAAGCATTGAGAATGAAAAGTTCCAATTGATTCAATCCACAGTTTAAGATTTGACATTTTCAAATATTCTATCCTGAACTAGAAATGTGACAAAATTAGTTTAAAGAAAATAAGAAATAGTTAACTAGCAGAACTTCAGCTTTAGACTTAGTTCCAAATATCACAACAATCTGCAACAATACCATGGTTTGGAAAACATAATCTATTGATAAATTTCTCTGTTATGAAGTTGCATGTCTGAAAAAAATCCAGTGATTCATTAAAAACATATCAATAAATAATTAAAAAGAAATTCTAATGTAACAACTAAGTGCTGACCACATTGCCTCTTTCTACTAGAAATTCTGAGGAAGCTGCCAGAAACCAAATACTCTTTTAAGGGTGAGCTCTGCTACATGGAAAAAGCCATCAGGAGCAATCATTTTTACTCTAGTTAAGTATCAACACAGCATTTTTATTATAACGCCTCAAAATTAGAGACTTTAACATTTCATTCTAAAGGCTTACCAAGAATTTGAGATTTTTAGGTTCAACTTCCAAGGCCAGCATCATCTTTTAATGCATTCTAAAGCATCATGCAGCATAAAATTGCATGAATTAACTGAACAAATGAAGGTCCCAGTACAAACACACATTAGCCTCTAAGTAATCCTGGAAGGAATGGCCTCCAACTATCAGCTCCCAGTTTGCATTTCAAATTCTCCAAGTACCTAAACTTGTAGTCTCTCCTCATCCCCACCACTGCTTTTTCCTCTTCTGGGCAAACCCAACGGTTCCATGACCATTTCTTGTGACGCACATAAACGGGCATTGGGAGACCACTGCGGCCCAGAACTCCTTCAGTCCAGAATGATGCCCTCAGCAAAACACTATCAGATATATTTTTCCTCTTGTGGTCTTTTGAATTTGTCTTGCCATAACAACACGGCATCAATAACTGTAATAGAAAGTACCTTTCCTGTCCCCTTTCATCCCTCGCTACACACATTCCTGCAGCAGGTGGTGGATAGAGGATGAGTCATCTCCAGAGGAACCTGGTGCTATTTCACTTCCTAGACTAAAGCTCAAACCACTGAGCTGATACATCAAAAGGGATTCTGCTACCTCTACTTTTAGTCAATTTATGAAGAATAGTACACTCTGGCCAGTTCTTTAAACAGCAGACCAAAGGTATCCATCTTCAGCAGATGACACAGAAATACACACTGCAAGCGCAGAGGTGAGCTCCTGTGGCTCTGATTTAAGGACTCTAAAAGTTAATTTTCATTCCTGGCCTCTCTTAGCTCATTCAAAGTAGGTGCCCATAGACCTATCTACACTCTTGCTATCTTGAAATGCTTCTCAGATGTGCCTAACCTTAATCTTTTTCACTGAGATTTAAGTTCATGCAGTAACTGTGTCCTGAATCTGGGTTCTGGATTCCCTGCTTGTACAGCCAATATCAAAAAGTGTTGCAACATTTAAATTCAAGGTATTCCAGCTTTTTATTTTACCTCATTTTGCAGCCAGTTTCTACCCCGTGTCATTATTTACATTTTTATATAAAAGTAGTAAGTATAAAAAAACCCACCACAGTTAAAAAAGAAAATAGTTTGTATGTATTAATGTTGAAGGACTTTTTCAAAACATATCCAAGAATCAGTCGCTTCTACTTCAAATATCTCAGTGTATTTAGGATTAAAGTCCTTAAATGTTCAGACACTTCAATAAAAATCAGTGACACTCGATAGCAGTGTGTGCACTAAGCAGGCCCTTATTATGATTTGGTTTCTTCTCTTCACATGAATATTCAGAATTTGTCATATGCAGGGATTACTGCACATCTCATTACAGAAGAAAGTTGTACATTCAGAATATTTCTGACCTTTGAATACTCACAACTCATTCACAGCAACTTGTTACCTTCATGAAATTTTAGCATACCTATAGACAGCTGACATATACACATTATGTACGTAGGTCTGCACACACAGCACACACTGTACAACAACTGCACTCTAGTGATACAGAACACTTTGGCTATAATAGCATTTGTGCAGAATATATTTATTAAGTTTTGGCTCAGAAGCCTTACGACAGGGAAGAGCAAAGTCATGCCAGGATGTGGCTGGTTTGATAAATAATGGAAGGAGATTTCGTAATATAGAACCTATTATCCCTTCAGCATAAAATGCAGGGGAGGAGGAAAGCTAATAAGCAAGCAACATAAATTTCACCTAATGGAAAGACCAGGAGATTCTTCCCTCAAGGGGAGCAGAATTAGGGTTTGTACAATGAGGCAGGACTAACAGTTATTAGTTACCCCAGATTTCTCAATTGTTGGACAATTCAGCACAGCTTGGCCTCACTGCAGGACAGTGGGAGTAACAAGCAGAAGGGGCAGTGCTGGGACCGTGCAGCTGGCTCAGCTCCCAGACACCAGAAATGCTCTAACCAGGCTCTTTGACAATCCTCTGGCAAACTCCATGCTATGACAAGTGATGACATAGCAGACAACTTCTCGTGATTTCATTTTTAAAAGCAAATCAATAAATGAAATTGCATTATTCTTCTCGAGGATTGAAAATCCTTCTCAGGTTTTTTTCTGTCATTTTCAGAACACCAAGTTGCCAGACAAAGAGTTGTAGAAAATACAGAAATTTGTGATGAGAAGTAAATGCATATAAGCATAACACCCTACTTTATTCAATATTTACTTCTGCTTTCATAACCCTTTGGTTAAGCTGCTGTGCATTTTGTCAATTCTACCTCTTTATTGCTGCCATCAACTTAACTTCTGATGGGGGTGTAGTGGGGGTGTGATGTAATGCAGTATAGTTGTTTGAACAACTCAGGGTTATCTGGGAATCCCTTTGCCATCTATCATCTAGAATTTTACTCTGCCTTCCAGAACACTCAAAGGAATTAAAGCTCATCACGACAAAATTTCTTTTCCTGGTAAAATCAGGAAGAGAAGTTCAACCTATTTTCACTGAAAATCCAAAAAGTATTAGACTACAGAATCATGCTTAGACAGCTGTACATATGGATGTCTGACTCCATATATCTTAATTTTCTTTTTGTGAAACCAAAAGCAGTTATTGTGTGAATGCTGTACGTTAGCATGTTGAAACTGAGCCTCATCTCAGCTGAAGCAGACATTACTTCCTTTTGATGCAATACAATAAAATCAGCATCTCTGGGAAACAAAAGCTTTGCATCAGGGCTTACAGAGCACAAACAAAAGAGTGGCCCGAGGGGCAGATAACCAGTTTGTGTAGAACTTACTGTACCCGTGTTATCAAGATGGAGAACAGCAGAAGAAATTAGACTGGAGTGAAATTTAATTTTAGTATTGCTCAGTACGTGACTGCAGAAACCACGTTGTATAGAGAATTACTACCCTTAGAAATCTGCTGGTGAACGTCACCGACATGTCTCATCTCAGCACACAGACAGAGGTTAACTTTGCACATAAACTGAGCAGGTATTTTCAGGTTCAGTTTTACAGGTTTTCCCATCACTAAAAGCAAACAAAGTCCTTGAACTGTTACTGCTCTGACAAAATCCCCCAGGAGAATCCAGCAGCAAATAAAAGGACCTAGAGGATTAAGCAGGTTGGAAACAGCCTATGTGCTGTAATTTGAAACACTCAAACTGCCATCTCCTGCCATCACGTCTGCAGCAGCGGCTGCTCACGCTGTCACCACTGCTGTGCCTGTACCTGTCACCACCTCCCCCCTGTGACACGGGGTCAGCTGCAGCAGCAGCAGAGGAAAGCCAAGCAGCCGTGGCTGCAAAGCCAAGCGGCGATGGGGCAGCAGAGGGGCAGGCCTCGGGAGCCGTGGGGCAGCGGTGGGTGGCGGGAGAGGGGCGGTGGGGTGAGCCGTGGGTAGGAAGGGCTCCTCGACCCGCATCAGCCAAAACCCAGGAGGTGTGGAGTAATTACAGGCTGGCCCAGCCTTGTGATTTTACAGAAACAATGCTTAGCAGGCCTTTGGCCAAAGACAAAATGGTGGGGAAAAACGACAACATAGAACAAAACTTAATTTTCAGAGTTTAAAAACAAAGCACATGTGAAAAGCAAACAATTTTGCCTATTTGACCCACATCGGTGAACCATTTTGGTTCAATAAAAATGGTCTTTGCTTGATTACCTACACATCCTTTGGTAATGAACTATTTGTCCAAAATCACTCCTCTGGATTGAACTGTGGTCCCAAGATATCTGCTTCTGTGCTACGAAAAACTCAAAAGTACTGTCCTCCACCTGTCCCAGTAGCATCACATCATAAAATACAAAATTTTACATTAAATTTTCAGGACTGTCTGGAAGTCAATTATATTTTTTTTAAACATTATTACGTGATGACATGAAGCATCTATTGTTGCATTAGTCATAAAAGAGCTCAGACTTAATACATCAAATGTTATTAATCTACTCTGACATCAGGGAACTGAGGTCTGAAATGTTTTCTCAGTGGAACAAATGTCTGTAATTAACTGTATTGTGTTAAAAGGTCTGAGAATAGCTATTTTATCTCTATGACCTGTCCAGTGTCTGCCTTAAGAGTGCTCCCCTGTAAAGAGACTTCAACAGTTAGTATGGAAAAAGAATTTTATCCCACAGTTGCTGCTATCTGGAGACATTTGCTTGGAATACATTTAATTAAAAGAAAAAAGTCTTAAGAGAAATAAGCCCATTATATTTCTAAACCAATTCATTCAGGCATAATTCTGCTGATACTTTATGGGTGTTCCCTGTTACTCTTTGCTTAATGCAGAAATTGGACTTCCAGTTCACTCGGGAGGTGTCTCGGGCCAGCAGCTGTTATTCTGAGGAAGGATTGACAAACCCCAGGTTGCCATCTCACTATTACAGCAACCTCCCTCCCCGTGCTCCATGTTCTCTATTGCTATCACCAAAGTAATGAAGAATCTGAGATGAAAGGTGGTAAAAAATTCAGTATCACTGTTATGAATTCTTCTGTTCCAGCTGCTTGCTCCTCACTTTATATTACAATCCTCTGCATAGCCACAATATCGTAACCCGTTCCATCAGAAGTGATTAAGATGTTACACAAAAATGAAGGATTATCAAATGGAGAGAATATCCTGGCTGGAGTACAGAGAGGAACAGATGAGTAAATCTGATCCTGTATGTAAAATAAAGAAGTAAAATACATATTCAACAAAATAAACTACCAGCTGTGATACAAATTATTATTCCTCTCTTCACGTCCCTGGAGCTATGCTGATTTATATCAGCTGAGGATCTGCTCCATGGTTTAGCCCTGTCATGTACCAACAGTAATTTCCTTGGAAATAATTGTGTTTAGGTACTCTTTTCTATGTCATTACAATGGTATCTCCAGCACAGTGCCAGCAACATTCTTCAATGTATACACAGCCTCCTCCCTGGTTTTTTCCATTTCAGGCTTGTACCGTAGTCACTCTCACATAAGACAGTCCTTCTTGAATAATGAAACACTTCTAAACCAGAAGTTATTTAGAGCTCTCCAAGTTAATCACCAAGGATCTAACACATTTTCTCTAAACAACTGTTCTTCCTTTTCTAAAGACTTTTACCATTTATCACATGTACCAAGCAACACATTCTTACAACTCCAGCTGCAGCTCTTTTACCTTTCTGTGTCTACTGATTAATCCTTCCACATAACAAGGCTAAGCGGCAGCGTTCTCACAGGCAATGCTCTGAACAGCAAACAAAAGCTTTTCAGCTCTTTCACACGGCTAGTGGTCTTCAGTTTGCCAGCACAAAATGACTGCATCTCTCATTGACCACAAGCATTGAGCATACATCTTTCTAGTTTTCTTCCCAGGTCAACTGGAGAAACAGCAAGCCAAGCAAAGAGAGAACACACACACACACTACTCATGTAAGTCTTCTTCAGTGCAACCGCAATTTCACTGCAAACTCGCATCACTCAAGTTTATTAAGTTAATTCTCCATAATCCAGCAGATGTGAAGGCTTCCACTCTGAAGTTTTAGACAAATTTCTTATAGCAAAGTCCAAAATCTTAAAATTAAGTCAGTAGCCCAGGAAGTATTCATTCTTTATTTTAAAACAGAGATGTTCAAACAGTGCCAATCCTTCCAGAGAAGGAAAGCTGCTAGGTGAAAAGAAAATGACTGAAGTCAAAATCTGTAGAAGTTAACATGGTCCTTTTTGCCAACAGTAAGTGACAGCAGGCAGGTATTTCCTATCTACTTACAGTATCATGACTAGTAACATTAACACAGACATCAACTGGGTCATCAAATCCAAAACTCTGCTATTTCAGGCAATCATGTTGTATAAACCAGTTCAAATAGCCTCCTGGTACGCATTTTTCCCCACTAATAACCCCTACATAATCTTCTGGTTTATATAATGCTTAAGACTATCAAGAAGTATCAAAAATGTGACAGTTGGTGCTTTAATAAGTCGCCTACTGATATTTGTAATGCTGCCATGCATGTGTAGCACTACATCACACCAATATAGATGGGACAAGATAATAAACCAAAAGGATTTAGTTAAACCTTTGAGACCAGTATCACCCTGTTTAAACCACGTGTTCAATATTCTAATTTGCTAAGTAGCTACTTGTATACACAACCTTCTCAGGAGATCATATTGCTAAAAGTTAGTTTAATTGAACATAATAATAATACACATGGCTACCTTGCCAGTTGTATACAGAATTGACATAAATGGCATGAAAGAAACAATTGTGGTCACCTACCAGATAGAATTTCTCTGTGTAGATCATGTTCCCTTTCCTGGACATCTTAGACAAAATTGGTCCTGGAATCATACAAGTGAAAGAAACACCCTATCTACCCCTTACACATCTCTGTATCAGAGGTATATAACTGGGTGAGAAGGCATACAAAAGAATGTCTCTGTAGTTACATTGGACTCAATTTCAATAGATTCAATAAAAAAAAAAGCGAGAGACAGCGCTTGGATTGTTTTTTCCCTGCTTTACAATATACTGACATATGCTGAGCTTTATTGCTTCTGAAAGCATCCTTGCAGCCATTCAATGAGATTTAAAAACCTTCCAGTGACGCAGTCCTTATTGTACGTTAGATGCTGTTGAAGTCTCTCATGCATACTTGGGCCTAGCTTGCACAATGCTAAAATGTGTCTCAAAAACATTACTATGCTGATGGCAAAATTATTCACATTACAACTGTACCAAGAGCCCCCCCTGAGGGAGGGGGAAGCCACATTGAGTTAGATATGTGCTGATAGCAAGAATTTGTGCCTGGCCCTAGGAGCGTACCGTACTCTATAATTAACCACGCAGAAGAAACAGAAGAAAAGAATGAAGTTACAAAGACTCACCCAAAGTTCATAGCCAAACCAGGATTAGAAATCCTATCTTTTGAATCATAGGTCAGTACCCTGTACAAAACCTGGTCCTGCACATGCACTAAGCAATGGGACACAACACAGACAATGTAAAGATGCTTTAAATTGCAGAGATTCCTCCAGTGCCTGAGGACTCTCAGAGCCATAGTCTTTGTGCTGCATCTGCCACTTTCAACCCTCACTGGCAACAGGTTCTCCGGATTTGAAAGAAACCTTAGCCTGCTAAATTCTCCCCTGCTTCCCCTTGCTGGCTGTCCTGGAAAGTGGGGAAAACTGAGGGTCCGCTCTTGCTTTCTTTTTTAAAAAACTAGGACCCAAGAAAGTTAAATCATTTCTAGTGGGGTAAAACCATTCACTCAACTGTATCATGTGACATTTTATCTATGTTTCTGTTTCTAAGGGCAACCTTAGATGATGGATCCCACGATGGGAAAAAATGAATGGGTATCCCCATCCCACTGGACACAGGCATTGACTGAAACAAGTGCAAAGTAAATTGCCAATATAACATCAGAGAAAGCTGAATCCCACAACAAATTAACATTAAATCTGCTTCCTCGCTACCTAAACCCAGAACCTTCTAGAAAGAAATAATGAAAAACATTTAAAGGCGTGCTGAATTACAGCCTATTTAGTAGCTTACTGTGTAAGGGACTACCACATGAATAAATATGATGAACCCCATCCTGAAAATACTTTTTTTTTTCTCTTTTGAGAACAGATTGAAGTAAATAAGGCTGTTTGAACTCATTCAGAGCTAAAATGGCCCATCTCAACAGTTACTTCAGAAATATCTTCCTTTTCTCTATTACCTTCACCTGTACCACAGCTGTCCTTTTACTCATGGACATTTGCAAGGCAAATTAGGCATGTTGCTGTGGTTAGCAAATGACATAATTCTACAACAATTCTATCACCTCTGTTTCAACCCACGCTTTGATGAATTGCTAGTTTCTTCTCCACTGAGCACACCACTCTTATCTTGTGCAGCATGTACATTTCAACACTGCCACCTCAAAGTATTTACTTCACTTTTATTTCCCATTTTAAATTGTCTTCAACTCCCTAATCCCTCATTTCTCAGCATCTGAACAGGCAAACACACCAGAGTTCACCAGGATCATTACGTTAAGTCTTCCACTCACCAGCTAGCTCCTCTTGCTGAATCACAGGCTTAAACCTCAATAATCACCACTTGTTTTATAGTTTCTAAAACAACCTAATATCACATGGAGTCATTACATGAAAAAAGAAAAAATTCAGAGGTACCCAAATACAAACTCATACCTGGAAGAGGCAGAAAATTAATTCTTGATACATGCATAGTTGACCTAAGCTGCAGGATGACAATTTACACTTGCACAAGATTGGATATTCACCCATTATTTCTCTTGCTTCCACTGTCTGACAATTTCCTCCAGAGCCTGTGCTGCTGGTATCCATGGCAGCCGTGCATCCCTCTGGGGGTCTGCCGAAAACACCCTCCACGTGGGGACACAAAGCAAGAAAGTAGAGCAGGGTAGAGGGAAAAAAAATAACAGTTACAAGGGTTTGAAGTCAAAAGGGTTGCACTTTTAAATTTAATTAGAAAAGGCATGTTAATTAGAAATTATTGAAAGTGAAATAGGTCAGAAAACAAAGATATATGTGATAATTAATGTACCTCTAAAATAAATGCTAAAAGCCAAAACAAAAACAACCCCCAAACAGTAATTCTCTCAATAATGAGTAAATAGTGAATCATGCATAATTTTTATGCCTTTTTCCTGATGTTCTCCTCACATATAGGCAATTGCATTTTTAAGAGCCAGTGGAGAGGATGTTTCAGCACGGGTACCCAGAGGGCAGGGGAGAAAGGAGGATCTCCAAGGGGCTTTTTTCATGGACTCCTTCCTAAATTCTAGCCACTATCATCTTCCCCCGAATGTAATTCAGTCAGTCATACAGAGGGAACAAAACATTAATTTTTTTTAAATGTCACATTAAGATTCTGCCAGTGAAGAAAACAAATTTAAAATTCAATGTTTCAGCTAGCAGTACCAAAGCGATGTGGCGAGCAGAGGTGGTTAATAACACGGGACCAAAACCCAGTTTGCCTCCACACAAAACTGCCAGATTTTAACCTGAAGATTTGTTTAGGCTAGGAGACTCCTAGGATGTGCAACCAAAACATGTACAAATAATGTATCTTCTCCCTGAATGGGGAATAACGCAGTACGTGCCTGGCCTGTAATCCCTTGGTGGCATTTCTAGTACAAATTGAAGCAAGGCAATTGTCCATCCCTCATTCCAGCACCACCTAAATACCTGTGCTATTTATGCTTGATAATAATAATAATAATCTTTCCCCAAGGCTTGGTCACTAAACCCAAATACTCCTGAACTTCATGTTGCAGTAAAACTTAGTGGAAGATGTGAAAATTGATCACATCTATCTAGATAGAAAATAGCCATATTATGAGACCACTTTAAACCCTGACTAGTCAACAGACAGAGACCTATTGATTACAATATATGACGGATCAAGGCCTAAAACAATGCCTTATATAGCTATTTCTGTCAGACATTTTTGGTATGTATTCCTCTAGAATAAACTGCGACAGGAAAACTCAAGTTCTATATTTCGTATATCAGGTGCCCAAGAAGCATTAAATCCTTGCGAATTACTGAGAACTTGTCACTAACTGAAAACTTGAGATAATAAAACTGGGTAGCTCAATTACTGTTACCACTACTAAGAGATAAAGCAGGATGTTCACTGAGAGGATTAATAGCAAAACTAAAATACATGCATAAGCATGTTATCAGACTGTTTGGGGAGGTGAATGTCTCGCCATTATCTATTATTTCTATTAATAAACAAAAACAGGGAGAAAACTACACTGTTTGAGAAATTATCCTGATCATTTAGCTGCTTTTAAAATGTGAAGAGAAATACCGCTGCGGTGCTTCACATGAACACCAAGTAATTTTCTGTAGCAGATCTCAATGGCTCTACAGGATTCAGGAGCAAAAGAACCAGATGAGCTGAGGCAGACTGTAAACTCTTGCCAATCCTTTTCTTCCACCGAAAGGAAACCTGGCATCTCTATATCCTACAGTCTCACATGCCACTCCACCTACCCAGGAATGAGACCCAGTGCAGTCCCAAGGACCATGAGTCCTTGAATGATCTTTCTTCCAAGGTGCTCATTAGAAAATGCTAATCCTTTTTATGGGCAGTGGCAAAGTAAAAGTGGAGTCTTACTTCACTGCTTTCACCAGCTTTACTAGTAATTTTTGCATTCCACTGTCTCATATTTATTTTTATCTGTTTTGAATTGCCCATGATTAAGTCATTAAAAAACAAGTACCTAACTTAAGTGAGTTACAAAAAAAAAACCACCAAAAAATTACAAAACCCTCACTGTGCAGAATTTTTTTCTCCCATTGGTGACTCATGGCACACAGTAGTGACTAACCATTAACTACCCATTAGTAACAAAACTCTTTTATCATTATAAATGGAGTAGGTGCTTAAACTTTGGGAAAAGTAAACTTTTGGGAACAGCACCTTATTGACAGAAAGTTTGGGTTTGGATTTCTTTGAGGATTCAATTTGCAATTGGTAATATATTAAATTATTGCCAGCATTTTATGCTACAAAATATGAGAAAAATATTTTTTTTCATTATTTCAGAACAACATCGTCTACTACCTCTTAGCTAAAGCTTTCCCTTCAGTATTTGACCAGGCAGGGCCTTGTCCGGGTTGGTGTATAAATCAATGAACAGTAGTGTTTCTGCACCTTTGCTAGAAAATAAGAAATTCCACAGTGAAGTCTCTAGCATAAATGTCAGTATAAAGAAAATTTAAAATTCACCCCCATAATATCTGAATGCAGAAACTAGAAAGATAATTTTCTGTGAGTTTAGATGACACTGGAATATTCAATAAGCTTTGAACACCAACAGATAAGAATTTTGTTGAAACCAATTTAGTTCCATTTCAAACGTTTGGACAAAACACACTGTATTGTATGTGGTTTTTTCCTACTTTCAATTACACCATAAAAAGTTCAAGTCTCCTAGGCAATTTTTATATTGCACATTAAGTCTGTAGAAAACTGGGGCTTGAACTCAAATCTCTCACTCATTCTAATGGAAAAAATATAAAATCCCAAGCCTTAGTTGTTAAATCTCCTAGCCTTCCTCTTGAAACTGAAGGATAGCTAAGATCACCTCTTAAGTCTTACACAGGAGGAAAACTACTTGAGGCTGAGAGCGTGCCTCAGCCTGCTCTCGACTCCTCCTCAAGCTGTTCTCCCACTCTTTTCCATCACGTGCTTGTGGTGCGTGAGCTCTCTGCTAACCCTTCTTCAACTGCATCACTAATTTAACAAAAGATAGTTCTCAATAGCTTTCCTTCCCCTTATTATAAGAAAGCATGAGGTCCTTGGGACATTCTCAATGGTCTTGCTCGCATCCTGAAAAATTCACAATCTATAGCTGTAACAAAACCTGAATGCAAACTGCTGTGGTTGAATTCAAGGATCTTTCCTATTTCATTTCCTCACCCTAGGCTTCCATTTCTGCTTTTTACTGCTTGCAGAATGAGCACAAGCTTAATCAATTAAGCTTCAGTAATTCATGTCTTTAAGCATCTTGAGATTATTATACAACAAGGGGTATAGAGCTGCTTTGGTAGGTTATTGGAGTTAAATTTAGCTGAGACTAACTAAAAGGAGACAAATTCAAACAGAAAATGTATGAAACAAGCCTGCATTTAATTACTAAAAAGCAGCACAGAGTTATTACAACCAGAGGTAACTGATAAACAATCAGTATTCCACTTGTACATATATTCTGTAATAGAATGACTGAAATTGCAATACCCCATATTATTCTTTAGAGAGAAGTTAAACACTGGTGGAAGCTCTCTTTTATGTAAGCCCTGCTTTGCCTATAAAGTTAGCACACACACCCTGCTCAAATACATAACTAATTATTTTAATCAGATACTCAAGCAAAACCCCTACAGCCATGTACATTGTGTCCAATGACAATAACGATAAGTGTTCATCACAAAATGTTAATTGCATTCCATTAAAAATACTCAAACAGCCTACGTGATTTCAAATACTGTGTGCCATTTCTCTCTAATTGGTCCAAAGAAATATTTTCCTTTACCTTTCAGTTAAACGTGAAGTTCAAAATTTTTCTGGAACTTGATGAAGACAAACACTTTGATGTTTCTTTGCGTTAGGAAAAATCTTTACCCAATAAATTACAATTATGTAAATATTAGCCCCCCTGGGGTATAAGTGCCTCTTTGAAACATAAGATGATTAGAGCAGAAAAATTATTAGATTTGTCCATGACCATGCTATACTTTCCTTCCTCAGGAAATTCTGTTATCAAAGAGTTTAATCCTATTCCTACTGAAGCAAGTAAATTTGGCCACTGACTTAAATGGAAGGAGAATTCATTTCATCCGTTCAGGCAGTACCCTAAAGGCCCAGATGATAGTAACATCCCCGGTATGAATATTTAGTTACAGTTTTTAACACTATCCTTTCACAATTGTGAATGCTTTTACTATTAGGATTCCCTGTCTACTGACATGAAATCTCAAGCTTTTCTGAAAAACTCCTGCAAAATGTTACTAAAGCCAGATAACAGCTGGAGAGCAAGCGTGCCTGCCTGTAATCACATATCCTGGTTAGTGTAGTGGGATTGCCTGGTGACGGCGCAACACACAATTACATTGCTTTTAACATTAATGCTTAGTGGATGATGGCTTGATCTGATGCTTGCAAGCTACAGCAATGATTACAGGATTTGTACGATACAGGCAGCTGCAGCTGTGTAAGAAGAAGAATGCATATGAAGAAAAGCATCTTGGTTCTTATAACCCTGATTACATCATCAGCTCCTTTCTGTCCCCCTCGCAAAAGGCATAGTTTGGACTCTGCTCCTGCAGACTATATTAGGCTTAGGAAGCTGAGGTAATAAGTAGCAAGTAGTTTGTCCTGTTCCGACCTTGGCTCATATGATTATAAAAGGCTCCAGCAGAGCTTAACCTCCTTTCTGTGTGAGCAGAGCAGCTGGTTGTGATTTGGTGTAGCCATTCCCTTGTGAGTTTTCTCAAAGACCACAAGGCAGACTGAATTCCCAAGGAGTCCAGAAGAAGACAGTGCCTCTTAACAGTGAGAAATATAGTAAAGATACAGTGGATTTGAGCATGTTTGTAGACATAAAATTTTGACGAGGGAAGGATGAAATAAACATTATCTGAAGATTAAGGCTTTATCCTTAAAGATCGAGGCCAAAGAGAGTATAGTCTCCTAAATAATTTACACATGCATGTTCTAAAACACATTTAGGAGAATGAATTGCAGCAGAGATTAGAGTAGAAATTTTAAGCACACTTATGCTTTTATTCACAGAATAAAAAACTGGATGGTGTTACATTTTCCTATTATTCCTGCTTCGCAAAAGGGTCACGGAACCTTAGGTGTCGAGGACAATATGCCAGATTCCAAAGGTGGTGTGAAGCTTTGCAAGTTTGAACCATTTTCCAGAAGTGAGATTATACATTTGAAGTTCTGTCACATGCTTTCACTGGCTAACTCCTGCTCAAAATATTTGTTATACAGACATGCTTGCACAAAACTAACACCTTTCTTTAGAAGCACAACAATAATTTCCAAGAACATGGGGCAGCATTTGCGTATTTTTAACAACCTTATTCTTCAGGTGGTTTAGGGGTTGAAAGTTAAAATGTTAGTACCAGATTCTGAACTTCAGGGAAGGCTCTGGGTTAGGGCTCATGAAAGTGATAAGCAGATGCTTTATTGCTTTATTGTACTAAAAATAAATCCTGCCAGATGCACTTGATGACTCACAAGCTGAATCCATGAGGTAGTGCATCTACACTGAAGGTGAAGAGAGGCAGAACCTACACCCTGAAGTGAGGACTCTGCTCCAGGTTTTGATATGATACTGGGTCCCCCCCACTGAAGGATCTATAAAATGATAACAAGTTATTTTTAAGGAGCAGTGAACCAGATATTGTGGCTCAGCAGCTTCTTGCTGAGATACTTTATTACTGCAATTCACATTAGGGCCCAAGATCACTCACACTTCTGTGTTGGAGCATTAAGGTCAACAGTGCCCCTGATGCTCTGAGACTGATACCAAACTGAATGGACTAGAAGAATCATGGAATGTTATGAGGGGAGTTGATGCTTGTACCATCAGGTGGGGACCTGTACCAGGCTATCTACTGGAGCACAAGTTTCATGTATTTCTATTTTGCATATATTATGGTAAATACTCATATAAATACATGTATGTGTGTTACATTTTACATTGAAATGAGTTTTGGTTTTTCCCACTTAATGCTGTATTCTTATTTTATACAGAATTGGTACTTATGAAGCTTACTTTCCGGAGTTCACCAGATGCAGAGATTAGGCCAGTGATACCTGCCGATTGTAAGAGGAATTACTGGTTATGTGAACCTAGAATTTACCATTTTCACCAATCTGGAAGTATTACCTAAGAATCTGCAGGAAGTTAGAAATTTTGCCCCAGAAAATCCTTGCAGCAGAGAAGGATACTTGAACTCTCAAGTGCTGCAGAAGGAGGAAAGTGACCAGAACTGACCAGAAACAGGATATTCCTGTGTTGCCACCGACTGGTGGGTCTGGCTCTGCCCCAGCTCACAAGCTTACTGAAGTACCTGTTGTAACAGATCCATGCACTTGAGTACAAAAGAGATTAAATTATCTTTCTAGTTTACTGAATGTGCTTTATTTTATCCCATAGCGTCCTTCATATGAGAGAAGCTGCAATACTCTGTTCAGTTTGTCTGCCTGGAGTTACATAAACGCCATACCATTTTGAAGTCTAAAAGAGTATAACGAGACTGTCTTTGGAAGCACCATTAAAATAAGTTTCTGCAGTGGCCTGTGAGTACCTTCATTTAATATGGAATATTAATAAATATAAGTAATAAAAAAGTAATATTTTATATACTAATATAAGTAATAAAATAAGATTTAACAAAAAAGCAAAACAATCAAAGATCTCCTTTATTATTCAACATTTTTGAGAAGCTACTTCCCCACTTATAAGGCTTGGGACCTACTGTCCAAACATCAAGGCAGTTTCTCTGTGACTTTCCATTCAGCAGCAGAGCATTTCCTCTGCTAGTGATTTCCAGGTAAAGCAAAATTTCAAAATCACAAAAATGAGAACGGATGATTTGGAGTCTGTTCTCCCTTTTCCTCTTTACAGACAGCAGGAGAAGTTAGACTTACAGAGGATTTTCTCTCTACTTAGATACCTGGTATCTTCAAATAAGGAGATATTATCCAATCATTGTTACTATAATTATCACAAACAGAAACCTGAAAAGACAAAAGACCAGTGTAGGGTAATGGAAGAAATAATACAAGATCCTTCTCTGAGCAGACTAAACTAGATTCCCCAGTGTAGGCAGCTGGCTAAAAATATGATAAATTACTACTGTGTGATATATGTTTCTTAAAATTGTAAGAGAATGGACAAAAAACAGCACTAAGAGGGCTGTTGTGATACATGAGTTGAAAGGAAAAATAACTACATTAGAAATGTTCCAAGTCCCTTTCAGCAGTGGAAATTAATGGAATATCGTCAATTAGTCTGAAACACTTAGCATAATGTATTTGGAATTTGCATGATGGATGGTTTATGTAACTCCATAACAAAGGTCAGCACAAGAAAATTAATTTCTTCAACTTCAGTAACTATGTTTCTCACAAAAGTAAAAAAAAAAAATCCATATAATAACATTTCCCTGGAATAAAGTCGGGCATTACCTCCTGCATTTGGGCTATCAAACACTGTCCAGAGGTAAAGCCCTTGCTAAAACCCAATAGGAAGGATGTGAGCTATGCAGCAAGCACACTGAGCAGTTTCACAGCAGTCAGCAAGACTCCTCCTAAGCTTAACAAGAGGTGAAAAATTCTGAAAAATAGGGTTTAGATTTTGGACCTCTGCTTCTGTACCCTGCTATCACACCTCTGCTGATCCATTTAGCTCTGCCACCCCTTGGGCCCTGCACCAGCAAAACACTCCAAATGCACAATTTATTTCATTTCACATGAGAGATGGACACACACTGAAGAACCTGAATGAACTGGAGCCAGGCAGCAGAAAAGGTTTTTGGTCTTTTCCATATTCTCCAGTTAACATCCTCAGATTGTAACTACTTCACATCTGTTTTTCTTTTCTTAAGGTAAGTTGCACTGACACTGAAGCTCAGCAACGTACCTGCCTCAAGAGCTGGTTCTCGGTACAAGGAAAGGTGAAAACTCCCCTTGAGAAAAATCACTTTTCTTCCTACATAACTACAATAAGAGCAGACATTATAGCTTTTCTGCAGGACTAAAGATCAGTTTGTGTGATGAGAAAAATGACTGTGACTTGGAAAATTAATATTAATAACATCTTGCGACCCAAATACAAATATCTCAAACAGAAGAGTTTATGGTTTTTTTAATTTGAGATACAGGAAACTTTAAAGAAATCCCAAGACACTGTACCATCTTTAGACTAATTCAATATCAGTGTATTCCCCTGATGCAAATTCAGCCATCTGTCAAACTCCTTGTGGAAAAGTAGTAAGACACATAATACATTTTAAAAGTATAAAATAAATTCAGCAGCAGGAAAGACATCCCTCTGTTTGGTCATTAATAAGATACATACTGGTACCGTTATATAGATGTAACTGTATGTCTTGGCTTCACTTTTTTATTATTTATAGCATTATTACATACATTATATATATAAATAATTATTACAATTATTTACATTATTACAGCAAAAGATAAAATTAACCAAAATTATATGCTTTTCATATACACCTACTTTGAATTAAATAAAAGTTTTCTTCTCTGAACTTTAGGAAAGCCCCTGGCAAAGCCCTTGTCAGGTAAAACTTCTCACTGAACTTTAATTCTTTGGTGTTTATCACCAGTATAGTGCTCCTCCCTTCTCCATGAAATTACCATTATGAAGAGTAAAATGAATGTAGTTTCTTCTGTATAGACCTCCCCACCAAAATCAACCTGTGGCTAAGAGTATTAGAAAACTGAGAGCGCACCACAGAAGTACCTTCTGTGATACAGTCCAAGATGTTTAAGATCAGCCTCCTCCAATTAAAAAAGCCAAACAAAACTAATTAAAGCCTCAGATGCCATGCAGAGTTTGTCACTTTTAATCATATAGTTAAGTCATAATCAAGTTACATGGAGCAAGACACCCCATAATCTAGGGTCCCAACTTTTCCCTCAGAGGAGAAGTTGCAGCTAGGGTTTATACACTCATCCTGGAGTTTACAGGAGAGTGGTTAGCACTATTTTCTCCCTGCTTTGCCTGCAACGAGGCTATTCCTGGGATGGGTGCAGAAGCTTCCCAGAAACTCCTCTTGTGCCTGTCGAGGGCTGATGCAGAAACCGCTGTATAGATAGGCAAGAGGAAGAGGAGGTGGAAGCTCCTCTTGGGTTAGGAGTTGGATTAGTTACCCAACTAACATGTAAGGGTAAGGGATGAGACCAAGCAGAGACTGGGTCTGAGAGAATATACTAGATAAGTTTCCAAGAGAAGCAGGGAGAGTGGTAGAGTTTCAGGTAGAGAAAAGCCAAGGGGGCACAAGGAGAAGGCAGGTCATTTGAGGTGACATGGACGTACCTTGACAAGGACTTTGCAGTGGTGTGAAAGGAGCAGCTCAGGGGAAGAAGGTAAACACTTGGAAAGATTGGATTTGAAGCAAGATAGAATTGAAACAGATAAAATAAAAATATTGGAGTACATAATTATCTGTATATAATTAAAACAGAAGTCATCTAACTTCCAAGCAAGTAATTTCAGAATTATAAATTGCTCCAGACTGGAGGCTTGCTTCCTAAGATATTTAGGTCTACTTAAATTCAGTGCCAAGGCTATGGTTGCTGAAAAATTTATTTTATTTTTTTTTAAATTTCACTTCATAGCAAACATCCACAAAGTACTTCCTTCAAAGGGACCTGAAGATGATGAAATTACTGTTTTCTTCGCTATGGTTTTGAATTTCATATTTAATAGTGGCATTTATTAAACATTAATTTGAAAATGCATAATTTATACCCATGGCTAGTATAGGCAAGCAGTTCTGTCACTCATGACCTCTAGCTCCAAAACTTATTACCATTCATACTAATTTAGTCAAGTGAAGATGTAATTTTATAACTATGTTACACTCAAGTTCGCCATCCAATTTGGCAACCGTCCACATTAGCAGCCAATAGGGCACCCCTCTGACCATGCCCAGAAGCCACCAAGAGCCCAGTGTAGAGGGAAGCCTCCTCCTTTGTGCTCAGGCTCCCTCCCATGTACATCTTTGGAGGCTCAATAGAGCCCTGGCTGAGAGGCGATAAGAGCAGTTTCTATAACTGCATTAACCAGAACTGATTTCATGAATGCCCCTAGTCCATTTCTGTGCTGAGGCAGGCTAGGCTGAACCACCTTTGGCAGTGATTTAGATTAATCTATTTGACACTGCATTGAAACAGACTGTCAATGATCACTCAGACAGTAGCCAGAGTTCAAATGAGACAGTAACTAACAGCTGAGCTGAAAGAATAGTTTTAGTCGAGCCAATTTTTTTTTTAATCAATTTGCAGTTACTGAGGTGTAGAAGACTATATGGGACAAAGATTTTAGAAAGAAATTACCAGTAGGTGAATATATAAGAATTGACTGGCCTAAAGCCACTTATTGAGCTGCAGATGTGCATCAGTGAACCTCAAGTATTATCTTGAGCAATAGTCTCCCTGGTTGGTGACCCTGGCTCAAACCTAGGCCCCTGGGATCTGTACAACACAGGAAACTCCCTGCTCTGCACAGATATCTAAGTTTGAGCCTTAGGTCCTTCTGCGCTTCAATACACTTTTTGCAACATGGAGAATAATATTTCTTTACATTAGCAGATGATGCAGGACACTCATATTGAATTAAGCATCAAAGTATCTGTGAATAAAGAATTCATTATTTTTTTGGCCTAATTGCTTGTGTTGTTCATCTCTTCCTTGTTATAAGAGATTGCTGCCAGTCCACTGGTCAAAAGCACCTCTGCCCCCCAGGTAGAACGTCTGTGTATACTGGTGTATTTATGCCTGCGTAATCAGTAAGCTGAAGTCTCCTCATCCCAAGGATGGTGCTCACAGTATCTCTCACACTAGTAAGAAAAAGTCAAATTAGATCACAGAACAGCCCAAGTGATGCTATAGGACCATGGAAGGAGACAAGCAACCACCTGGCCTGTTTATGACTGAGAGCAGAGGCAATATTAAGAGTTCAGTATTCTCTTCGCTTCTCTATTGTACATAACCAAGATGCAAAGAGGAAAACTAAACATTTTGCTGTACAGTATGTAACAAGCAGAAAAGGGTCCACCATCTCTAACATGATCTGGTCACTGCCATCTACAAAACCTGTAATATAAGACAGGAGGTCTTCTATTGCTTATATTGCTACACAATAAGCAAATGCAGTGAGTGACAGGGATTAAGGAAGCAGATATCAAATTTTAGTTGAGATTATCAGTATGCAAAATTCCTAAACGGAATAATCCTAGTGTTGAGTAGTACAACATGTATTTTGAAATAAAAGCAATGCTATTTCAGTGATGGATAAAAGCAGCTTACTTAATTTCTGTAACTTCTGCAGCAGCAGCCTAAAATTACTGAGGTAAATTCTTGGAAACAGAAATCAGATAGTGGGTATGCAATCTGTCCTAAAGAGAGTGAAGCACATTAACTTCTCTGTACTCCTAAAGAGAGTGAAGCTTGAGAACTTTTTTGTAGTCTAAAAGAGAATTTAGTGTGAAATACTTTAGGAAAAGGAGTATCTCAAGTTTTATACTAAACTTTTGCACTAATTTATCAATAAACTATATTAATGTCACTTTTTCTAGCTCCAATAGGCAACATACAGCACTGCTACAACCCAATTTGCAGCAGAGATAATGGCAGAAGAAATGGCAGCTTTTCCATACATGGCTTGGTGAGGCGTGATCCAGTCCCTCAGCAGTCCATGACGCCTCTCTTCCCACCAGTAAGAACTCTGTGAAAAGTAAATGCTGTGCCTCTCCTACTGACAGGTACAGAGATAAGCATGGCCAGACCAGAGGTCCATCCAGCCTGGAGTCCATACCCAGCAAAACCCACTCAGTTTTTGCTCAGGTTTCCAGCAAATTGACAGAGAACTGAATGTTGTACCCTTTTTTGGGGAGCAGGCAGAAACCAATCCCCTTTTCTGAACTGCTGCTTTTCTGGTGTTGCCACTACCCTCCTGTTGCATCCATCTCTACTCCACAGCTCTTGCTGCCACGTTGGCAGTACCAATAGCAGCTCTGTAAGAGTCTGTGGTATACTGTTTCATACTGAGTATCGCTGACACTTCAAATCTTGACTCTGTTCCAGTCTCCTGAGATCCCGCCATAGCCAAGTCACTTAGTAAAGCTTTGCAGTGCTCTCAGGAGAGGGAGAGGAAGAGGAAAACAAGGCAGGAAGAGGATGCTAAGGGAAATACATAAGAAAAGTATGTAACATATTGCAGTGCACTCTCCCAGCATCCTGTGATGTGTAGCTGAGGCAACTTTTGAGACAGAGGGCAACTTTTGAGACAGAGAACAACTTTGTATTTAGCTCTCAGTAAGTTCCTCTTCCATTAATTTCTTTGATCTGCTCTTGAAAGCTGTGTAAACTTTCAGAATTTGTGTTACCTTATTGTAAAGGCTCCCACACCTGATTACATTGGGTGAAGAACACAGAAGTAAAAATGAAGATTAAGTTTCTGCTGTGGGCTTATTTTCCTCTGAATACTTCTTCTACACCTTGATCATTTATCAGCCTTACTCTCTAGGTTCCCGATTCTGACACATTTGAAAAAAAAAAATGCTTTATTATTCATCTTTATTCTGTCTGCAAGGTGTTTCTCAATTATTATTTTTTTTGGCCTGTCTTGTGCTTTTACATTTAACCTGCCAGAGACTATCAGTCTTTGTATATTTCCCATTAGAGAAATATACCCCACAGAATCACCTGCTTCTTACAATCTCTTATTCTGCTCTTTAACAATGCCACTTTCTTTCTGCTTTTGTTTTCAAGTCTTTTTGATAAATATGTTAGTTCTGTTTTTCTGGTATGGTGTCCTTAAATACTCCCCATCCTGCCTGAAAGAAAAACCAATTCTATATCCTTTTAGGTTTTAACTGCCGTGATTTTGAATACTTTTTTGTTCATATAAATCCATCCAATCCATGTAGGCTTCCACTATCCCAGAAACTTCACTAACCCTAAGAAATTGTTCCCCTTGTCCACACTCTCAGCCACATACATAGACTTAACCTCTGCGTCTCCTTACTTGTTCTTACTTGCAAGTGGAACCAAGGGCTGGAGTCTGCAGCAAAGAGCCAGGTACAGTATGAATCTCTCATTTCAAGCCTCTAGTGGCCTGCGATTGTACTGGATATTGCCATTATCACAGATGAACTGCCAGTGTCCAGAATCAGCATAATTTCAATGAGATTTTTAATAAAGTACTGTTATTCCATAGGCTACCTGTTTCTGTGGTGCACACGTTCTGACAAGTCAAGTAAACTACTCCATGGCGTGATGTAGGAAGTGCAGCAGATTTAATTTCTTGTTCTCAGTAATCAATCCTAAAATCATAGAATAGTTTGGGTTGGAAGGGACCTTTCGAGGTCATCTAGTCCAACCTCCCTAACTAGATCAGGTCGCTCAGAGCCCCATGCAACCTGACCTTGAATATTTCCAGGGATGGGGCAACTACAACCTCTCTGGGCAACCTGTTCCAGTGTTTCACCACCCTCCTTGTACAAAATTTCTTCCTTATAGCTACCCTGAATTTACCCTCTTCTGGTTTAAAACAATTACTCCTTGTCCTATTGCTAGTGCTGATTAAACTGCTCCAAAACAAGAAACTAACCCAAATTCATCCTGCTGCTTTGAAGTGAGCTATTTTTCAAACTCATTTCAAATGTGCTTTCCCTAACTAATCATTACAACTGCAAATCCAGCAAAGGAAGGAATAAAAGTTCAAAATCTCATTTATTTTGATTTAATGTGCTAGAAAATCTCTCATTATACTTTGAATGCAAGAGCAGTGATTGGATTAGAAGAGAGTAAGTTCACCCTACTAAATGTGATATTTGATAGATATTAAAATGGCATTTATTAGGTGGTACTATCAGAGCAAAAACACACAAAGGAAAAAAATAGGGGCAACTGTATTAGTGTCTGTACAGATACAAAGTAATTCACTATGTTCTCTTCCCCATCTGCTTTATTACAGCAATGAGCAGCTGAATAGAAAAAACTGTGCTTTAGTACTTTTACCCTATTGTATTGTATATTTTATTTATTTTGCTGTGTTTTAAAGTTCAGAGCTTGTGAATACTAGTAACTGCAATGCCAGTAACACTTCCTATGTAAGTTTTAATCCTGTCAAACACAAACAGATTCTTTACTCATTTATTATAGTTGGATTTCTAAAGCATTATTAAATATCTCTGAGTCTAGGCACAACGGTCCCTTTCCCTCCATCCTCTTGTTTCACTACGTAGCTTTTTTTTCTATTATCAATGGATTTACATTATTTTATCAAACACAAACACTACAAACCACCAGTACTCCCCGCTGTAAATATCTCAGTGGCCTAGAAGACATGGCTGAGTCTCTGTGGGGTCCTCTCCTGTCAAACCTGGCAGGCAAACACCTGGTAGTCATCCAAAACTGCCTACTTTTAGTCAGATGTATTTCTCCCCTTACTGACTTGGTTCTATGGATATCATCTAGAATAATAGTGATAATGCAGAAACCATTTAAAGCATTTGAGATCAAAAGAACATCTTCTGTGTTCAAAGGAATTTCACTTCCTAAAATTTGCTTAGAGAGCTCTCAAATAAAGTTAACACAGTATAATGGAAGCACAACTACATCCTTTGATAGAGCCAAAGTGCTCCTCCAGAGCTTACACTGTATTGGCTCCTGGCATTCTGCACTAAATACAAATTAAAATACTGGAAACGCAAAGATCCTTCCTATATAGCAAAGTGTAGTGCAGAGACAGAAATGAGAAAATTGATATCACATACCAGATTAGAACAAAATAGTATTCTGTGATCTATTAACCCAGTTGCCTCGATGACAAGCATTCAGGAAATAAAAAACACTCAAGAAATTAGAAAAGTCCCATCCCCCTAATAAATAAGTCTAAGACTTTTGAGTCTGCTTTAATTCAGAACATTTTTTTGCCTAATTTTTAATTCACCTCCCAAGTAAATAGGCTTGTTTTCATGATGCGTGCTAGCAGCAGTCTCCATTAACATAGTTGTATTTTGCTTGTAAAAGACTATCTGCTGCCATTCAATATTACTTATTCCTTTTACCTCTATGAATGATGAACATAGCTTACCAAATATTGAAGAACTTTAAAATGTTTTATTGTTCTTAAGAGCTTTGCAATGTACTTAGGAAAAATCAGAGGTTATTTTTTAAAAGAAATTTAAAAGATATGATGCTCCTTTAAGCACGTATTTCTATTTAACAGTTTTAATATTGATCCTTAATTCTTTCTTCTAGCAAAGGAGGGCCATGATTCTTTAGCTATTAATAACTCACAAAACCAAAAGTGCAGTTATGTGACGACAAATACCTATGTTTTGTTGAAAAGATGTTTATGAAATAGTGCCTCTTACTAGCCATGATTAGCTATTCAGTCATATCTGAGTGTATTTTTATTTATTTATTTATAGAAAATATCAATGGAATTTTGGAATTCCAGACAAAATGCAGGTACAGGAGGGTTAGATTAGTTGAATGTTACAGAATAGGTCTAAGGATAATGTATGGAAAAAACATTCTCTGTTATATGCATGCCAAGCTAAGTGAAGGCAACTGGTTTAGCCCAGGGCTTCTTGATAGCCTTATTTTCATTTATTGCTGGGTCTGCAGGAAAAATCCCAATGTCAAGTTTGCAAGGATTGGCAAATTAAATATCTGCCATGCATTCACACTCCTGTTTAATTTTGGCAGCTAATCGTTACACACAGAGGATGTATTCAGACCGCCTGACCTTTCCCCAATCTTGGGACTATCATGCGCTTCATTCAAGGAGACAACTATAACTAAACACAGAGTTAAAACATCCTCAGCCTCAAACACTCATTAATGTACAAGTCCTTTAGAGATCCTTAAAATTATAACAGAATGCCACAATACAAAGACCATTTGTGTGGCACGAAATATTCAGATACTCTTGCAATATTTTCTTTTCCACATTCAAAGTGACTTTGCTGGAGTCCAGGCACTTCTCCCAGAAGGAACTAGTGAGATTTCTCTTCTCTACCTTATAGAAAGACCAATAGTAGATTCTTCCTGGAACTTTACCTCCTCACACTTTGTCTCCAACTTGATGTGATTTTAAAATTAGATTATATTCTCAATTTATACCAGAAACACTGGTTAACATATTCTTCCCCCAAATATTAAGAAAGCTAAGCAGTATGTGAACAAAGGGTTGACCATTTCTGTAAGACACAACTAATATTTCTGGAGATTGCAAATACCCAAGACATATCATAGCGTAGCTATATCTGCTCTTATCTGCTTCAAGCTAATAAAACTGAAGGAACTAGCTGTCTTTGAGGTTATTACAGATATTTACCACCAGTAACAATTAGGCCACAGTAGGGTACTTATGGGGAAGGAAAAAACTGTAAAAATAAGTTTCAAGTGCATATAAACTAATTATACCTTTAAAGTATATTCTATTCCACCAGTATCATGTGGTAGTCATTGCTGTCTTTTTTTTTTTTTTGAAATACACATATCTGATTAAGAATTTCAAATAAAAATCTTGGCAAGAAACCAAGGCTTAGTCCTTCAAAAGAGTATTCTTTAAAAGCTCAATCCCAGACTGAAAATATCACTGTAGAAGTCAAAGACACAAGCATGCAAAGCTCTTAGCAGTTTAGGGAGATTCAAATAACATACATCATACATGCAAAACTAAGGGGATTTTTAAAAAGCCCAAAGAAAAGAAAGAAAAGATATGTTATTCATGAAAGAGAAGCAGTCAGCAGTTGCCAGATTCAGATCCCATTCAACTATTCTAAGTTTAGAGACTGGTCTTTGCTTTGAAAGTCAATGCAAATGGCCAGAGATTCAGTAATCTAATAACGGAGCACACGTACATCCTCCAGCAAAATCTTACAGGCACTTTCCACCTGGCACAGCTCCTGCTCTGCATTCACAGACCGACATGGAGATTTAAAGCAGCACTGTTGGTGGCCCTTTACTAACATTTCCCAACTATTCTAGACCCGTGTTTCCAGCTAGCACAGTTAACTGGGCTTCTAGACATGATTCAATAGAAAGGTGCCATCCTCAGATGGTTTTGTCTCTTTGTTCCTTGTTAGCCTCTTGTCAGAGGCTGAGACCATGTTATAATACAAGAAACTTGTCTCTTAACAGTCATTCATCAACAGAATTATGCTGCCTGTCACCATTAAAGGAAAAAAAAAAGCACCTGGAGAGTCACAACAGCCTTCTATAAATACAGAATTTTAAGGATCACAAATTTTTGCAGCACTTCCATCAGAAATTCTTTTCAGGCAAAAGACAATTTAGTAGTTTAATTGCAGTCTTTATGGACTACAAGAATTGGAATTATCATATTTCACTTTAACTTTCTGGTTTGGGTGTCATTTTTAGAGGGAAAATTGTCTTAGGAATAATTATTCTTAATCATATTTAAAAAAAAAATTAACAAAATAAGCCTTACTGATAATCCTAAAAGAACTCTTGAACTGCATAAAAGAAATTTCTCCCAATGGCCTCTATTACCATATATAAAAAGAGCAATAAATAAGGTATAATTTCTTGGATTCAAACAAGCCCAGTAGCTCAACACAGAAGAATACATCCCTTTCCAAGATTTCTTTGGCATATCACCACTGCTTATACCTTCACTACAGTCACTAACATGGTAGCTGTTTTTATAATTCTGAATAAAGCAATTTGTACTTCTGAATTTGGATAGCTTTAAACAAACGATGTTCTACACAAGCAACAGTATTGTTACAGTAACACTAATTTTTACTGTCATTTAAATTAATCTGGCTCAGTTGGTACTTTCTATTAAACTGTTACAAAAAGGAATCTTTTTCCCATTTATTTTTTTCCTATTAAGGTATAGGCAAAATTATTTGTTAGCTAGATCTCCTAAGGAAATGAGATTTACACATTGAAACTACACGACTTCAATGAATTGTAAATCCATTTGCAAATTTCAGTTAAGTGCAATGGGGAAATAAAAATCTGGAGGTATTCAAAATGCTTATAAACTTCATAGCACATTCAGGAAGAGAAGCCCTTGCAGTCCCCTGCTGATGGCAAGGAATGCTGCAGAATGAACTCACTCTCCAAGAGCTGTAAAATGAGTTTTCAGACATGAGTTCTGCTTATTAAAAAGTGACACGTGTTTTTAAACTTTATGACTGCCCCTACAAGTTTTCATCATCAGATGAGCGCTTAAATGACATCATATGTTTTAACTTTTAGCCAGACATTGAAATACAGCCTTCATTATTAACTCCAAGTATTATGTGGAAACCATTATCAGAAAGCATTCTGCCTGGATAACTGAGCAGCACTCACATTTTCTATTCAGTTCTACTCTGGTCCTAATTGAATGCAAAGTCTCAAAAATTTCCTTGTAAAGGCTACACTCTAAATGAATGCAAAGGTGAACGTAAATGAACTATTACTTGTGCTAAGCTCTCCAGATCAAAATTTTACATGGATTCTCAGAAGCTTAAACTGCTTCCGGCATGCTCTGGATCAGCAGAGGATTTCTGCCTCCAAAGCTCCTTATCCAACCCATCACCAAACACCAAATGTGTTTCAATTCTATTACAGAGTATGGCTCACCCTTGCATCTTTGCAAATAGACCTAGCTAATACTTGAACAAACAAGTAGCACTGACATTTGATGTAATTTCATCACAAGGAAGAGAATGCACACTTAGTTCAATGAGGTATCCAGGGACCTACCCAATTCCAAAGTCATCCCTGGGAAAAAAATGCCAGTGTATTTCATAATCAGGTGGATATGCTTTTCACTAAAGAATTGCTTTGCCCCTTTTTTTAAAAAAATTAGAAATAACTAAAACCTTGAGAAGGGAGAAAAAATTCTTCCAAAGGCTAATACGAAAGAAAATCCCTCCTGTTTATCTTCAAATCCCCAAAAGTCAGAAACACACCTCACATTCAGGCACATAGTATCAACACAATCACAAAATAGGAAAATTAAGCCAAAATTTCATCACAACAGATGGTAGCAGCTTCTTAAATTTACTTAATAGGAGTACATGATGATTCATGGATGATTACTAGAGGAGATGCACAGTTCATGTCAGCATCTGAGGATCTAGGTATCCGAATCTAAATGTGATGCTTTTAATTCTGAAACCTGCTCTCAAGCATTCTCTGCTGTAGTTAGCAGCCCTAATTCAAAGAAGGTAGCAAAGTGACATCCAGCACACTTCTTTTTCACAAAAGAAAAGGTTGCCCCAAGCCAAAATGTCTTTGAAAACTGAATTTATTAACATCGTTGTTGAGATTTTCAAAGTGTTATTTCCATTTCAATCAGTAAAGAATTGACTTCAGAGAAAATAGTTCTAGCTGTGAGCATAAATAGACCTGTAACAATCACACTTCTTACAATATTCCCATAGAACTTCTAATGTTTTAATAGAGGCTAAAACTTAACAGTTTCAGGAGACCTGTATTTCAATTCAAAGATGCTTTCTAGACTTATCAGTATCAATATTCAGATGATAAACAATATTCAGAAACACCTGCTGACTTCTGTTAATTGCCAAAGAGCACTCACAACATCAGCTCTTTATCTGCAGATTTTGGTCAAGATAAATTCAGCCTGACATTGGGCAGATATGCCTCTATTACCAATGTCATCCTGGGCTAGAACTATCCAAACTAGTTTGTGTACTCGAGAAGTTTAACACAGCAACAGAGACAGACTGAGGTATTAACGCCAAACACTTCAGAGGTTCTTATCTGCAAGCACAGTTCTAATAGCTAAGCACTATTAATTAAAAAACCTTTGGGATCATCTCCAAAATAAGACTACAATGAGAAAGTGCAAATATATTTAATTGATTAACATTATTATGAATTGATTAAAATCAAAGAAATTGCATTATTTTTACAGAGAGGACTTATTTAATAATACAGAAATATTCATCAGCAGTGAAGAGTCAACGGCTTAATATAGAAAAATAAAAGACCGCTGTATCTGAAGCCAAGAACATTTACTGCATGGCTCTTCAGAATACAAAGAAGAAATGGACTTCTGAAAACCTTCCTTTAGACTAGCCACTATATTTTTCCCCACTCTCTCTCTCACATAATTAACCTGGGAAACATTAGTGGTTTTCTAAGTCTTGATGGTTTCTTTTTGTACCAATATATTTCTTACTATTGACAGTATGTCAGACCAGTAATGTATGTCCAAGCGAATAAAGGCTATATTTAGAAGACAAAAAGAACAAACTGACAAGAGGAAAAACTGCAGCTACACAAAACTTATAAGAATATATGCAATACATAACAAAAGAGGTCATCCTTAGTGGAATGAATTGTAAACACGACAGCATTAAGCAAAGAGCTTACAGGAAAGTATAAGCAATAAGGTCACTAGTTCTAGAAACATGCAGTCTGAACTGTAAAGTATCCATTTTTCACTTTTCAGTGTTATAGACATCACAAGCGGGGTTTTTTTTAATAGTCTTCATTCCTTTATTTTGAAGGATAAATTTATGCACCCAGGTTCCTACAGTTCATTTTGACACCTAGCATGGTACCAATTTCCTTTTCTTGCCTTCTCCCTACTTTCAGGTGATTTCTTTAAAGGTCCTTAATTTCATTTGGTTTTATTTCTGTTTTATATTCTCTTGATTTTCACCCTAATATCACATTTCTGTATTTAGTCTTCTTCCAGATGCCTACATTATCTCCTTTATCATGGAATTTAGCTTTTCATCCTTAAATCTACTGATTTGCTCTCTAATTCCTTTTTACTTTCTGTGATTCAGCCTGGCCCTTTTATCAGCTATCCCATCACTTACTTTCTTCTCTCTCTAAAATGATTCCTGAGAGACTCTGCAGAGCTGAAACAGAGATCCCCTGAAGATCATCAGTGTCTGGAAGAGAAATTACCATTCTTGACACCTAAAAAGATCCTGTTTCAAGGCTCTTTCACAGAAACTTTACAATACCAGGCTACTCTGTAGTTGTAGCTGCATTTCATACTCTTTTAGGGAAACTCAGGACTTTAAAAAACCCTTTCTGACTTGAAACTTTAAGTAAATGAATGATGAGAGGTGAATAGTTAGCCTCTCAACACAGAGAAACAGGAAGCTGGAAGAAGGAGGAACAAAGTTGTCTACCAGTCTCAAAAAGCAGACAATATGAACATACAAAAGCCAGTCAGTCAACCAGGTCTGAAGATTTTTATATATTAACCAGAGCATAGAATTTCAGTGAACGGTCATGTGAAATGGGTTCCCAGCTATAATAAACCCAAAGTTCAATAACAAGCCTCAGAATTATCTTTAAATATAGTTATATATTTGAGATTGCAGTAAGTTATGGCTATGTCTATAGTACAAAGATAATCTTGTCCAACGACTTAAAATACATGTTAAATTATAAACTGACAGATGTCATTGAAAATTTTTAGAAAATACATTTAATATCCATCAAATCGGTGTTGCAATTCTGAAGAGACATTATTTTTCAACAGTGAGAACAAAATTACCCTTAATCCCTGCCATATCAACAACTCAGTTGTTAATCAGTGTTGTGACATATATTTCTTGATATAAAAGGCCAAAGTAACAAAAGGGGGAAAAAAAAAAATCACAGTTAAACACACAGCTGATCATAGACCTGATGGTTTTAAATATCCCCACTTCAGGTCTAAACACAACTGCACTTATCAGATAGCTTTTTCCCTCTCCCACTGCATGCCACATAATAGTCACAAATGAAGTCCTTTCAGTTTAGCACTTGGCCATTCACTTGGCCAAGCGACATCAAACTTTCAAAGTCACCCATATTAAGCTAGACGTACCACAATAACATTTATTACAAACCCCAAAATGCCACTTGGCTATCTTCTACTTCAAAAACAGAAAAGCAAACCTGTCTTGAGCAGCGTGAACCTTTGCCAAAAGAAATTATACCAACATTACCTTTAATAAAGTAATAAACCTAAAAATACTAAAAATATAATAAAATGCTTACAGTGCCACTACCAGCTGACACACGCTGGGAGAGAACATGGATCTTTCAGTAGGCCCCAAAGCCACAGCTTACCAAAAAAAACAAAGCAAAAGGATGTAATAGAGGAGCTTACCCAGACAACCTCGCTCTTGTTCTTACATCATGCATTGATACATCAGAAAAAAAAAAGACAACTGCTCTGAGAGATTCAATGATGCTTACAGTTCTGTAGTCAGAAACACATTAAGTTCACCCCAAAAGCAAGACAAAGAACATGAATTTTAATTATGTTCACACACACACGCACCTCTTACTCATCATATTAAACAGCCTTAAAAAAAAGTACCATTCAAATTGCAATCCACTTATCAAAATAAACAATTACTAATACTTCCTTTATCCTATAAGCATCACCCTTAGGTCTATGTCAGTCTATGGAGGAGGAAGAGACCTTCACAGTATATCACAATAGAATGAGGAAAATCATACATACCGTATTATGTTAATAAAGTTGTCAATGTTATGCTGACCACTGACATTATGCTGCATTTCATAAAAATATTAATTTTTAAATGAGAAAATGCATGGATTTAATAATATATGATACATATTTACCATAAATAAACAATTTAGAATCAAATGTTTCAGAATAATGCCAAGCTAACATAATGAGCATTATTTTAGGATAGGAGATCAACATCTTACCAAGAAAAAAAGACAAGGCATTTTAGGACTCCTTGCGGCAACTTCCATCCTCGCGATCCACACCATGATTCTCCTGTTGTCTCCTTTCAGGCTGCAGTGCATTTTGAAATATTCTGTGAATTGAGAGAAATGCTTTTCCTTGAATGTGCTTTCAAAAACATAAAAAATAGTTCATGCTATAAGACAATTTTTGATCCATGAATAGTTATCCACAAGACTCCCAAGGGGGAGTCTTGTGGATATTAGTCCAGTATACTAACCAGTAAATTACATCTGCTTTTTAGTATTAAGATCATATGTTATTAACTGAAATGATTTAATGAAGTATTGGGTTAGAGAATGAAGTAGAATGATGTGGAGAAAAACATACTATCTCTACAGTATTAACTTTTTTCTTTTCATTTATTTACATATAAAAATTCTACATACCGTTGCTATTTTTCTACAAAATACCTTCTAAGTAAGCAATTACAATCCTTTAGCTTTTGCGTGTAACTTTATTAGGTATTAAGACAAATTATCTTGTGACATCTTGCCACTATTTCCCTGTGCAAACAATCAGCATGCTTTCAGCTAAGCATCACTTTGAACATGGACTTCTACTTTACCACCTGCACTACAGCTAAGCCAGGAAAGTGGTTATTAATGCAAAAAATTTCCTTGAAGCTTAATGACTACTAAGAGGAAAAAGCACATTATTTTTTTTTCTGTTTACAGTCAAACTCCATCAAGTATCATGTTTTCAAGAGGCTTTTAACTTTCAATTGAGGCTCACTGTTACCACTGTCAGTTGGATTTTTCAATTCTCTCAAAATATTCTACTGTATGCATTATTACAACCTCCAAATGCATGCAACGTAGTCCTGACCAAGTGATCAGATATGACATAGAAGAGGACTGCAAAAGCTCCACGTAAAGCTTTCTAATTATTGTACTATCTCCTGAAAATTAATAAAGATTCCCGCTCAGCTGAAGGAAGAGGATTTGTTGCTACTGCAAAGGATGAAGCTACTTCAGACAACAGTGAAGCGACAAGAACAAGTTACACGTGGTCTTTTAAGGTTAACAACACAATATCAAGAAGAGGAGGAGTAAATATAATTTCAAATTAAAATCATTCCTTTGTCTTCTATAACAACACCCAATCTCCACAAACACAAGATTTGAGATGTAGTTTCTTATTATGAGGTGCTTAAGGTGCCAATCATTCCACTCTCAGCACTTTACTCCCTGCAGGAAACTGCAGACCCTGGTACTGAGAGTAAGTGTCCCAGTTGTACATGCAACACACATAACAACAGACCTCCCTCACGGAGAAAGATGTCCAAATATAACATTGCAGTGACTACTATAAACGGTTAATAACTGCCATGTAGGGTGATGCATTAAAAAAAAATAATTTAAAGAAAACCATCATATTTTCAGTACAGCAAATATGAAACAGGAAAAATCGAGGACAGATGCTAGTAATCTATATAGAAATGATCAACAGTTTATTCATTCATACCAAATTGCCTCCTTAAGTGCAGAGAGTTGGCAGAAAGGAGCCCTGAGACCAAATGCCTCAGCAAGGTAAGCAGGATTTTTTTCCCCTAGTTAGTACAACTTGTTGCTCTTTGTCACCCTTAATCTTCTTAGTTTATCTTAGGGGTTTTTTTCCACTCATTTAAAGCATGCATAGACTGTAAGTGAACACTAACTATAACTTACAGGACACAACTGGAACAGAACAACAACAACAAAACCACCAAATTTCAAAGCAACCTCAACCCAAAGGAAATCACAAAGGATTTTTTTTTCCTATGAAAATATTTTATAGAAAGCGTTTAGTTACATAGTATAGCCACAAGAGGGAAGCTCAACCCACTTATTAACTCTTTTTTAACCAATTTATCAAAGACCAAACTGCTCACAAGCTAGATTCTTCATGTGGTGAGGGTATATGCAATCAGTGTTTCACTGGTGCTTGTTTTCTTCTTTCCTTTCAGAAGAGTGTCAGATACCAACTAGATGTCTTTCTCCGAGATAGGAGATGCTTCCTAGAGATTATATCTGAATGGTCTTCCTTGACTCTCAGTGCAGCCTGGAAAAATTGACAGGAAATAGCTAACCATTAAAACATAAGTTATTTTATCCAAGTTCGTTCTTGCTCTTGCCTATAGTACTAAACTGCTTTTCTAGTACAAAATCATGATGCTGCTTACAATATTTTTTTTCTATTTGTGTATATTTCCCAAAGAAAGAAGGATAACTTAAAAAAAACACACCATAAAACATAGAAGTACAGCCTTTATACTATCATAAATACATAAAGGAGCTCTTGCTACCTTTGGGACTTCAAAGAGATTTCAAACGTGGTATTACTTTCGTATAACCTAAGTATTTTATAGCATTATCTGTTTTTTCAGTCTCTCGGATATTTTTTAATTTTGCTTTCTAACTGCCAAACAACATCTGCTCCACAGATGATTACCTTTTTTTTTTTTTTTTAAACACCAAGGAATACTACTTTCAGAGTGCTGGTAGCATTGTGTAACCATCCCCGATTCCTGTGTGCCACTGCAGTATCATATAGCATATAGGAGCTCCAGAAGTCGTGACCAGACCTTCCTACTGAAGGATTCCCAGAGGGCTAACCACAGCAGCCTCGTTCCGACAGTCATTAGACAGAGCACACAATCTTATGCACAGCAGGAAAAGGGAGCTGGTTTCACAGCACCCTTCTTACCAGCAAATCTCACTAAGCAGAGCCTTTGCACCACAGAGCAGCTTAATAAGACGACAACTATCTTGCACCTTAATAAAAGAAAAAAAGAGGACTATCTTGCACAAACAACTGCTGCTGACAACCCTTCCAGACTCAACTGACAGTGAAATTAAAACAGCTCAGAGTAATGTAAAAAACTGCATTCCCGTTTCTCTCCTTAAAGGGCACAATTTTTAAATAGCCTTTTTTCCAAACCTATCTGTCTGACAAACAGATGATCAAAATGTAGTACAAATGTCTCTAGTACAAATGCACTAGAGACAGAGCTGCAGAGTTCTGTATAGAAGCCTACGATTAAGAAAACTAACAGTCTGAGAAGATGACCTGTGTCAGAACTGGTTTGAATTTATTTTGAACCGGCTTTGGAATTCTCAAAGAAGTGTTTTGCACTGTCGGGTAAAAGGCCCTGGTAAGTAATTTTTGCTTGCTGATAGATGCCTCTCAGAAAGCATATAAGATGTCCCTAAAATGCTGTGGAAAGCCTGTGGAGAGACAGATTATTACCAACATTTCTTCCAGTTCATGTATCCAACAAACAGCAAAAAAATCACAGAATAATTTTAATGTTGAAAGGGACTCTTTGGAGTTCATCTGACCCAATCCCTTACTTTAAGGAAAGCTAACTTTCACACATTTTCTTCTTCTTCTTTACTCAGAATATAACAAGAAATCATTCAGCATATTGAATGGTGCTGGCACAAGTGCACAGGCACCTAGGCAGAGCTGAAGAACTTAACAGATGAAGTCAATTTTTTACAGTTGCAAACTTCATTGGACTTTAATGCATTTTATTCTTTTTTACTTCTTAGAAAGATTAGCTTAATGCACATGCCTCATTTTTGACCAAGACAGCAGCTTCTTTCTCTCACAGAAGCACTAACCAGTTCCCCAGAAGGCATTGTGCTCCACAGGGCCAACAAGGATAGAGAACAAAGATCCTGTGGAGATTTCAGAAATCCTGCAATGGGATTTCTTACCAGGGAGGAAACAAAATACAACCAAAACCCAGAACCCTGAATCATCCTTGATTTTAAATTTCAGTGTTGATAATTGTACCACATGGGTAAAATAACAGGATTCAAAGAAAGATTTGTCAGTCAGGATGCTAGCAACAGGGAGCAGTATTTTCAGTCCATCTCCCTCCTAGGATTGAAAACCCTGACATGCATAAGCTAGGTCTCAAACATGGATTTAAAGTCACAAGATTTTTAAAGCTAAAGAAACAGGTTTGTTTTATATGACATTATTCACAGCATTCTAGTCCTTACAATCAGTGCAAAATTAAATACAGGAAGCACCTGATACTTTACTCACACACAGAGCGTATCATTTGGGAATTCTAAAAATCTAGGCTACCACTAATTTTAAATGCCCAAACATTACCTTACAGCAGCAAGAGCTCAGCTTCCCTGACTTTCCCTTTTCCTCAGCCACCTGGGAGGGGTGACGTTTCCCACCATTCCTTCTCCCTTGATGAGCACATGTCACACACTACAGGAATTGCATGGCTGCACTTCGGATGATGGGCTCTGACCCAGAAAGAAAGAAGTGGCTGATAAGATAAACTGTATCCGTCCTGAGCTAAATACCAAGACAGCTAGAGTGAACTTGTAGCGTACCCAGCAAAAACATTAACGTGGGATTTTTTGATGATTTATTATTGCCACAGTAAACAAACACCCTTGATGGACACTTTGTCAACACTACTGTTGAAGAAGGATGGGACAGGCATCCTGATCACATTTTCAAACTTCTTTATGTTATTTTTTTACAAAAAAAGGAAGATGACAGGATTTGTTTGTCACCCGATTATTAACTCTATAATAATTTTTGCTTATTTGACTTAGCTTTAAAGTCTTCATTAAGACCTCTTCTATAAAAAAACATTGTCCTCTGAATAATTATAATCATGAGACAACATATAATCTTCTTTCTTCTAACATCTATCTTTCACAACTGTATCCTCATAAGCAGGCTTTACTTGCTTTGGAATATTCATGGGGTATAAATAATTTAAAAAGCATGAAAGCCACTAGAGTGTAGGTAGAAAACTTACTCTCCTTGCTAGTTCTTAACTTTCAGTTAACTTTCTTATAACTGTACAATAACTTGAAGCAAAAATCTGTCCTTTGAGAGAAACTGCTAAGCAACATTTCCAGTTAACAATGTACTCCATCTTTTAAATACACATAGTGTCAGAGGATATTAATGTAACAGTTGAAAGCTCTGATAACATAACACTGCTGGCTATTAAGAGCAGGAGCTAGGGTAGCTGAAGAAATTCTTGCAAAATTCAGCAAAGGAAAATTTTTGTGCTTAAGCAGGTGCCACATGCAGGAAATTTTGAGACAAGCTTACTTCCAGTTTTTCCTCAGTCATTTCTCTCTCCAACAAACATGGCCCATTTTCCAAAACATTGTTTTCATTTATCTCTCGTTAATTGTGTAGGTTTTCAACAGCCTTTTAACTGTTTTTGTGCTTCTACAGATATAATGCACTTAGCAGACAAAGTCTTGATTTAAAAGGAAAAAAAACCCAAAAAAAACAGTAAGACTGGAATATTTATGTTCTAGAAGTCCTGGCTCATATTAGACAGTATTTTCCCCAAAATGAAGTTTTTTTAATAAGTAATCAGCAACCATATATTGCCTTACAAACCATTACTATTTTATCTGCATAATTAATACTATAAAACAGTCTTTAAAAAGTACAACCCAAGGTAAATTTACTAACATTTGGTGGCTCATTTAAGTACTAAACCTTTTAGTAGTAGTGGGCATGTTATTTATAGGAACATGAATTGAAATAACACAGCTTTGTTCTTAGCTTAATGGCTATTTCTCCTTTGTTAACTCCAGAATTTTCAAAGAAGCTAGTGAGCACTTAAATGAAGGTTTAGAAGAAGTGCCATATTTTAAAAACTCTCTTTTATATCCTCATTTTGGTTTATGAAACTTCTATACAGTATTTCAGTTTTATTCTGATTTCTTTTGGTTGTCTTTTTAAGCCACCTATCAAAATACAATCCCAAGGCCTATGTTCCAGCAGAAGGTGTTTGCAATGTAGTGAGATAGTTTTTATTGTGGATAATCTTTCTGGGAGACTTTAGGTGTTGACTGTACATCTAGTTTGCAAAACAAATTTTGATGGACTACTGGTGAAGATTTTTGCCATGTTTGACTCTTCCTAGGCAGAGCTAACACAACAATACCTGCTATTAAATAAGTTTGTCATCTTGAACATCTTTGCCTTATAGAGCACAGAACATTAAGCTGAAGTAAGCTTGCACTGAAAAAGACATCATCACCAAGACAGTTTTACAAGACACAGTCAACATTTTAGGTTATTTGTCCTTTCTTGAGCTAATACGTTTGGACATTATAATGCTACAATAGAATCAGTCATGTGCATCTATTTTTAAGCTATCCAGGTTTAGAATCAGATGATCCTTCGGTTACTATAAATCAGACTCCTTTACACATAGCAACAGGCAACTGTATTACTAATTCATTCTAATAAGAAATCTGCTTTCAAAGCAGTGACCTCAGTTAGTTTGGTAAATGCAAAAGAAGGGTAAAAAAATCAAAACACACAGGAGAGACTTGCAATAGAGTAGTAATTTCTTCCAAATTATTTGGACCAGCCACGAGGTCTGACCAACCTCAGCTGCCCGAGTTGCAAAGGTGTTGAGTTTACAGTGCACACTTAGCATGATTCTGACTATTCTGTTATGACTAAGGATCCCAGGATGCCCCAAATTCAGGATAACACTCAGCTGGAAACTACTCTCAGCTTTCATTCTTCATGCCATCCAAGAAGGAATGACAACAAATTCCAACTACTCTTGTCAGCAGATTTTTGGGTTGTCTTTAAGTTTTGGAGCTAAAAATCTTTCAGGCCAGTTTCTATAATCATAAACTCATAGACCCATCATTTATCATAGAATGGTTAGGGTTGGAAGGGACCTTTAAAGGTCATCTAGTCCAACCCCCCTGCAATAAGCAGGGACACCTTTAACTAGATCAGGTTGCTCTGAGCCCTATCCAACCTGACCTTGAATGTTTCCAGGGATGGGGCATCTAGCACCTCTCTGAGGTGCAACCTGCAGCAAGCCCTGCTAAAAAGTTTCTCCCACCTTTCTTGCAAGCCTCCTCTAAGTACTGAGAGGCTGCAATAAGGTCTCCCAGGAGCCTTCTCTTTTCCAGGCTGAAAAACCCCAGCTCTCTCACCCTATCCTCATAGGAGAGGTGTTCTATCCCTCTGATCATTTTTGTACCATCTAACAGTCCATCCATCAAATCCATCTCTCTCTAATATAGAGAGAAGGACATTCTATGTCACTGTGTCAAAGGCCTTACAGAAATTCACATAGATGACATCTTGTCCACTGGTGTAGCCACTCCATCATAGATGGCCCCTAGGTTGGTCAGGGAAGACTCCTCCTTGGTGAAGGCATGCTGCTGTCTGAATCACCTCCACGTGCCTTAACATAATTCCTAGGAGGATCCATTCCATGATCTTCCTAGGCACAGAGGTAAGGCTCTTCCACTGGATCAGATTGCTCAAAACCCCAGCTAACCTGAACTTGAACACTTCCAGGGATGAGACATCCACTACTACTCTGGACAAAGTGCTCCAGTGTCTCACCACCCTCATGACCAGAGGCAGTTCCCTCATTTTTCCCCTGTGTGCCCTGACCTCTCGCCATCTCGAAGGCTGGGCCCACACCCAGGGGCCTTTCCCGGACTGAGGAAACCCGAAGGGGACAGAAGAGTCCAGATGCAGTCACCAAAGTACCAAATAAGGTAGGAAGAAAGCACTTTTACTATTATTTTCTTCATGTATTGTTTTGGGGATTTTAAAATTGTTTATTTAAAATGTAAATTGCCCAGTCATTGAAAAGAATTCCCCCTGAAGCAGCTAGAAGGGACCTTAATGCTAAAGGCTAGCACTTCTTCCTGTCAAAACTGCAGTTTGCAGCTTCCGCAAAAGACAAGCTTTGTCTGTCTAACTTCTTTGCTTGATCTGTTGCTATTCTTCATGCACAATCACAGAGGGTCTGACTTCATCTTCAACCACCCATAGAGCAACCTCTTCTCATCCTCAGCCTGAAGAAACCCCACCTCCAGGTCCCAGGCATCTCAGTGGCCCTCTGAAGAAAACCTCCTACCATCCCAGCACAGCAGCCTGGTGGAAGTGATATCTGGCTGTTCTGGGAGTCAGACAGCCTGTGGCCTGAAAGATGGCCTCATGTGGGAAAAGGAGGTAGCTCAAGTGGACTGAGGACCCCCTCCCTGGGGATAGCTCCCCTGTGTCCTTCTGCTGACCCTTGGGGTTGCCCTCCACCTTTCCCTTCCGTGCTTGTGTTCCAGCCCCCTCTCTCAGCCCAAAATTATGTCCAGTACACATCTTACTGAGCAGGGGGAGAGGAAAGGTGGAAGGAGTGCTGGCTTCACTCTGAATACAGCCCAGGATACACCTGCACAAAAAAAAACCCTAGGACATATATTTAGGATCCTACAGTTTTACATTTACAACATTACAAACAGACAAATAGTTGCTAAACCTGCAACAATGCATTACAACCTGAAAGCTACAATTTGTGATTAATTTTAGCAATTAATACTAGTGAAAATATGGAGAAGGAAGTGAATAAAAATACAACAAACGAAAGATTGAGCATCACCTTCCCCTTGGGTATAGTTTTTAGTAACAGATTCAGTCAATCATTCTACAAAATTCTGCCATCAGAACAAACAGAACAAGTGTACAGGAAATCTAGGATGATAGTGTCTTAAAAACAAAAAAAAAGCATTTCCAAAAGCAGTCATTTCTCTATCCAGCATTTAACAGATGCCTTTGAGAGAACCAGAATCAGGGACTGGAACATGATGCTCTGTGCACTATTCTCTCATCTCCCCAGTTGAAATTCCTGTCTGTGTTCATGTTGGTAGTAGCTTTTATGTTCTTACTAGCATTACTGATTCAAAGTGGTTTAAAATACAATTATAGTTTTCAAAAACAGTTATCCAATCTAAGTAGGGATTCACACACACCTCAGAGGATATTTTACTGCTTTAAGACAGAAGCAGCTTAGAACACAATTTATTTATTTAAGCCACGTAGTATTTTCTGACCATAATAACTTTTTTCCCCAGCTAACTGGCATTTTAGAGAAATATGGGCCCAGTGTCTTCACCAGTGCTAAAAGCAGGCTGCATACAAGCCAGGGAAAGATGTACAGAAAATATGGATTACTAAAATATTCCTAGCCAGATGACATAGCATTGCCCACATGGAAGCATGTTTTGATGGGTTTTGATAGGTCTAGCAGGTAGTCATCTCTGAACCCTAAAGACAGACATGAAGCTTCCTGTGCAAGTCAGCCTCAAAGGCAAAGACTTCCTACACCTTTCTTGAACATGCAGCATAGGAAGATAAAATATTCCCAGAAGCATAGAGCAAGAAAGAAACTGACAATCTAGAATAGACAAAGAAAACCAGCAGGGTTTTTTTTTCTTAGCAAGACTCTATTGCATACTTCTAATTATATTTGCTTGGAAACAATACAGTTATTTATATTCAGTGTCATAATAAAATTACAAGGCAGTACACATTGCAAGAATTGTTTCCATAGCTATTTGAGCATTCTTCCATTAGATGAATAATTACCATTAGTATTACTGCATTTCTGAAGGCAGGGGGTGCGGAATAATGAATTAACTGTCAACAATACAGAAACACTGTATTTGCAAGCAACAGTCTTCAAATAGTAGCAATCAAGCAATACTACCTCACGTTTGCAATTTTTAAAAGTTATGCCTAGCAAGGAGGAACAACACATGATTTTACTTCTTTCTAAGCCAGATAGTTCAAATTTTTAATGAGAAGTACTGTCACGAGTTATTTACAAGTGGGTCATATAGAATTTCCCTTGCCAAAATTATTCAGCAAATATTATGTAAATAATTTTGAAAAGCATCTGTCTCAGAGCTACCAAGTTTTGAACACGGATCTCATCTTATGCAAATCATCTCATAAACACATCAGTATGTTTCAAAATAAGACATATCAATGGACAAACTGTTCTAACTTTACCAGTTGTGGCAGATGGCAGGATGCTGAATGCCTGGAGCCTGCCAGATAGATGGCTTCATCTAGAGAGGACAGCTTTGGAAGGCGTGGCACAAAGGATGCTGATGACCATTATTTCCCACCCCCTCTTCCCCCATCCTTTTCTGGTTGTATCTTCCAAATCCAGGTCTCAGGTTTGCTCCTGAAAAGAGGACATTCAGACCTACCCTGGCAGCCCAGCTGAGACTGGACATAGGAACAAAGAAATGCCTCAGCACAGAGGTATAGCTATTTTCACCAGCTACTCTCTGACAAAGACCAAGAGCATCTCCAAGGGAAAAAAAAAAAAAAAAGTACAAGAAACAAGGTAGGTCTTCTTGTGTATCCTGCTTACTTATGAAAGTCTGCTGTTCAGAAGCCTCTTGAACCTCAGATGACCAGGCTACTAGACGCTCTGGCTCTGTTGGATTTTTCTCCATAAGTGTATCAAATCCTTTTCTGAACTTCAGTTTTCCTCTCTATTGCATCCTGCAACAGTAAATCTCACAATTTAATTAACTACTCTGAAGGAAAACCAAACCAAAACAAACTCAAAAGCTCCAAACCTTTGTTGTAAGTGTTGCCCAGAAACTTTTATCAAAGCCCCAGTAAAAGCAGCATTGCTAAAGAGAAAAAAAGATTACAAACAGAAGTTAATATAGAATCACAGAATATTTCAAGTTGGAAGGGACCCAAATGATCATCAAGTCCAATTCCCTGCTCCTTGCAGGACTACCTAAAACTAAACCATACCACCAGGAGCATGATGCAGATACTCCTTGAACTCTGACAGGCTTGGTTATGATCCATATTAACACTGCACATCTATATAGTTCAATTTTAGCATAGTCTTGTACAGAAGATAAATAGCACTGGAGGCACTAATTCTAGTCAAACCAGCTCCTACATGGGTGCAAGGGGAGAGAATCTTTGCCAACTCTGCTCTGGGCACAGTTGATACCTGTTGAGCAGCACTATTCTCCCACAGCTTAACAGAACTCTACTCCTCCCCCAGATGGCCTTAATCATAAAATCAGAAATAGATTATTTGTGCTACTTATTACCCCATATAAAGCTTCCAGTTCAATTACTGGTAGCATCATCTCTTTGGCGTCGTAATTCTGACTTATGCTGGATCTCACTATTAGACTCGAAAAAGAAAAAAGCTTGCAGAGATCACTTTTCACCATGACACACTTTAAGATGAGCATGTTGAGAAATATAACATACTGAGTGCTCCCACTCAGGACTCGCTTGACTGAGTGCAAACGTGGAGAGCAGGGACTACGTGACTGGATTTGCTGAGGAGGTGGTGATGAACAGGAGAAAACATGGCTAAGCACGCAGAATAAATTTTGAAGCACATTGGAAGTTACCCATTTTATCTCACACAAAAGACACTCTTAACATAGGAGCTCTAGAGGACAAACAGGAAAGAAGAGTTTGTGGCCTGGAAGAACAATCTCCTCTCATGCTTCTGCTCTTCTTTAACTCTAATAACAGTACAGTTTCTTGTTCAAATGCATTCAAATTACATATTCTTTAAAAAGACATAACAGTAGTGTCCAGCACCACCCTGCTTTATTACAAAAAAATTGATACGCTTGGAAACTAAATGGTAAGGACCTTCGCCTTTCTACTCATTCTGTGATTCAGTACGTTGCAGTATGGATTGCAAAGGATTGGACTGACAGCAATATCAAGGAATAGAAAACTCAGTTAGCAAAATCTCTAGCATCTGAACACTTATCTCCCAGTGGAGTTCTACAACTTGTATCCCACACAGCTGCTGCCAACAGCTCCAAAGGTAAGGAGAAATTTTTGCAAGGGCTTCCTGTCCTTTGAAGCCAGCATAGCTATCATAGGCTATTTCTCAAATCCTGCTTTCTGAATGTCTGAGAGCAGCCATTTCTGTTTGGCTCAAATTGCCTTAAAGAAAAAAAGAGAGTAATTTCCTTGTAATGGAGAGCAGCACTTTAATCTGATGACTCTCAGCTCTTACTACCAATTTACTGCATATTGCATCCAACTGCATGCATAGGAAGGTTTCATTTTGACATACAGCATCCTTTATAATAATGAAGGTCCTTTTTTACTCATCCAAAAAAATAATTACAGAAAATTATCAAAGCCTTTATGATCTTTTCCCTGACATGCCAGCAAAGGTTTGAATATTTGATTCCTTTCCATATCTGTATTTATAAGATATTGGTTTATATGCATACAAGCACACTATTAGATGTCTTCTGGACATTCCAGGAACACATTACTTAGATTTGGTCTAAGTAAAATTCAAATAACATTTCTTATCTAATAGTTTCTGACTAGTCTGATAAATTATAGGAAGTCACAAACTTACTTCCTCCAGGAGACTGAAGTTCTATGGCAAAAATAATGGCAATTGTTACCATGTTTATTTCAATCTGGCAAGGCAAAAGAGGAAGCCAGATGATATGCTAACACACCGTCTGTTTCCCAACATCCTCTTGAACACATCTGTTGTATCTCTTCCCTAGAAAAATACTGATATAAGTAGAATCAGCACTTCCAATGCTTCTTACATTGCAACTTAATCTAACACTTTAGCTATTGCACAAAAAACTGACTCAAGCAAACAGACTCAATATCCTTATGCAGCAAACATACCATCCTTGCTTGTCTTTTTTAACCAACAACCAAGGTCAATCTAATGCTTGTAAGAAATTGTAAAAGGTCAGCTTTCTTTTTTAGCCCTAGTGCACTGCACTGAGAATACCTGACAAATTACTACCACAGTTTTTGTAAATAAAAAAAAAGTTAGTAAACTATCTTCTCCTGACGCTAGAGCAGCAACAACTACAAGAATTATGAAATTTGTTGCTTTCTTTGAAAAATCACCCCAATAAATTTCTGCTTTCCCAATGACCTAACAATACGGACAGTATAGCTCCTAGTGATGCAAACTAAATAACAGGTGATAGTTGAAATAATTCAAATGTATCTCTTTCAGACACTATTAAAACTTTATACATATGCCTTAGGACCAGATTAAAAATACCCATATATTCAGGAGCCCTTTAATCTCTATATATTATAAATAAATATTTATAATATTAATATATATAATTTGTATGTTATTTATATTTTTCATATTTGATTTCATATTATATTATATATGTATTATACATTTGCATATTATATTTATATATTATATATATTTATATATTATAGTATAAATATTTATCAAAGTCACCAAGTTTTATAGAGACTAAAAACCTTTCCACAGAACAAGGGCTTCCCAATCTGCCTTTCCTACACATTTATATCTATTACACAGGAAACATGGGAAGCTCTGCATCAAATTTTACATTTTAATTAATTTCGACTGTCTTCACCTCAAGGGTTTTGGAAAGCAAGCTTACTTGCAGTCTCCTGGAAAAGCTTTTTTGAGATAATATTTGCAAAGGCTCTCAAAAGTCTAAGTGTTAGGCTAATCTAATAAAACATCCAAAGCATCCCAATTTAAAACCAGAAGTTTCATATTTAAAAATGCCACCTTGCTGATAAGTAGCTTCATATAAGCTTGACTCATGTAAATAAATCACTTTACTATGCAGTAAATGGTTTAAAAGTTTATAAATTCTTAAGAAAACTAAGCATTTGCTTTTGTTTTCCAGCTTCTTTTTCCAGTTCACTCTGGGCGGAATAAAAATATTTTAAGCCAAGCTTCAGTTAGTTACTAATGTAGCTATGCACACTAAAGAAAAACATATTCGTTAAAATACATCTACCTGTAGAGACCCTCCAGGAAGCCAAGATCTATCATAAGTAATAAAATTCTAACTCCAAATAATTACTTAAAGAAAAGTTAGCTGTATTATACAAACTTACCATATAATCACAGAATGGTTAGATTTGGAAGAGACTTAAAGATCATCAAGTTCCAAACCCCTGCCCTGGGCAGAGACACCTCCCACTAGAGCAGGTTGCTCAATGCCCCATCCCCATCTAGCCTGGCCTTGAACACTTCCAGGGATGGGGCATCCATGACTTCCCTGAGCAACCTGTGCCAGTGCCTCACCATCCTCACAGTAAAGAATTTCTTCCTAGTACCTAATCTAAATCTACCCTCTTTCAATTTAAAATCATTACGCCTCATCCTATTGCTACACTTCCCTGATATAGTCACAGAACCATAGAATGGTCTAGGCTGGAAGGGACCTTAAATATGATCTAGTCCAACCATCAACTTTCTTGAGAAAGTTCTTCGTCATACTAGTTTACTTCATATTTTTGTTTCAGATTACAATAAGCTTTCCTTCAGGAATATCACCCTAGGTCTTCAGACATTGTTTACCAGGACCATGAACACAAAAGCACCAAAAAGTCAGGCCCTGAGCTGGAAAGTAAGCCACAGAAACCATTCCAATGCCACTGCCACCTTTCACATAACATCTGCCACGCAACTCCCTCAAACACCCAACTGCTCTTTCAGATCTGCAGACTATTTTCAGTCAAACCATTTCTAGCATGTTTCTGTCAAACCTACAGCACCCTGCTCAAAACAGAACCCAATAATGCAAAATCTAAACTTCAAAAATCCTTTTTCCATGGACAGAATCACAAGATCTTTGATAACAAACTGCATCTGGTTGGCATGGCAATAGGAAAAAGTCCACTTGCCATGAAAATTGGGGAAAGAGAATCAGAACACTGCTGGAAGCAGTGTGCTCCAACTCCATCATCACCAACAGCCTTCAAGACCCCAATAAAAACTAGGGCCCACAATAAGGAGTGGAAAGGAAATGCACATTTTACCAGGAGGGCAATTATTCTTAGTTTTTAAGTAACTCAGAAATTTCACAGAATATAGCAACCTTGGAGACTATGTTTTTCAGAAAAGACAATGTGGATTTAATGAATTTGCTATACTAATTACAAAATTGTTAACAGTATTAAAGAAATGATCTGCCAGTTGGACAGCCTGAGCCCACAATAAAGCACGTGAAGTCAGCTCTAGAGGCACATGGGACAGCATAAACACAACCACTGTAGCATGGTACAATGCACTCCTAGCAATGAAAGTAGCTATTTCTATAGAAAATTTTGAAATTAAAAACAAAATACATCCCCCACCACAGAGAGTTACACATTAGGCACTAGTTTGTTCTACCAGAGGACTCTCCAGCTGTCTCAGCATGCAATTCCTCTGGGCAACACAGAACGATAGTAGATTTTTGTTCACCTGGAATTTTCCCAAGTCAAAATTCATACCAATACTTTGCTCTGTTCAGTCTTGAAAATTTCTATATTCTATTCCACTGAAGCAAACCTTGTAGTTTCTCTCTAAAATTAAAGGATGGTATAAAGGACATAAAGAATTAAGAAGCTTAGGTCTTTGCTGTTACCTGTGTAACTCATCACAGGTGGCATCTGGAGAGGAATCAGAGGTAGCCCAAAGGATGAAATAATGAATTTTTTCTGCATTGCAGGAATAAATTTATAATCTTAGAGTAGGAATATTACACCCTATGTATACATACATATTGTACTGGAGAACATTCTCATTTTTACACTATCATCTTTCTAATGCCTAAAATCAGGTCATAAACTCAATAGTTGTGATACAGATCAAACCCAAGCTGGATCACTGCAGGTGGTCATTTCTCCCTGGTTAAACACTACAAGGTACAAGAAATATTCTAGCAAATAAAGACATTTTGAGACAAAAAAAAAACCTCCCAAGGCCATTTCTGTCTAGTTACCATTTGTTACCACAACACTATTAGCAAATATCACCTGTCACACCATATCTATCTTTTAAAGAGAACATAGCTTATCTTTTACATCCGCTAAAGTGTTTCTGACCTACACTTATGAGCCTCTTAGCACCTTCCCATGTTCATTCTCTTTGCTGTGCTGCATTAGTATCTCCATGGGAATAACAACTACCTCGGTGACATATATTATAAATGAACTCTTTACCATTAGCAATCCAAGTTTCATAGAAAGAACATATTCCACAAGGCTTTTATTTAAAATATTTGCATAGAAACAACCTTGCACTGAAGGGAAGGCTGGACAAAAGGCAGAGAAACTCCACAAACTGTTAGGAATATGAGGCAAAACCTTTTAATGCTTTGATTCCTAATTAGAATGCAAGACACTTGAGGCAAATAGCATATCTGAGCTGGTCAATTAAGAGCACTGTTATTGTTCTTCTGCTGTAAGACCCCTTTGCCTTCGCAGAAGACAGAAAATCATTACAAAATGGTTAATGCCTCAGTGTCTAGGTAACTATCCTTTTGGGGAAAAAAAAAATATTTGTACCAAAATACGGGCAAGAGATACAACTAGAGTAATTTTATCTTCTAGTTTCCTAGGAGACAAGTGACCCGCATATGCTTCTCCTAACAAGTGTATCAAAGTCATATCATTGCAAGTAAAGCCATAAAAAAACAAAAGAAAGTAGCTCAATGCTACGGAGACAATTAAAACTGAAGTTACTCTCAGGCATAACAGCTCAGGTGGCTTGTTTACCAATAGAGGTTCACTACTGGTGTCAGTTCACAAGCTTCCTTTTAACAGAGCATTCACTGCAGTAGATATCATCAATCTTTATTTTAAGGAAGGGAAAGTACAGGCAAAAAAGGCCGCTCTAACATGGAAGCACAGATAGTATACTACAACCAATGAACGATCGAGGCACTAATCTAACTTTTAATCTAACAGGGGGCAAAACTTCTTGTGATCCAAAGTCCACCCTTTCACAGTCCATCAGCAATTCTTTGAAGCAAATAATTATGTTGTATCAGCAATTCTCTAGTCTTCCAGAATCGCAGGAGGATTCCGCTTTCTTCCTCAGCCAAACTCAGGAAACCTACTAGAGCCAACAGTACATAGAATCGTATTTTCAATGCCCCCCTAATCTACAAAAAGCAGATTTGTTTTGGCAAAGCCCACAGTTAAAGAGACTCTCTGCCTTCCACAACTTTGCTATTATTGCTCACGCGTTTACAACATATTAGGTAAAAACTGAACTAGCATTTTCTTAGTAAAACTGCTTACCTTCCATTCCCAAGCATCTGCACACACTTTGACTTTCTTCTGTCCTTTATCCTACTTTTTTCTGCTGCCTTTCTTTCACATACAAGTTTCAGGCAGAATACTATAGTGATGTGGAGATGGTGAGCTGCAGGACTCCAGTATGTTACTGCGAGCAAACAGCATGCAAATAGCAAGCCTGGGGTAAGTTAGAACTAATTTCAGCCTTTCCTAATCTATCACAGCTGACAGTAATCCAAAGAAATCAGGAGATCATCAAAATAAATGAAAGCCCTAGATACCAGTTTTACCTTGTAATTGTGTACTAGATGAACATGTTCTTTATGGTGTTTCCTAGATTAGCTTTAGTCTTGTACTATTTGTGTGGTAGGACTGGGAAAGTGGTTTTAAGAGATTCACAACAGTTGATGACAAGTCCTAGCATTCTAAACTTGTATCTGGGCACAGACTAAGCAAAGAAAATCATGCAATGTGCCAAGAAAAAGTTTTCTTTCAGGAGACAGCATAAAAAGGTAGAAAAAACAGCTATTCTGAACCTAATTAATAAAGCATTTGAGAATATATATGTGTGAAAGTCTTTTGAATGAGATCATGAGAGACAGAGCCCATGATTCTGAGCAAAGTAAGAAGTGAGAGAAACTGAACAGCAATCAGAGACCTGTAGGTCAAACTCACAGATTCATTAAATGAAGCGCAATGCTGACAAACACAGAAAAACCCATCAGCATGTAATGCCAGAATCAGGGGTTGCAGTACAAAGTGGACTAGCAAAAAGACACAAATAGTAATTAAAAAAACAGTAAAACAAAACCTAGAAAAATCCAAGACCAGAACTTCTCCAATAAGGCAAATAACAAATGCAAAAAAACCAAGCACATTCAACACTTGTTTTGCTTAATCTTCAACGAAGACTTAGAGATGAGATATTAGACACAACTGGTAACGAGAGAAAACAGAATAAAGAAAAGAACCAAAAAAACAAAAAAATGACCAAAACCAACACCACAGAAAAATCCAAGACACGCAATCATAAAGATATCCTACTAAAAAAGATACCCAGCTGACAAAACATGCACAAGAGAAAGTCCCAGGAAACACATTGAAGTGGCCTAGCAAACACTTACAGGGTCCCTGCCATCCAACAGAGCTTTGATCCACTACGACCTCAACAGCACAATTGCCACGCAGGTTCTTTTACTCACAATGCCTGGTGAGTTTTAAAGATAGTTAGCTGTAATCAGACTTCTTTCCACAACCAAATTCTACATTTTTACACTCTTTGGTTGACCCATGCACACTGCTGTATCCTATTCTACCTCTGGACCAGTCAAGCATGCATTACTCTCTTACTTGCTTAGTAATCGTCTCCTTTCCATTTGTTTGCCTAAAGGATAGTCTTTCACTTTGTATGGGACAGGCAAACAGAGTCACTATTCACAGAAATTTATTTTTAGAGGAAAAAATGCTGAATTTTCCACTTTTTTATTACCCTATCCTCAAGGCTCCCTGAGAAATTTATATAGCTCATACATATAGCACCTCCCTGCTACTATAAGCTCTCTCAGTACACAGACAGAAAGGAATATAAAGAAATCAGAAATCAAATGTTGAGTACTCACAGTCCTGTGTTCACTCCTAATTTGCCTTGGAAGCACAGCTTCATCTAATTACAAGGACCTTATCACTCACAGCTGCATGGTATGACCTGACACAGGTGTACAGCATTAATACTGAAACAAAACGAGAAACAGGATTCTTGCACTGATCTCTCTGTGACAGGGCACTTTGCAGAACTCTATGTTGATAGTCAGGCATTTGATGACACAGAAGGTTACATAAATAAGCAGATAGACCAAGCCAGATAAGAAGAGATATGATACATACTGACAAACACATTTTGGGGTACAATCCTTACAGCAGTTAGCTGAAAGCCCAAGGCAAAATGATGTTTTATTGAGGTAAATCTCATAGCATGGAGCCAGCCTAAGGAAGGCTATCAATCCTTTTTATTTCATAAAAAATAATAATAAAAAAAGGACTACTGCATACAGTTTAAAGAAAGGTCAGACTAGTACAAACCTTAGCTATGGAATTCTCACTAAAACTGCTGCTTTTACAAAAGGCTCTTCTCTTTCCTACTGGCAAGCAACAAAGCATCTGTCTGTGTTCAAAAGTCCTCAGACTGAAAGCATAGTAACAGATTCAAAACCACAAATATGCCATAAAGCTACACATCAAAAAGCTGCTGAATAATTTGTCTAAGAGTGAGGAGTTTTTCCTGACTCTAATCAAAGCTCTTTAGGTGGGTGCCCTTTATGATTTACCAATAAACAGGTGAGATATATTCGCAGTGGCATGTCAATCTCAATCCAAGGGAAGTAAATGACCTTCTTTACCTGTGGTAAACTGTATTTGCTGTGTTACCTCTAATTTATCTCAGAACAGCACAGGATTTTAAGGGCAGAATGTTGGCAAGGCCTGAGCACTCACAACATCTGTAGCACTCCGGGAAATGTAGGTGTTGCCTAAAGTCTTCTCTTATGATTCTCACTGCCCCTTATATAAAAGAGTTAAAAGTCCACCATACCCATGTGTAGGCAGTTAGCCTAGTGTATGACCGCTTGATAAAGAGCATTTACTGAAATCTCTCATAAAACAAATCTAATCTAACAGCAGGTCATTAAATTACACTAAGATCTCATTCAGTCTCAAAATTCAAGACCTGAAAACTGACTTCCCGTTACAGAACTTGTGTTAACAAATTGTATTTCTAACTGTACTATATGTATATAATTCTAACCTAGGTATTCTGCCCCCAATCCACTCTGAGAACATTAATCTTCCCAGCTAGGACATTGCACTTAATTTTGCTCTTTATAAAATTAATAATCTTAGTTTTTGCAACATGGAATATATTTTATTAATACACTTCATCATCAAAAGGGTTAAATATTTTAAAAATTCAACCATTCAAATGGTTGAAGAAACGTACTTGAGCAGCTGCCTAGGAACATCCCCTCTTGAGAAGTATTTCTGAATGCATCAGTGAAAGTATGCTGTGTTCAATCTATATGAAAAGTCACAGTATGTATACAGCTTTTTTTAATAAGCTCATCATGTGTCCACTGAGGAAGGCTGAACTATATGCACATATGCTGGTTCACTTGGATGAAAGCCAGATTTTTGTAGAGATCAGCTGCCATGTAGAGATCATAGCAGGTTGACATATTTTTCAAGAGAGGGCAGCACACAAAGTACTCCCTGTGCTCCTCCTAGAGAGAGGCGCTTCTTGGAAAAAATCTAGTCCTAAAGGGAGGGAAGTAGGGGGAGGATTTGAGCTTTTTTCCTTATGCTCTGAAAATGTAATGTAATTGCACAAGGACAGGCCACACACAATAAATATTTCTTTTTCTTGGTCCTATTAGTACATATGATAGCTTTCTGTAAAAGAGATAGTTAACTCAAAGTGTAAAAATGTGTATATGTATATTGAGTTGTTCATGTAAATACATTATTTCTGCATGCTTTTCAATTAAAATTTTAGTTATCATTGTACTGCTTAGTTATAAAGCCAAATTATTCATTTACCAAAGTAAACACAGTGTAGAAAGTAACAGTTATATATTGCTAGGCTAGATAGTCAAGGAAAAGGTTTGAGTTCCAGAAAACATAGTAAAGAACTACATGCTCCATACACAACTGTCTCAAGGTTATGAAGAGGACAGGAGCAGATGGACTAATTAGCACTAAGATTATGGATCAGCATACGAGGGGCTGTGAACCTAGAGTTATTACTGGATTATTCCTCTATTTTGGACAAAAATTACTTGGCTGCCTATCTGGAGAATCAGGTTGGTATCACTGGACTAGGTTTATTACTCAGACCAAACAATAAACAAGGATTGGGAAAGCAGCAGCTAAAGACCTAAGATGATGATTGATGCTAGCAATGATAAATGAGAAAAAAGCTATCTTCATATAGGAATTTGGAGTATGTTTAGTCTAGACTCATTGCTGCAGCTGGACAACTTCCAGAGAACAATATTACAAAATGGAACTCCAATTCTAGTTCCAACTTGAGTAAGAAATATAGCTTCCTTCCATCTGATGCATTCATGGTGAAAGCACAAGTTAATGATTTATAATTCCAATGGGAAGCATTCATGGATATATTCAGGAATGAAGGGGAAAAAAAAAAAAAACCTAGCACTAGATCTTTGAAGAAGCTTCTTGCATGGGAAGACAAATTAACAGCCCAATGGTTATGGCTTCAACTGCAGTTAGAGACTGCTCAAGAAAGGAGAGCCTATGAAGTAAACATCCTGCCACTGGCTGTAAGATACTTCAAGTCCTACAAAATTGGTGAAAAATGGGATTTAGGTCAAGGATAGAGCTTAAAAAAAGAGAGCATATGCAGCGGAGTGATAGATTTTGACACGCTCATGTGGCTAAAATAAGAGCTTGAAGAAACAAAAAGAAATGTAATGTCACTCCTAAAGCAGGTATGAGACTCGTGGATACAGCTTAGGCTGTGACTGGTCATGAGAAGAGAAACTCTAGGGGTGAAACTAGTTATGGATTGTGAACAATTTGAAATGAAGACACATGGAAGAAACAGTAAAGGAGCTAGTACTCCTGCTAAAGCAGGTACAGAGACTCCAGCAACAATCCAGAGGAGAGGTCAGGCTGGCTTAAAGCTGGGAATGTATAACTGAAAAGACAAAATTAATGGTGAGTCTTGAAAATCTCACGGGCACAAAATGAGGGCTGGAGGAAGCAGAAGGAATTGAGCTATCGCTCTTTTAAGATAGATCCCAGTTTATGGTAGGAATAGCATTGGATTTAGAGTAGGATTAAATCTTGGGAAATGGGAGCTCATGCTTCTTGAGCGCAAAGCAAGGCATAGGACTGGTTTGGTTAGCACTTGTCCAACAGCATAGGTTCCGTCTTCTCAAAGATCAACTGGACTAGGAAAGGTCTAAAAGCCTGGCAGAAACACCTGCCATGGAAGATTTTTAAAGTCAAGCAATGCTGCACATGGATAACACAAAAAAATATCAGTGCTTCAAAAAGCAAGTAATCATCAGTAGTCTTCAATAAAGTGGTCTTGCTTTTACCATTTAACAGACATCTTACATCTTTAGTAGTTTAGATGGCAGAAAAAACATGGGGTTCAGATTTCAGGTACTACCTTTCTATAATTTGTAAGCATCTCTTGAAAGGCAGACTATGTGGTTGAAATAGTTACATACTTCTGCTAAGAAGGAAAAAAAGTATGTTTTGCCTTAAAAGGGAGAAAGCTCAACTCCATCCTCTCCTACAACAGTTTTGAACCATTTTTCCTTTTAGGCAGAGGCCACTGCGAAAAGATGGTTGGCATTAAGATCTACAGGTAGTTATAAAATACATGAGAATTGCCTGAAATCTCAGGATTCTGTGAACTCATGAAGATGACTGATATGCATTTGTTCAGGAAGAGTCTGAAAAGTAAATTAGCTTTCATTTGGATAAAATCAGGTTAATGGTTATGGTTACATCCCCCATGATTTAGTAAACTTAACAGTAAGAAAACATACTGTAAAGATCCAGCCGTTGTCTGAAAATGTGCTTTAAACCTTTTTTTTTGCTTCCTAAAGAGAAAAAAAAAATCACAGCATAAGGATATGACAGTGTTATGAAGTTTAAGTCTTTTCTCTTGGCATTTACGGTTCTTCTGATGATGTATCCACCTTTTTCTCCTCCAAGCCTCTAAGTACAAGTACTCACATTGGTTTATAATCCAGTCTACTAGCATGTAGTTATATACATCTAACTGGTTTTAAATTCATAACAGCTTTTTTCATACTTCCACTGCTCTTAGACTTACAGTACTTCCACTGCATTGCTGCAAACTCTCTGTTCTTACTCATTTTATTCAGAGTTGGTGCTCAGCATCTTTCAGAAAATAATCTTATTTTATAGACATAGGCTTCTATACGTCCGTAGGCTTGTCCGGTTATTGCTGTGTCTCCAAGGATTCCTTGGCTGAGATGCACATACTTCCTTCAGTATCAGGTCTCGTGCCCACATTTTGACTATGGCTATCACAGTTCTGCACATACAGTGCTCCAAAAGTCAATGATGTGGCACCACAGAGTCTTTCCTGCTGTAGCTGTAATCAGTAGCTAGGTTGGATGTAGCTGTGACAATAACTGAAGGAGAAGCAGCTTGTCACCCCCTTCATCCTGTGATACAGAACAACTGCTGAATCTGCTGAACTGGACATTAATGGGAATTAGCCCTTCAGCACCTCCTGAGGGAGAATACAACTCTCACAGTTTAACTATACTTCCAGTTATCTTAGCTGTGCCCGAAGTAGAACTGTTTCATCCCAGGTAGCCCAGCCTTTTGAGTTCAGGTCATCCTGAGTTTAGGAACCTCTCCTGCTTTTGAAAATACAACCTTTTTCAAAACAGCTCCAGTACCATTTTTTCCTAACCTCTAAGCAGGTTTGGACCACTCAGGGGTATATCAGAGATGGCTTTCAAAGATTAAATTCCAACTTTAATGGGAGGATTTTTCAGACTTGAGATGGAGAAGCACATTTTTGGGAACAAGAACTACATTGCATAATCTTGCTACCAAATATTCTTTCAAGTAAGTCAGAAACATCATCTGGCCGGGAAAAGAGAAGTCTGTACACTACTCAAAGAAAGTGAGATAGATTGGCATTGTTATGTTCACAGCATAAGTAAACTATTTTATGGCTGTCCATAGGCAAGCATAAAATGCATGAGTAAGCCTGGAAATCTTACAGAATGCGATCAATGAAAGACAAAATACTGTATCTAAATTCATCTCTGTAAAAGCCACCCATTTCCTGAGGCCATGAAAAGGTATTATGAACAATACAAAGAATTCTAGAAGCAATAAAAAAGGAAGGGAAAAGATATTTGAAACTGCTTTGTGTGCAACCATGCACCCTTATTAGAAATTTTTGTCCATGACACAAAAAAATATTATCATACTTAAGGTCTTCAGTTTAAAACAAGCAAACAAAAAACTTCAAACTGCACAATATATGTTATGTTTCCTTAGATCTACAAGGTATATTAAAAAGCCAACAATTCCACAAAGAAATTACAGTTTAACAAGCAGAACTGAGAGAAAGAGTAAGCATGATGTATACTGAACTGAAAGCTCTCTAGTATTTTCTGATATAAAACAAGGTGTAAAGAAGACCTGTTACGTTTTACTTCTTCTCCTGACAAAAATAATGAAGGTGTTATTCTCTGCACTTATGGAATTATAAAGAATTGGTCTGGCTGCTGTTTTAGAATATTTAACCCCTTTACATCAGCAAAGGGATTCATCGACAAAGACAGCAGACAGCAGAGTGAATGCTGTAATCTTTTTCTTTAAAAAACACAATTGGCACAAAATTGTCCACTTTACTCAGGAGGATGCAATTACATTTCAGCTTGCATGTAAAGCTGGCTTCCTGAAATTGAAAACCCTGTGTATGAACAGAAACATAACAGCAGGGAGAAAACAAAGACTATGGCTGGCGACGGATCATTTCTCCTTCTCTACATGCTTTGAGGGAAAAATAGCTGGACACACTGGGTGAAGCCAATCTGCAGTAAACAAGCTCATATCAGCTGATGATGACCTAATGGCAATAAGGAGTTTAGGACTGAAGAGTTCAGACTCCCAGGGAAAGAAGATAATCAACCCTTCATGTCTTTAAGTAAAAATTTTATGAGCTGCACAAGAGAAAAAAAAATAGCAAGAAAAAAGAGAGAAAGGAGAAGTCATTTTATGTCTCAAGGGAGGAAGAAAAATCTTTCTAGTCAACCAAAATTCAGCAGCTGGGACTAGAAGAGAGAAGCCCACTCACCCCTTCCTCTGCCAAAGCCTTTGAGAGACTGAAATGCAAATTGCCAGGGATACTTTAACTGGACAAGTTTCTGTAAGGAAATAACAATCTCAATGTCTGGTTTATGAATGCTAAAAAGAAAAATAAACTTTCAGAGAGAGTGATTTTTTTCTGAGAGAAAAAAATTTTAAAAGTAGGTCTGTTCCTTCCTTTCAGCTGGATACAGCAAAACTAGCTGTGAGGAGACTCACTTAGAAGGAAGTTCCAGATATTTGTTCCAGAGTGCTCTCTTCCCAAGATGTGTTCCAAGTGCCAAACTCTTTGGCTAAATGAAAACAGTCCTCATTATTATTAACAAGAATTAAAAATAACTTTTTAAAAAAAAAAAAAAACAAAGCTGAAAAAAGTGTGCTTTCTGCCCCACACTGGAACAGAAGTCATCATGAAATTCCTCAAAATTTAAAAAAAATTGGAAAGACATTTCTCATCCAACTCAGGTCGTACCATAACAAAGTCAAAGAAAGCTTGGATTCAGATACAAACTATAATTACAAATGAATCTCAGAACTGAACGGCTGCAATTGACTGAAATGTTCCTATTGCACATCAAATACAGGCACCCATACAGATTACTTTGCCTTTACCCAATTTTATGGGTAAAGGCTGCTATAAAGTGTAAAGATGGTCACCATAGCCTTTGCAATGAATTTGTTGGGAATTGCACTACATATTAAATGGCATGAGGTGGGCTGCTTTTGAAATAATTAAGACAAGCTTTTCTGTTTTGTCTAAGCTTAATACATATTCAAAGCCAACTGCAAAAACATGCCTAATTACTCAAGAAAAAAAAATATTTTAAATCAAAATAATTTTTTGCTAAACCAAACCACTTCTAAAACATCAAACCAAAATGCTTTTGCATGAATTGCATTAAAGACAAAAATGCATTGCTTATGAATTTCTTCTTTATCTAGTTAGATAACCTTCTATTGCATAGAAAATTGCATTTTCCTTACTACTTGTTGAGTTGATCACATTTTTTCCCACTTTTCTATATAAACATACTCATTCTCAGATGATTTTTCTTCCTGGACTAATTAATAGCAAGAAAAAATCCTTCTCACAGAGGAAACTACGTGCTTACCAACCTTTGTTTCTTAGCAAACAACCCATATGTTTTCCACACACTGATCATTTGTAAGAGTCTATTTTTAACATAAACTTTGGTATAATCTGAAAGATCAACTGCTATCAATTGCCAGTCTTCCCTTGATTTAGGCAACACTGTATTTTGGGAGTATGACTCAAGAAAGCATTCACATGAACAAGTAAAGCAGGTGGCCAGGACCTACCACATAGCATCAGCTTCATAAGAGCATCCTTGGAGAATTAAAAATAGCTCTTAACTGTTTGGGGAGATGATCAGAGGGTAGAGGAAAAACTATTTGAAGGTATAGGTTGCAATAATTACAAGCAATAAAGTAAATTGCAGACTTTAATGCCACAGCACCACAGAGAGATATATTCAAAAAAAACACTACTCTTCTGATCAAACACTATTTATCACTGTGTTGCCAGTAAGTCTCAAAGAAACTCATTTATACATGGGGCCTCGCTTCAGTCATAAGTTTATGTCTGCAGCAAATAAACAGCTTACCTGTTTTTCCCTCAAAAGTATCTCATACAGCAGCACAGCTCATTATTCACCTGATGTTTCAACTGCAATAGAAGAAAGAAATTGTTTGTTAGTCTGCTGGGAAGGGAGATGTCCAAGCTACCTATAAACTCTCGCTGTCTCATGCAAATTAATGCCAAGCACTGGGTCCTGTGATTCACACAGGAACAGGCAGCCAGCAGCCCTTGCACTGAGGTACTGCAAGTTACACTGTGTCCAAAATGGCATATTCAGCTGGGATTCCTTCATCTCCTTCTTCAAGTGAATTATGCAAAAGAGAATAAGAAATTGAACTATGTTATTTCTGTCATTTGTTTGCTTAGTAACAAGGCTTTGACCAACTGTTATAAAAGTTGGGTAGTTTCAGAATAATTTTTTTCATCTTTAGCCAGGGATTTGAGAAAGGATCCCACCCTCTTTACTCAAAGAAGCAGTCCAGGAGCACTTCCGTGGGCACTCCTGAGTCAGAGTAGTACTTGGGAGGCATCTAACTTTATAGACATGGATTGCCCCATTTCATTAAAACGAGAAGAATTCTGGTGCTTCAAGCTAAATGTACGTGCAAATGCTTCAACCCTGATTTGAATTCATGCTTGTGGGAAAAGGGATTAAACACCCAAACACTGCCTTGAGCCCAGAAGAACGATCAACATGACACGTGTTCCAGAGGTATTACAAAAAGAGTCAAGCCAAGGAAACTTCCTAAAAGAAGAAAACTGGACATATAAGACAAAATCTTTACTAAAAACCATAATAAGATCACTTGAAAAGTGAAAAGAGGTTTGTAAGTCCCTACACTTCCACACACGCTGTCAGCTCATGGGCCACAGACACTGAAAATGTTCATTGAACACCAAGGAGAAAGGAACCCACATGCTCAAGTTACACACACAGAGGGGAGCAGCAGTATGTTCCCCATCCTGACCAAAAGACCGCTGCATGTTCAGTGATCCACCTACGAGCTAAGGGGAGCATGCCCAGGCTGGTGAAGCATGATGCTGCCCATGCAGCGTGTCCATCTGGGTGTGTGATGCTCGCAGCTCCTTGGCCACAGGAGGCCCAGCTCACCACCACAGAGGAGCTGTGGGCAACTCTCACACAGCACCAGCAACTGCACCACCCGCCTGGCCTGGCTGGATCTGGCAACACAGCAACAGGTTCTCAGGTGAGCATCCTTTAGGAATTGAGTTGTTTCCTATAATAGCTTGGATGACCTAAAGGGAGAGCTTCTCACCACGGATGGGAGCTACTCTGCTCTGCGCAGCACACCATGGGAAAATCCATCCAGGTTCCATCCATTGCAGCACAAAGGCATGTAAGATTTACTCTCTGTATCTCTCTTCCTATTCTGTCTTACTGAAGTGCTTATCTTATTATGCCACTTGTTGGGTTTTTCTTACCAAGATCCAGAAAGAGCCCTGCACCATCTCACTCCCTTCTCCCTCCAGTGCAGAACACCTCCCTTTCTGAAACACACACACCGATTTCTCTCCTCAGTGATGGCAGAGCTGTGGCCAAATCATTGCCCTTAAAACAGTTAAGAGTGGTTGTCAAGAAGATAAGGTGCTTGCTTGCATTAAATACTATCTATACTGTGGCCAAAAGCCATGTTGCTGTTCTGCTTTATATTGCTCTTTATTATGAATGAAGAATATTGAGTAACCTTTTCAAGAAAGCAGTCAATTATCCCTTACTTCCAACGTAAAGGCCAGATCTCAAATGCCTGTTGGGACATCATACTTACGACAACATTACTACCGTGTTCACATTTACTCCAAAATGTAGCTAGCATTTAAAAATAATAGGTACAAGTACAGGTATTTCCTGACAGAGCCCAAATTCATAAATTCCTCTCCCCTTCTTCCAGATTTTTCTTCTTCCGGTATGTCCAATAAAATGTATAAAGAAAGCAGCAAATATATGTTAAAAAATTAAGAACTCAGACAGCAATGAAAATAAATCATCATGAAGTTTTCCTGTTAAAAGTGAAGCAACGGGAACAACTTCAGGGAAGAAAATACTGGTCTTCAACAGACCTGAAGAGGAATGGGTCAACACTCACCCACTCTATCCATGTACTTTCTCTACCAAAGAAGACTCAGTCCAAGTCTGCTCATAAGTGTATTAGCTAGACACCATGGATCTGGAACAGAATGTGCCAAATGAGGCCACCTGGACTTCCCAGATTCTTGTAATACACAAGTCATCCTTTCTGTCAAGGAAATTCATTTATTCAATTATTTCAGTTACTGTTTCTACACTTTCTACATCAAGAACACCTAGCAGAAAGCATATTCTTGATGCAATTATCAACTATTTTGAACAAGTACTGCCTTCTGGATAGACTTCAGCTTATCTGATTATATGCTATAGAGCACATAACCAGCAGTAAAGGCAGATCTAAAAGGAATAAAAATTGTATCAGTCCACAAAGGGACTTGTGGATTTATTTTACTTGCAAGCAGATCCCATCTCATCTATCACTTAATTAAAAATGTTTTCTAAATTTAACCACCTTTCAAAGAAAGCCATGACTACAGAAATACTACTGACAGCTATAATTCGCAAAGCATTAAATTATCAGAAATACAAAAGAGGTTTTCTCTTGGCTTGGTTTTTTTCTTGTTTAGTTGAAAGTTCTGTAACCTTTTAAGGTTCAAAGACAAAGGACTACATTCTCCTCACTGAAAGTTACTTTCTTAGCATTCTCTTACTAATTCATCAAGCTGTAAGCCATAAAGCCACAAAACATTTTTGTTCCTTCTTTTGGTTGGGAAATCGTAACATGTGGCTGTAAGCAGCTGAGTGGAAATACATTAGCAGAGCTTTCCTGCAGTCCACATTATGACTGAGCTCTTATGTATTTACTCATATGAACTGTACCACTGAGTGAGACCATCAATAAGAGTTAATTATATAAAGGTCCTACTAGACAGTATGATACCAATTTTGAGACTCATTTTTGTCCCAGATGATTCTGCTTCTTGAGCTAGAAAAAAAAATGCTTTAGAGATAATAACATTTACTTCATTCAGTGACTTTAAAGTTTGCCAAGCCTGGTTCAGGTTTTATATATAGTCCTGAATATTAGCTAGACTCCTACCATATTATTTTTTTCTGGACAAGCTACTTTGAGTGACATTTATCACATCATCTTTCCACCTTGCAGAATATGGGCTCCATTTTTTTTATGCATTTACAAATACTCAAATGATATATTACCTTGTTACTTATCAACTGTAGATGCATCAAGTGCAGGACCAACTTCTATCACCCCATTTTCAGGGGATTCTTTTCTAATGTCAATTTTTAATCTTCTTGAAGGGCTTGGATGCTTCAACACATAAAGGAAGATACCGGAACAGTGTGATAGTTGTCCAGGCTAATGTAGGAACACTCTTTTCAGCATATTCCCTTTTTTCTAACAACAGTCCACCAAGCAATGCAAAGGCCAACATTTTTGCTTTGTATCTGAGAATAACTCTAGTTATTATAGAGCAAGATGATGTTACACCTCCAGCCTAGCTACAATTACAGTGCAGTTTAGCGGTAAAAGAAAGACATCACAGGTGATGATTTGGTTATCCAAATCCTTTGGTACCTTCCTTTACTTGCAAGGTAAAACTAAAGTGTTCATTTGATTGATTGCATCTGAGTTATCAATTTTCTTCTTTCACACTATGTCATCATGTATTTGTAAGATTAAAATTTCAGTAATAAGAGCAGCATCTAATAATAAGGATCATCTAACAGGCAAACATTAAGCAAACATAAATAATACCCCAGAGAAAAGGAACAAAACCACCAGACCTTAGAAGTCACAAAAGATGGCTTCATACTCAGCATGCTTGACTCCATCAGCTCTCATTGGATTCTCTGCAACACTCAGTTTCAGGGTTCAAGTCTGGTTTATAGTTGCATAGATATATGCAAAACTGCAGCTATAAAGGAGTCTGGTGTAGCTATGGATCCCCTTGGTAGCAGGAAGGTCCTTCGATGGTTCTTCATAGTTTATTCACAAGATCAGAGAGCTGGCATTAAGGGATGGAAAGCTAGACAAAATTGCAGCATCCAAAAGGGAGACAAAAACCACAGACTGTGGAGACAGGCCTCTAAATCCATGTGAGCAGTCAATAACCAAAACCACAGACCACAGACTTGGGAATACAACAATTCTCTTCAAGCTCAATTCACTCTTAAGACTGAATTATTCAGTAATATTTTTTTTTCCCAGTACTGCTTGCAAAAACTGTCAAGGAAGAGATTGTCAAATTAGAATTGAACTCAAATCAGAGGAGAAAACGTATTTTCCTCCCTCTATTTTTAGTTTTGAGGAAGCTTTGTTAAGATAGATGAAAACAGCAGATGACAAGCTACAGCAGCCAGAGACTTCTCTATTAACAATGTGAGGGGTATGGAGATCAAGAAAAAAATGGTTATCTGCTATAAAGAGGTCATGAAAGTGATCCATCATCTGAAATAGCTCATATTCATGTTACACTGTTTATAATCTTCTGGGCAGCATCCTCTACTTCGAGCTTGCATCTCTTTCCCAGGCAGTAAAGCTCTGTCAGATGGCAACATGGGAAAAAAAAAACCAAACAAAAAAATCTCACTGATGAGCTACAGTAGACTTAAAGTAGCTGTCTTGCTTTTTTCGTTCAAACAGCTCAGTCATCACCCACACCCCTTCAATTCAATTCATAAAATGTAGCTGAGCCTTAGTTGTATCAGAACATTGGCTGTCAGATGTATATTCCTAATCTTCTATGGTTTCTAGTGATGCTTGATGATATCTAAGAGATTTTGACATACTTTTTTTCTTCTCAGTACCAGATAGACATTTCACTCTTCCTTCAGGATCTGCTGTGAGAAAGCAACCTACCTACCATCATTCGGAAAACTCTGTAATGACATTTTAATTATTCTGACATACAAACATCTTACAAGCCTCCTGCAGAGGAAAAAACAAAGACTTGTACTATCCAGTGTTTAACTCTGTTTCGATGCATTATGTTTTAAAAATCTGAAGAGACGTCAACATGCGATTGCACAAAAAGAGCCTTAAGATTTTATCAGTACCATGATGAAAATACACCACCACCCCTCCTCATGTTCCTTTATTACAGTATTTAATGCTGATCTCAAAATCTTTAAACATCTCCATATTATTAGCTGCACCCAAGAACAGCTACTGAAGTTTTACAAGACATTCTCAAAAGGATGACATCACCTTTCCTTTAGTTAACACTAACCTGTTACTGTATGACCTCTAGCAGTCAATGATGAGTAAAAAGCCCAGATGGGGCATATCTATTTCCCAGCTACCCTCCCCTTAAAAGCATTTCTAAAACTTTCTATTAAGAATAACTAATGCATCTCAAGAACGAAGCTACCCAGAATAGCACCATCACACAAAACCTCAGTATTAGTTACCCACATTCCTATCTCTTGTATGTTCACCAAAGATTTTTCGACTTTTCAGCAGCATAAAATGATATATTGTGTAAGAACAGACGGTAAAAAGTATATGCATATATGAGGAAGAATGAGGCAGAAAGTCTGCCATAGCCAATAACAGAATGATTTGCTAGATGTGTCAGTCTTTGATCCTACATTGGCATTTCCATTCTCCAGCTTGGACTGGTGCAATGGCCTTCTTTAACTACAGTAAAGTAAACCACAGTAAAGTAACCACAGTAAAAACCTCCTTTGTCTTTTCTTCCTAGTGTTTAACGAGACTTAACTCTATTTTACTTTTGAAAAAAAAAAAAAAAAGCAAACAACAAAGCCTTGTTTGTCGTGTTGCATTTACTCAGTTTACTGCTCTACATGTTTCCTTGATTTCCTGAAATACACATCACCTCTTTCTTCCCTTTTGTTAAAGCAAAAACACTAACATGATGACCTACATCCACCTATTTGAGGCCAAATGTCATTCAAAGAATTATAAATACTCAATAGGTATACTTTATAAATTCTTGTTGCAGCATAGCCATAATAAAAATTCTGATGCAAGTTGCCTTACCTTCTTCCAGAAAGGCATTCGTTTCATGAACACCTTAGCTTTGAAGATGATTTCATTGCCAAGCAACCCTTGTGTTACTGCCAGAACACTGGGGAAAAGCTTTATTTCAGGAAAAGAAAGAAGAGCATGTCAACTGATGATGACAGAACTGTTGTAGGTCAAACAGTTAAACTTATTCTGACTCTATGTGTAGCAGGCTTGGGGATTTTTTTTCCTGACTTCCAAGTACACTCTACTGTGTGAGGGTAGCTCTGAGCTAAACAGAAAAAAAAATAGACTTATGGTCAGTACAAGTTGTAACTCTCAAGATAAGGTTAAGAGGAGCATCCCACTACATCATGCAATGCCCTTCTAGGACCAAAATTAATTAGTACAGCATTCACTAGGGACCTCAAACATAACATGGCCCTCTGGGTGGTCAAAATCTGCACCTGACACAAGAGTAAACTCTTCACAACCAGGGGTGCCTGCATGAACGGAAACATGCAATCGATGACAACAAATCGGCGTACATAATCCAGTTTTCATAAATAAATAACCATGGGAAGGAAAAGCTGCATTTGCTTTGAGACACAGCAGATTACATTTATTCTGTTATCTCCAGAAAGAGACATGGGCGTTTGCTTACACAGGGCACTTCGTACCCGCTCCGAGCTTTTGAGAATAGATGCCTTTGTTTACTATCAGTGATGTCCAAAAAAATATCATGGTCTTTCCTCCACCAGACTGAAAAATTTCCAGCCCTCACCATCTGCACTATAAACATCTCAGCACCTTCAAATCCCTGCTATTTAAAAGACAAACCAAGATATTTTAGTTATAGGAGAGAGATAAAGAAATTAACACTTCATCCCCGGGCTGTCCAGAATCCGCTCTGTGGCAAGCTGGAAGCCCGGGCTAGCGATGGGCTTGTGGTCCCACAGGATAAAAGCCCACACTCCAGCAAATGAATTAATATCACTTTGCATTTGATTTATTTGTCTGTCCTGGACAGAGTACAAGCTACAGAACAGCACAGCCATCTAGGTCAGGGCCAAACTACCAAACTATAGCCAAATAATCTGCCTAAATGAGTCACAATGCACCAATTGTAAAGTAAATCAAAATCCAGTCACACGTGATCACTGGACTACTTGGACTACTGGACTACTAACACTTCACTGATGTCTCTGTCAGTGGCCTTTGACAGCTCCACTGTCTTTCCTCCTCTTTATTACCTACCACCACCATTGGCCACAATATGATTTTATTATCTATTATTAATTCCTAATAACAACAACCCATTGTGAAAGAGTTGCCTGTTTACTGATAGAATTATACCTGGCTTCTACAATCATGTTTTGCAAACATATTTTTTCTATTAAAAGTGAGGGAAAAAAAGTCATGCCTTTGAGACATAAGCACTAGGAGACAAGAAGTTATGCCCGTTGTTCCTGACATCCACTGCATTCACCAGAATACATCGCCATTTATCTCAGTGATACACTTTTGCTTTTTTTTTCTTAAAAAAAAAGAAAAAAGCTTCTACTAGAAGATGTTGCTGTCTGGGCTATTTCGAACCATTACCACCAGTCTCTAAAGAGTAGGCTGATCATCCACACCGGCCTGAACTTTCCAAGCTCAGCACGGCCTCTGATATTTGCTTTAACTATTATAAAAGGAAGAGAGGGAGGAAAAAAAATAAATAAATGAAGTTAAATGGAGCAGCCAGTTCTCAGCTTTTCCCCTCATGACACCCACCAGCCTCCCTTGACTGCAAACCCAGAACGCGAAGCAGCACCTTCCAAATCTCCGACTTGTCAGGATAAACATGCCTAATGGCAGACAGCTTCTCAGCCTCCCCCTCCTCCAGGGAGGAAGGCTCTCCTGCTTTCCCCTCATCCTATGGCCCGCTCTCAGCTGCCCCAGAGATTCCTTTTCGGTGCTTTAACTCTTTCTAACCCATCGCCCAGGCTAAAATGTGTCCCCCCTGAGGAACGCCGTTCTGTCCAGGAGAATAAATTTCTAACCTCCGGTAGGTTCCCCGCAGTGAGGGCACGCGTTGTTTAGAGAGTGATTTCAAGACAATTAGCTGAGTGAATGGCGTGATTTCTGAACCGGAGCAGGCAGAGAGACACACAAAAGCCTGCGGTAGTTAAACAAGCTGTTCGTTAGCATTCAACACCGAGCAGCGCAGATAGGTCTGGGCCTGGCTAGTGATGGAGAGGAGGAGGAGGAGGAGGAGGACGAGGAGCTGCCCATCAGGACCTGCCTTCAGGAGCGTCCTCCACCAGACCCTACGTCGCTTCTCAAGTTTTCAGACCCATCCCGGGGCGGGGGGGCGGGTGGGGGGGGGGGGGGGGGGGGGGGGCGGGGGGGGGGGCCCCCCCGGCCGGGGGGGGGGGGGGGGGGGGGGGGGGGCGCGGCCCCGGGGGGGGGGGGGGGGGGGGGGGGGGGGGTTGTGTGCGCAGAAACCGGCCCCCGCTGCCGAGCGGGTCTCGGCGGGCCGGGGGCAGCCCTGCCCTCGGTGGCGGCACGGTCGCCCCCCCCTCCCTCCCTCCTTCTCCGGCCACCGGGGAGAGCTGCGGCAGCGCGGCGGGGCGGTCGCGGCGCCGGCCCTCCCCGCCTTCGCATTCAACTGGTGGGACCCCCCCCCTCTCCCCCGCCCGCGGCGGCGGCGCGCAGGAGGCGGCGGGACGAAGCCGGCAGCGGGGCGGCGGGGCGGGGGGAGCGGCGGGCGGCCCGGCCCGGCCCGGCCCGGCGGGGCGGGCGCCGGTGGCGGAGGATGCGGGCGGCGGCCCGGCGGCGCGGGAGGCTGCAGGCGGGCGGCGGGCAGCGGCGCGGCGCCTGACCGCGGGGCTCCGCTCCGCTCCCGAGGATGCTGGGGGGGCGATGCCCGGCGACAGGGAGGACGAGATTTGCCAGAAAGCGCTGCAGCTGCTGGCCGAGCTGTGCTCCGTCGGGGCGGTGGAGAACGAGAACTGCCGGGATTTCATCTACTACCTGCGGGACAGAGCCCGGCCCCGCCTCAGCGACTCAGGTAACGGCCGCCGCCGGTAGAGGGGTGCGGGCACCGGCGGCCTTCCCCCGTCCCCTGGCTGCGGGAGGAGGGTGAACATCCCCAAGCATCCCTCGGAGGCCGCGGGGCGAGGCCTGCCGGCGCGGCGGGACCTGCCCCGGGGTGCGAGCGGCCGGGGAGGGAAGAAGCGGAGGCGAGGGGGGAGTCTCCCAAGAGCCCGGGACTTGGGGGTGGTGGATTTGCCACCTCGGGTCTCGGTGAGAGGCGTCCAGCGCCCGGCTGCTGGGGGAGATGCAGCCCCCCCCCCCGGGCTGGGCAGCGCTCCCCGCGGCACCCGGCTGGGAACCCCCCGGGAGCCGGCAGCGCGGGGTGCGGGCCAGGACGGCGGGCAACTTTCTGCTCCGGCTGGCCAGCTTGCCCCCCTGCTCGCCTCGGCTGAAGCCCGACCCTGGAGCGGGTCAGAGCATCCCTGCCCAGCGCTGCCTCCTCCGGAGCTTGCTGCAGTGTCACAAGCCAAAGGGACTCTTCTGTGGTCCTCCCATCACGCCGGGTTTAGCTGTAAAGACGAAGGGGGTAGGTGAGGGGGGGGGGGTGTAGCTCAGTTTAAAAGCAACGCAACGTAACCAAACTTTCCAGTTTTGTACTCCTCAATACATTCTTTTGCATTTCTGTAGCAGATGTGGGGGCTGTACATCTGACAAGATGCACACTGAGTGGTTTTGTGTGTGTGTGTGTGTATCAGGATTATGGTTGCCTCTTCATATCTTGGCATAACCCTCTGATTTAAAAAGTTTTAACTTAAGGAAGCTTTATAATAAGGAAGCTGAGCTCCAGCTGCTCCAAAATGTTGAAAGATTGATTGGTGTTCTCTATGTCTCTGGCCATAAGGGAAAGGCAAATTGCAATTTGAAATAGGAGTTTATTATATTTTTATACCACCAAGTTGAGTTTCCTCAGTATGAGGAGAAATGTAGAGAATGAGAACAGAAGTTGCTAAACATTTGCAGTACTGGAAAACGTTGCTCTTACATCAGCTGATCGTCACTGCAGAGTATTAATTTCTTAAATATGCTCTGAAATAAATTTGTTCATTTAGCATAGGGCAGATTAATGACACTCAAGTATTTTTCTGTAATTTGGTGAGCCTGAAGTAATACTCAGAGAACAACTTACTGACAAATGCTTGGACAAAGGCCTGGAGGAAACAAGTAAAACTAAGGCAAAAATGGGGGGGAAGTGGGGGGGAGAACTGCTATCACAATAAATGAATAAGAAATTTTCTGTCATTCAGTTTGCTTGTATCCAAACCTATTTCCAGACATTCTGGCTTTTCACTCACACAAAAACTTTCAAATTAAAGTGATTCATGCAATGTTTGATAAGGATTCCTTAGAATTAAGCAAATTTAATTGCTTTGTTCATATAAGCAGATTTAATTGCTTTGTTCATGTAAGCAGTAATTTTTGTGACAGACACCTGTGATTTTCTGTAATTTTCATTTACCAAGGGATCAATCACATATTTGTATATCAGGTGATGATTCCAAAAATGTCTACTTAAATCAGTGCTCACTTTGAATGCTAAATTACTTGAACTGCATATGGAGACTTTAACCTCAGCTATTTGGATAACAGCTTTTCAGATTTCTTTCAGAAGCTACTGCTTTTTTCCATCAGCCTCGGGCAAAAAGGATACCTGGCATCTCTTTGGGAGCATTTTAAAAACATGGCTTGCTCAGTAAAAATTTATCACCTCTACGTAATGCTACAAAAAAATATTTTTGTATTTATTTCTGCCTGTTTTGTTCAAACCATTATTATACAACAGCCTTCGGTACTGTTGCAAACCTGCTCAATTAGCCAGAGCAGCGGTCCCTAACCTCCCCAGCCAATGTGCAGCAACAGTGAGCAATTATGCTGCAGGCAGCATCTTCCTATTGGCCTCAATTTTAACATTTGTATTTTTTGCAGCTGCAGCCAGTCTCAGAGGGTCTAGAAGGCAACACGTTATCCATAAGCCCTGACACTCGGAAACCACTCCTATAGGGTAGCAATGTCAGGAATTTATTAATTTACCTTTTCTTATATTTCTTTGATTAAAATACACCTATTATCCCAGTAAATTGGCTGCCCACGAGGTTTATTTAACTAGTCCTTGGACGTGATGGAATGAGCTGTAAGAAGATGGTATCCATGACCTCCAAAAAGAAGTAATACGATTCACAATCAACTGAGAGTACATTGACCAAATCCAACTTGATTTACATAGTGAGTTTCATTGACTTAACAATGGCAAAATGGCATTAAGGAGCCCTGAGAGCAGGTCCGTTCACTTGCCAGCCACTAGTGGTCTAAACACAGGGCTGTGAAGAATTGTGCTGAAAGACAGTGTCTTCTCAGAAGAATTAGTCAAAAGATGAAGGTATAATAGCTGTAACACACGCATGCACACCCCCTGTGAAGGTGATGTGTGTTAGCCAGACTGAGTAACCTCCTCTTAGGCCAGCCAAAAGAGCCATCTAAAAATGTGTACAGCTTTGTGAGCATTGAGAAAAGCACAGCTGATTAGTTTTTTGTAGAGGAATTAAAGCTTTTCCCCATGCTTATGGAGGATTTTCTCCAACAAAGTGGCTACTCGCCTAAACCCAACTACATGGTGGATACGGATGCGCTGAGCAGCCAGATCCCTGGAGACCCCACTCATTTCTTGCCTGGCACCTGATGCAGTTGGTTGTGTGGCTCCCCACCCTCTGAGTGTTCAGTGTGTGACTCAGACCAGAGGGCAGAAGCGAGGGGGACAGGAGGGGACTGGATGCTTGTGGTTTGCACAGCATCTTTATTTTTCACATCATTTGCCCTATTATGGGAAGTACTGCACAGTGCTGATGGCATAAGTTAAAGGGTTAACGAGTTCCAGGTTTAACGTCCTGGTCCACTGGAATTAAAGGGTGACATAGGTGAGTCAGATTTTGGAGGTTTTCTAAAAACTAAAAATGCAAATTAGGCATTTAGTGAAAAATCTTCCATTAGTTAAATAGTAGTTACATGTCAGAGCACCTTTGAAAATCCCAATAGACATCCTTAAGGACTTTAATAAGCTGGATCTTTTCCTATTCCGTGCCTCAATTCCCTGTTTGTAAAATGTTGGTAATATTTCTGTATCATAGAAGGGTTTTATGAGGGTAAATTGCTATTAAAAGACTGAGAACGCCACATATGCAATACATTCCTAAGGGAGAATCATATGGATCTCTTACAGATACTCAAGTGAAGACCATGTTAATCATAAGGGTGTTTGAAAACAATCACTCAAGATCCTGTAATATCACCCAATGACACCAGACAAAGCAAATATTGTAGATGAGGAATGGAAGTTGCTTGACTAGAAGAATTATACCAATGTGTATAAAGAAAAAAAAAGACACCAAAAAACCCAACTATGGAGGCAGAATATCTTCATGGAAAGACTGGCCTTTAAAACGGGAATTAAGACCCAAAATAGACTATTCTACTTCCATGTAGAGTATTTCTCTAATAGACTTGCTACTTCTGAGCTGAAAAAGTTGGTGTGCCATGAATCAGGCCTGCCAGAAAGGGTGTATATATTTTGTACACGTGACTTTGGGCTTTTTAAAAGATGTAAACTTTGAGGGGGAAAAAAAATCAAGATGAAGAGTTACATGGTTTTGATTTAGGATAGTTGAGAGTTTGGCATAGAAGGCAGGAAGAAAGTCTTCTGGTGGCTGGAGCTAATGCCCAGTTCTCAGCCTGCCTGGTACGTGACTTTGAATTACGCTTCCATTGTAGCTCATTTGAGTGTATCAAAGTTGCATTTCAGACCTTTCAGAAATCAACTTTAAAGCTTTTGCCAATAGCTATTGTTGTAGTTCTTGGGTATGGGTGATTCTGTGTCTTCCGGGGAATTTTTTTTGTTTTGGTGAAGCTTTGTTTTTAAAAAAACAGCTTCCCAGAGATGTCAGCAGTAGCTGCCTTTGCTCTTTGTAGACAGGATAAGATTTCTGCATTGCCCTTTGGTGTAGTGTTTTGCCAACTTTGCAGCAACTTATGCTCCCTGCATACCTTCCAGTGACTGCTAGATATAGCAACAGATTGCTTAATGCCTAGTTACATGTTTGCTGGCATGTGCTGAAAATCAGTAAAATTAAATTAAATAAAGTAACAGTATAAAAGAGTTGCACGCTGAGACTGCCTTACACAAAACTTCATCTCCTTAGCACATTCCACAGAATGAATTTTTCTTATTTCAGTTAAAAAGTATGCAACCCTTTAAAACTTAGAATAAAATATTTTAAAAGGTCATAGGACGTTGTTATGAACCGAAGGACTGGATAAAAAGGATGATTACGAAGATTAGAGATATAAAAAAGTCTAGGCCATTAATTGTAATGATTCTTCATTAATGTCATAGTGGAAAAATACATAGAAACAAAAAGTAGTTTCCTCTCCTTTTCTGTTGCGTTGGATTGCACATCTTGAAGTTAAGCCAGTAAGGTCTTACAATAGTCTTAATTATGTGCTTTAAAATGGACTAACATATGCAAAGCCAGAATACATGCTGAATATTGTGGGTATAGTCATGGCCATTAGTCATAAAGTGTGCTACAGGTCATAAGAGATCAATATTGTACAGTGACAGAAAGTCTGATTTTAGTATTTAATGGAAGTAAAGATAGTTAACAATCAAGAAACTAAAAAAAGTGGGCATGGAAATGTGACAGATATTGAAGGAACTGTATGTAAGATGGCACATATGGTCTTGCGGTAGAATTTAAGAACCTTACTAATCAGTCCTTCATCTTCTAATGTATAATTTCAACTTCAGGAACAAGAAAAAAGCTAAAAGACAAAAAGGCCTAATGGGCATAAACGTGGCTTCCCAGCTGCCCAGTGGAGAGTATCATTCCGATAGACTGGTCACTCCCTGGGAGGCTAATCCTTGCAACTGAATAGTATCCCATCAAGCTTCCCTTTAATTCAGAACTGAGTTTAAAAAGGAGTTTAATTTCATAAGAAAGCATTTTAAAATTTTTGTAACTCAAATGACTTACTGATTTATCGCCCCCCAAACTTCTAGGAACACAACAAGCTGCAGATTTCATCAAGATGCTAAATACAACTAGATTTATCTAGATAAATTAAAAAGAATTTACAGAGCCGTAAAGACATGAAGAAGGTTAGAGTGGGTGAAATAACTTTCAGTATGCTGTTTCTTTTTTTATTTTACTAATTATGAGCTATTGCTTTGCATATTTTTAATTTTGTTTTTCTTCTGCAGAATGAAAGTGAAATGCTGCCACTCAAAATTGATAGTATTGAATACGTCATGTTAATGCAAAGCTCTTCACAGGATAGAGGACAAGTATGAATCACATTCAGTAACATGATATCAAATGAATGAAGAAGTGTGAGGCCCAAGAAAAAACACAGTGCTGTTATGTATTTTAGACTAAAAATACATATTCTTTTTCTTTTGAATAGTCAGGAAAAGTTTGCAGAAGGTAAAAAGCATTCTTTCCTGTTGCCTGTATTTTAAGGTGCTCTGTTAGTTTAATTCCCTGTAAACAAACATGCTCAGAGATTTTCCTTTCATACCGAAAGAGTTCTTCCCAGAAAATCTGTTTTAAACAGGTAACTGTAAACTTTGAAACAAAGTGTAGAAAAGAGCAAATAATGTTGAAAGTAGAGGGACTATTGGGGTGCTTAGCAATTGTTTGAAGCTGTAATTGAATTAATTTAAATAAAAGTAAAGTAAATAAAGATTTTGATTTGTATATAACTTCTTCATAGATTTTTGTTCTTTTTACAGATAATTTAAAGATGTATACATGTTTAAGTTATAATTTACACCTCAGAACCAGAGAAAAGGAAGACTACAAACATCATTCGTAGAATAAAACTGAACTTGAGGTTGGATCAGGTTGGAGATCAGGGAGGTCAGATTAAACGCTGCTCAAACATGAAAGGACAGGTCCCTGCACGACTGAAATCACATTTTTCAGCAAAGCAGCTTCAGTGTATTAGTACTGTCCTCTACATTGAGAAGACAAACAGGAGGAGGTTTTCTGTAGCCCTTTGACCAAGACTCATGCCACTGCTGTCCTGTGGCTGCTCTTGGATGTTGTGGGAATGAGAATAAGTTAAACTGTATGAAAAAAAGACAAGAGGAAGGTGACTTGTAGCCCTTCCTGGCTTGTGCATCTATATTCAGTGTAGGTGTGGAAAGAAGGAACTTTCTGGGGATTCCATTTCTGTTTTACTTCTCAGTTATATGGGAAATACACCAAATGTCTGTTGTTTACAGTATACACCTATGTGCTGAAACTATAACATAACATTCTGTTATGCTTCTGTGGACTGATGCCCACTAGACCTCTTTGTATTTAACAAAGTATGTTTACTCAGATACTATATTCATTGCATATCTATAAATAATATTTATTTACTGAAGTCATAGCAAGCAGATTTGTGAAGTAATCCTAGAAATCAGAATACCATACCGATTGACTCAGAAGTCAATTATCTCTACGGTCATCCCACAGTTTATACAAGTCTCTTCCAAATGTGTGGTGAATGTTAAAGAAAACAGTTACTTTGAACTGTGACTAACAAAAATATATATAATTGAAAGTAACCTAAAGAGTAATGATAAAAAAAATCAACCTTTTAAAAATTAAAATGGCTAAATAGCACACAGTCTGTCTTAGATGTGAATTTTCATCTAAAATGCCAGTTTGCTGGTGAAAAATAGTAGGCTAAATTTAGCCCATGTACATATGACTATTCGCCACAAAAACTTTATCAGTGCATTTGTCATAACTCTTCTTTCAATGGAATTTGCACGTTCCTTCTAGATGGGGGGGAGAGGGGAAAGAATTTGCTAATTATAGTTTCCTAAGGAAAACGCATAAGGTTCCGCAGGCAACAATTTACATTTAGAGACACAAAGCCCTGGTCACTTAAGTAGAGGTGTTACTGTAAAGGATTTATGGCTCACTAATTCCTCAAAAAACATGAACCTGTGTTACAGTAATGCTGTTTTTCAGTGCTGCTGGAATTCAGAATTGTTACTTTTTTGTATGATCCACACATTTAGTGACCCAAGTACAAATGATCAGCCATATGTCCCCACAGATAGCTTGCTGGAAGTTTCATTTCCAAACTAATTTGTGAGAGTTTAATTGCACTGACAATTCAGAAACCTAGAAATGTAAATCCAAAATGATTGCTGTCACAACAGCAGATCCAGTGAAATTCAGTCTTGAGGCTGTGCAGCACTACAGCATCGTTGGTGTGTGTTACATGTAGAGGTTGGACATAAACTGCAATTTATGTATTTATGTTTCGAATCACATTTCCACATTTCAGTTCTTCCCCCACTGAAAAATAATGATCCTTGGTGGTTTAGTGCAAAGCTGCACTTAAGAACATTGCTTTGTGCATCTTTTGCTATATTTTGTCATTAATTTAAGCTCTCTTGTGGCTTTATTTAGACCAAAGAGATAAAGAGAGATTATTTTGGTTTAAAGCTTTATGCCTTTTCATATTGCTAACAACATTTTAGTTCAATGGATAAGAATATAGAATAATTAATTACAGATGGAAGGATTTTTCATAGAAATGCTGTCAGTTGCCACTTACAAAATCTTTAATTCCTACAGTTCATCGTCTTACAAAAGAAATATTTTTCGCACGTTCTGTAGTGCTGTTAAGTAGTGGGTACTTGATCTGTTTATTGGGAAAGTACAAAAAAATTCTGTCTCGTAAAGAAAATGTTATGTATAACAGCTGGTGGTTTGTGCATTTGTTACATTAGCTATTGTAATCACACCAAATCTTGTGTGGTTTAAGTTGCTCAATATGTTCAGCTGCATTTTTTTTTTTTTATTATTTATTTTAGACATTCATTAGCCAAGTAAAATCAGTTTTTCTTCTTTGGCAGAGAAGTATGCTGCAGGATCTTAGCCTGTACACTTCCTGTGGTTAGTTGGAATTCAGAAATACAGCGGCTGCACTTGGAACTGGCATATGCATCTGTATGTCTTGATGTGTGTCTAACAAAGATAAACATTGGAAGAGTCCAAGAATATATATTCCATGAAGAAAAGCTTTTAGATTATCAATGTAAATCCACCATACTGACAAAAAAAAGTCAGGCACTAATGATTTTGGAATTAAAACTTTCAAAGTGCATGTAAAATAGTAAGAATCAGGAACTGAAATTGGATCATTCCTTCCAGTATATTTTCTCACTTTTTCTCCTTGAAGTTGAGTTTTATGTGCACACAAAAAGAAAGCCTTCCTGACTTCCCTTGCAGATATGTTATATGTTTCCTTAATTTGCTATTTTTCCATCAGGACGTTTGTTCAAAATTTCGTAATTCTATCTTACTGTCTGTGAAACTCCCAAAATATTTCCTTTCCCATGTGATGGACCTTTTTTGTGTATATACAATTACTAGCCAAACACTAAATATTTATCCTTTAAAATATCTTCTTGTAAACCAGTCTTCATCATTCCTTCCCAGGTTACTTTTTTTCCTGGTCTCTCCATTTGTTTTCTAGATGGTGTGTATATACCTGTGTTCCATTTCTCAAGCAGCATCTCATTTTATTTACTGCCCATGTTTCTATTATTTTTAATGCATTGTGTTTTAATTCTCTGACCTCAACAGTATGGTTTGTTTTCTCATCGCATTTAGTGTAATTTCAGAATGTAATTGTACTTCTGCTTAATCAATCAATACATGATATTTGACCCTCTTACACACAGATTATCTCATTGGGCATCTGACCACAGCTATATAAAATTCTGTGTAGAGTTCTCTTTTAAAACTTCCTACTTATTATGTAACTGGAAAAGGTTCATGCCTATGTTATGGTAATGATTTCCTAAATATGTATTAGGATATTACAGAAGGTGTTTCTCACATTCATGAAATTATATAAATAATTACAACTTGTAATTCAGTAAGAATTATCCTACTATAATATATAGAAAGAAATGTACAATGCTAATTAGAAAATGATCAATGAGACCAACAGTCTTACGATCTTCTGTTTCCATTTGTAGCAGAAGTTTTACACGTGTAAAAGGGAAGTTACTTTAACATTTTTTTCCCTAGAGAAGTTTAATGGATAAAATTAATGCCTAATAATTCTATCCTTTTTGGAAGCCTACCATAAATAGGGTGATCTCAAATATTCATTATGCTAAGGTCTCTCTGTACAGCATAAAGGAAGGGAGTGTTTCCTGAGTCTGGCTACAGGGAAATAAAGCAGGTATTGAGTTGGTTGCCACTGAGTGCTATTCTATTCCCCGTAGCAGGGCTGATGTAGGATATGTAGCAGTGGCATTATGGCAATCCTTACCTGCTGAAAAGAGCTTTTACGTCCATTAGCAACCAAATACAATAGAAAAAAGATCTGGTATCAGTTCAAAAAATACAGAAAGCTCTGAACAGAAAAGTATTTATCAGTAGTATTTTTCAAACCTTAACCAATCTGCTTGGGGTAATATAAGACACAAATCTAAAATAATAGCTCCAATTTTTTTTTAATTCTATGATTATCCTCTCTCTCTGCAGTAGATCATGCCATCAGGAAAGGTTCTTGTTTCTGCAGGTGCCATTAAGGCATCCGTGGTAATAAAAGTGTAACTTAAACTTTTTATCTTTTTTTTTTTAAACGAATAAATATGATGAGTAATGAGTCAAATCAAAATTTTTCTCCATCCAAGCCAAGGACTGAGAGATAAACCATCAAGTTTCATGATAAAAATGAGTATCAGACTGGAAAATGGAGACCAGAAAGTAGGTTTAGCTGGTAAAGGTGAGAGGTTGACCTATTTTTTGCGTTTGATTTGTTTATTCTAAATTTATAGCTGTTCCACAAAGACAGAGAGGTGAAACCTCCTGATGCAGCAGGCACGAGCAGAAAGCCTGTCACTCGTGCTGCCTAGGAGATGCAGAACAGGCAGCCAAGCCTCTGAAGAGAGAGACATCACTCATCTTCCTAAGGACCAAAGAGCACCGAGCAGATTTGCTCTCACTCGGAAATTAGCCTTAACTGAATTGAAGCCTGGGATTTTGAAGACCAGCCTACAGGGACATCATAGACAGAGAAAGTTGTGAATATGCCTCTGTTGTAAGAAGTTATATTTCTATTTTTTATTAGAGTAAAAATTGCCTTTTTTCCCTGAATTTAAAAGCCTTTGAGCTTCTTTGGGGAGTTCACTGTGGAAAAAGATAAAAGTAGATCTCTCTAAATGTTTTGGCTGTCTTGGGGTCCCCTCAGATGCTTGTTGCTTTTTCATAATGTGGTAAGGCTGCCAGAGAAAGCATAATTTGCCACTGACAGTAGAGCTGTGGGTAAGCAGGAAAGAGAAAGCTTGGCCATCATGGCTTCATCTAGAAAGGAGAACATGTCACCTCGTCTCTTTCCTATGCAGCAGCATCTCTGTTCTTGCCAGCTTCTGTTAACTGCAGAAGGTGTAACATTTTTATATCTGTTCTCATTCTGAAGTTAATGTCTTGTTCCTGCCTACCTTATTCATTCTCTACCTGTCTCTTGTTCTGTTGTCGTTATGTTATAAAGAGTGATTTGACTGGTCAAGATGATTTCTTTCATACTCGCTGCTATGAGCCAGTGATGATAAAATAGCTAAAAGCAGTGCCCAAAATAGCAGTGCACAGGTATGGGTTTGCTGAGTGATTTGATAGTAATTACTGTATCTGTCCTTCTGTGGTGGAGTGTTACAAGTGAGACCCAGCACTGTGGAAAAAAAAAAAAAAAAAGGGCTCTTTCTTCTTTTGCTCTATTTTTCTTCCTTCTTTTCTGTTTTTCTTGGGAGCTGAAAACCAGAGCAGATAATGGCAACAGAATCAGCAACACCTTCAGCCACCTCAACTTCTTTTCCTTCCCAAATTGGCGGGAAGCAATTTTTCACCTTCATGAACATCAAAAATTCAGTCTCAGGATTCTCTTCTCATTCTAAAGGCTCTGTGCACCCGGAGAAGAAGGAACAGAACATTTGTTAAAATGGAAGTCTTGGGGTTTGACATTTTCAGTGGTTTGGCTGTTTTATCTCCTTTTTTCTATACCCCTCTTATGAGGAAGATTTCCAGTGGTAGCTGTTGCCATGGTACTGAGCAGGACGAGGTGTCTACTCCAATCTTAAAACTATATTTATGGTCGTTTTGTGAAAAATTATCTCTTCTGACAAGTCAGGCTTGTTTACGCAGAATTAATATAGCACCACTTCTTTTATTCCAAAGTGAAGAGAGGCTCTTAAGGTCATTCCCCGTGTGTCAAGGCAAATGTGAGCTTCAGCAGTGCTGGAAAAGCCTTAGAATTAGCTCTGTCCTTCCACTCCCTCGTTAGCTGTTCAAATGAACAACCGCTTCACGCCCTGCCGAGCAGCTGATTGGCCTTGGAGGAAAGAAGCATCTGAAGCAGTATTAATGTTTCATTCAAAATCATGAGAGCTAGGGAGGAGGGGAACGGAATTAGGGAATTCAAAACCCCAAATAAGTACTGTCTTTTATTTTACCAGGCCCTCTTCCCTTGAGCAGCATCCCTTATTGTCTCCCACATTGGATTGCCTCTCGGGACAGTCTTGCTAACTTTGTGAGATGGTTTTGCCAAGGGTAAACTAACAGTCTACAGAAAGGAGTTTAGTCCTCTCTCTTCCCTTTGCTTTTCTCTCTCCTTTCTCCATTTCTTCTCTCCGGCCCTGTTAACAGTGGTGTGACATATGCTGTGTAAGAGATGGAGGAGCACAGAAGCTCTGCAGTCCTTCCATCCTCTGCTATTTTCCCTTTGCAAATCATCACTGCTGCATCAAGACTTAGTATGTTTACCATTTAAAAATCCCTTTTTATTTTCTCAGTAAGCAAAACAGATCAGAAAGCTGTATAATTAGTGCCTTAAAATGAGCAAACTAGATGTCATAAACCAATCAGTAAAGGAGTGTAGTAGAATGCATGACAGCCAGAACAGCAGCTGCATCTGGGAAGTACACAAATCCATGGAATCCAACAATATAAAGTGTCTAAAGCTGTAAATTACTTTTTTTTTTTTTTGCTAGCAACTTGAACCATGGTTAGCAGACATTCCAGTGTATTTATTGCAATCATAACATCATTGATGTTAAAAGAAACATCATCTGAAAGTGGTGGTGTGGTTTAACTGGAGCAGCAACCAAGCACCATGCAGCCGCTCGCTCACTCCCCTCAGGGCAGGATGGGGAAGAGAATCAGAAGGGTAAAAGTGAGAAAACTTGTGGGCTGAGACAGTCTAATAGATAAAGCAAAATCCACGTGCACAAGCAAAGCAAACCACGGAATTCATTCACTGCTTCCTATGGGCAGGCAGGTGTTCAGGGACCTCCGGGAAAGCAGGGCTCCATCACACGTAATGGTTATTTGGGAAGACAAAAGCCATCACTCCAAATGCCAACCCCCCTCCTTCTTCTTCCCCCCCTTTATATGCTGAGTATGGCATCACTTGATAAGGAATATCCCTCTGGTCAGTTGGGGTCAGCTTTCCTGGCTGTGTCTCCTCCCAACCTGCTCACTGGCCGGGCGCTGTGAGGAGCAGAAAAGGCCTTGATTGCGTAGCAACAACCCAACACCAGTGTGCCACCAAGGCAATTCCCATCCCAAATCCAAAACACTGCACTGCACCAGCCCCAAGCAAGAAAGTCAGTTCTATCCCAGACTGAACGATGACAAGTGAGTATTCACATAAGATCTTAGATTCATTGTAAATAGTATAGCACATGCCAGGGTTATTCAATCTGGAAATGTTGCTCATAAATAACTTTTTTTTTCTTAAGACAGAAGTAGAAAAAAGGTTTGATACAGGTGTTGCATAACTAGCCTGTGATTAACAATAAACAACCCCTTTTACAATGTTTCAACCTCTACTATCCCCAGTAAATGACAACAATAGATTTGAGAACTTCTATGATAAATATTAATGTTGAGTTTTAAAACCCAAATGTTGCTTTTCTTTTACCTGTTTGATAGGCTTTGGAAAAAAGAAGGGAACAAAAGCAAGCTTTTACAGGCTATTTCCTGACTCATTAATTGAATGAAAGGAGCGATGCTGACACGCTTCATGCAAGATAGAGGAAGGACTTAGCCCCAGCTAAATAGGACTATGAATACATAAATGGCATAGGAGATGTAAGTCTGTAAATCCTGGAAATCAAATATTACTCTAAAATATCTTAATACAAACTTTTGTGTTTCAGGTATGGTGTTTAGGGACAGTAGTATGATTTAGTTGACTGGAATAGATTACTAGTTAGGGATTGTGAAAACTAATGCTATTTTCTTAACTGTGGGATGCTTGGAATGTCATCTTGGAGAAATCTCTCGGTGCTGCTTTTCCCCTGCCCTTTCAGTTGCCTTTTCAGTACTGATACGTGGTTAAAATTCCAGCGAATCCCCTGTCTGTAACCAGAGAAGAAAGCAGGGCATGTCTCAAGTGTGATGTCAGTAAAGCACTGAGCAGAAAACTGCCTAAAAAGCATCCAAGAGAAATCATTAGGTCCAGGGTCTTAGGTGGAAAGTAGTCTTCCTGAATATGGCACACTCTATTTTCATGGTGAGCAGGCATCAAGAGCCTGTGCTTTGCTGGGGCCTCCCAGCACTTTACTCTTATAAATAATAAACAGAATATATTTTCCTCCTGTGTAGGGTAGCATATAGAAATATGCTTCTGTTATCAGCAAGGAAGCCATAATTGAGAGGCAGAGATTTGATGGAATACACATTCAAACAGGAATAACTGAAAGCATGAGGGGGATTTCAAAACCTCTGGTTTTGTGCTGGGTTTAATCGGAATGTTTAGCCATGGAATTTGTTAAGGATATCTGTTTGCAAGCTGGATTTATGTTTTCAGACCTAAGTCCCACCCACACTCTAGCCTGCATCTGACTGTGCAGCACTACTAACAGGGTAACTTTTAGTTATGTTTTGCATATCCCAGCATTTTGCTGGTTCCTGCCTCTTTTTCAGCATAGAAGTTTCAAACGTTTACTTTAATGGTCTGGGTTGGATTGCAGATGCACATCTCAGTATGATACCATTTGGAAGGACTACTGAGAAAGTAATCTTTTTCCAATTATTGGAGGAAAATGCACAACACAAAGTATGCTTCTTAGAGGGAGAGGCCTTTTCAATGTGCTCCCATTCTCCAGTTTGTCCCACCCCATGCATGCTTGGGATTATACAGTGTATTTTTACAGACTCAATTTCATTGTTACTAATATATATTCGTGTATTAATTTTTCATATACCTCAACATGCATTTTTACTCACGTTTAAGAAACTTATAAAACAAACCACCCACCCTGTACGTAAAAGTCCTCTAGAGAAATTGCTTACCAGTGAGGTAACTCTACTCAGCAGCTTACTGACAGCCCAACTTCCACAAGTTTGGAAGTTTGGAACATGCAGCTCTTTCAAGTGTATGTCCTTTTCCTTTCTTCTTCCTTTTCCACTTCCCTTTTTCTTCCTTTCCCCCCCCCTCCCCCCTACAGGTTTTTTCTTAAGTGAATATAAGCTTGTTCTTATAAGTGAAATGTTTTCTGTTTTCTTCATGTTTGTATTTTAGTAATTAAAAAAGTTATGCTCTTTCCCTACGCTCATCTGATTTTCTCTAATTTTGGGGCAAAACTTAATCCTGCTGTAAATCGGATTCCAAAAGCTGCTAAACCAGTGTCACTAAGTCTGACCTTATAACCTCTGTAGTGCTACTTTCACTCCAAATCATCTCAGAGAGCAAAATTTCCAAAGAAATGTGCAGGGGTAGAACTACTCATACCCCACTGAAACGGAGTGGGAATTTGATACATAAGCCCTTTGTGTATTTCTGAAAATCCAAGCCTTCTAATTTATGCTTGCATAAAATAAGAAATTACTGCTTCTGTTCAAAATACTAATCCCAGTATTATGGTGATCCATTTTGAATTATTTCATTTATTCCACTTTGTGTTACTTGAATAATAAATGTGTGCTATAACAAGAAATTAAAAAAATTCTTCCTCAGAAATATAAGGATGTGATCAATTTTCCCCTCAGTGCTATGCACTGTCAGCAAAAGTTAGAAATTCACAGTGTGAAAAGTAATCTTCGCTAACATAATGAGGCAAATATAGGTTGTTAAATGTCAACCCAAGGGTGGGAATAGTGTTAATTTAAAGGAAGTAGGATCACAGACACTTTCCGAGAGAAGGATGTGTACAAGCACCCGATTCTAAAGAAAAGATTTAAAATAATGTTTTCATGTCTATTTTTTTCATAATATAGTCAAGCTATCACAGGTGTGATTTTTATTTTTTTTTAAAATCTTATTTTCTTTTTTTATTTTTGGTGGCCATGTGGATAAGTAGTGGAAATTGGTGGGTGCTTTATCTGCCTACGGATGTTGGATGACAAGGAAAAAAGTACTGAGTGTTCAAAAAAATTGTCCTAAAATCATTCAGCTGAAGAAGCTGAAAAATTAGCAAATCCCATCAGCACATTCCACTTAGCCAGGAAAGTGGGTTGTAGCTGTCTCTGGGGAGCTGAGAAGAAACCCACATTACTATTTTTAGAGACCAGAAGATGGCAAAACAGTGGCTAGAAATTTGCCATCAGTTTACTCTGTTATGTATGTTTGTTTTTCCCTTAGAAGTAGCAGAATTCTTGGAGTTCTTCAAAAGCCAAGGAGTTCCCCAGATCTGAGAGCAATCCAGCTGAGCAATTCTTGGGGGAAGAGAGAAGACATGAAAGCTGTGGCTCAGTGTTTCCACACTGTTTTCTTAAGGATCCCACTGCTGTGAGATACGATTTCTGGGAACAGGGGGCTGCTGCCAACATTCTCTTCTTTACAGTCTCACGGTAATTCTGAGAGGGAGTTGCTCTCCCCTTGGAACAGGGATGAGGAAGAGCAGCCATGAGTCTGCAAGAGGAATGTTGCAATGTTGATGGTCCCTTCTCTACATCCCATTTGCTTATTATGTACACCCACCTGGAGAAACAAGAGTATAACGTGGAGGGTACATCAGTGATTATAACTGAACTAGTCTTAAAAAAACCTGTGCCGAATACCATGATTATAATTTCTCTCTCTGGTAAAGTTGTTTATCCTCTTTTTTCTTATTTATTGCTTGAGTGAACCTAATTCATTTGAAATTATGTTTTGGTGGAAGTAAGATACTGTGCAACTGGTGGTATTTCACTGCAGAGTAACCCCTGAAGGGATTTGTAATCCCCTGGTACCAACATCATCTAATAGTGAGCCAAATTAAATAATAAGCTCAATGATATGAACACAGCTTCATATTCAGGCTCATTCTGTTTTAGTTAGCATTGCCTAGTAATTAATTATTATTCTGTATTTATGCTGTCAATGACATCCAGAGGCTGGCCTGAAACGCCTGAGCTGCTGGCAGCAGCAGCAGTATGTATATATATATATATATATTTATGTGTGGATATTTTGTTCTCTCTATATAAATGTGTGCTGGAGATGGTCTCTTAGAAGATTTGTTACTAAGTCTTCCCTGTAGCTAAACACAACAAGACAGTACGTGCTGGACATCAGTCAAAGATGCACAATGACACGTAGCTTACTAATTACTATTAATGTTTACAGGATTTGGAATGTCCTAATTGATTTTGGCACTGAAAGTGCAGTCTGTGAAATTGCTTGTCACCTTTGTTTCAGCCTAGGTCTCACTGAGAATCTCATATGCAATTAACTGTAATTGCTATACTGTATTTATTCTAAAGTACACAATACATTGTTATTTTGTTGTTTGGATCTCAAAATTGGGGAGTTAAGTGCTTACAACAGCACAATTCAAAATAAGGGGATTTTTATGGTGAGGGTTGTTTGTTTTTCCAAAGTAGAAAAATATGAACATTTTAACATAGTTCATATTCCAAACTCATAGTCCTCCTGCACCTCACTAATTTTAAGGAGAGTAGCCTGTGGATAAAGACTTGGCGGGTGAATCCACATTACCAACACGTGTGGCTCAACGAAAGGAGTTTGATTTGCTGCACCCCATTCTGATTAAAGGCTGAATGGCCCTGTTGTGCTGCTGGTGAAGCAGTGGTGAAGCTTGTGCCAGTTGCCAGCACACATCAGGCAAGCCTCAAACGCCAACTGCAGGAGGACCCTGTGTCCATATTGCTGAACTTTGGAGTCCGGCTTCAGCCTGGTTCCACCAGGACGAAAACTACTTCAAACACACCAAGCAGTGGTGTGTGTCTCACTGAAGTGAGTACCGCCAGGCTCCAAGAATAGATACAAGGCAAATCTGCACCAAAACCAATCCTTCTCCCTCACCCATCACTGCTAAATCACTAAAATGGGCATGTTATTTAGGACTAAGGATGCTGAAATGAATTGTTATGCCATCTGTAAGATGGGGCAGTTGTTTTCTGAATATGGATTTGTACAGTATTTCTTGAAAGGAATGTATTTCCTCCACATATTCTAGGTTACAAGGTAGAAGAAGCTCTGAATTGCTCACACAATTTCATCTGCCAGTTTAGCCTGGCAGTATTTTCTATGTAAACAGCCAAAGCTCCAGAATTAGCATGGACTCTCTAGAAAGCTCAATAAAAGAAAGAGCTTTGCCAAGAAGCCATCTAGGACAATGAGAAGGAGAAGCCCTTTCTACAGATTAAGGGCAGGAATCTTCAAAGTTTTCCGTCATGGAAAATGGAGAGCTAGATTGTCTCCTAATATCACCCACTCTTTGGATGTTGGAGCATGGGTCTGCTGTTCAAGTTTACAGTTGCAGCACCTACTCTTTTTATTTCATAGCAGGTTGTTCAAGGAACAGCTAATCATAAGTTTCCTTGCTGTACTTGTCAAAGTAGAGGATACTCTTTAGTTCCTCATATTAAGAAAGTAGCTGCTCTAATTTTTCTGGGAAAAAATAATTTTAGGAGATAAGATCTAGATCTAGCCAAATTAACTTAATTAAAGAAAATGCAAATCCAGTAAAATGAGAGTGTGTATTCTACTTGCTGCAAGCACAAAATCCATTCAAGAGTCTGGGTATGACAACTAATGACAATAATTTTACATCTAAAATATTAAAAATATGTTCTATCAGAATGTAGGATGAAAACAAAGACTATTTGATTTGAATTTATTTTACCTATTGCAAGTGGAAAGACAAACCATGGGCTGATTTCCAGGACATTCAAACTATTTTAGAGCTTACTTTTAATCCAATTAATTATTTTGCTATTCTCCATTCAATTATCAGTTCTTATATAGTATGTAAAATGGTGTTTTGGTAATAAAAGATTACTGCAGAGTTTGCTTTAGAAGAAAGCACAGCAAGATTGAAATCTGCAGAAAGCCAAGTGAAAAGAGGCTGTTAACTTTGATAGCAATTACACGTACATAGATATAACACAAGAAGATGGGATATATATTACGTGGGGTATGGAAGACGGGTGCAAATCTTTACTGTAGAAATCGTTTAGGATTGTATATAAATACCATTGCTTAGATCTTCCAACATTGTTATATTTATCAAAACCTATGTTTCTGTCAGTTTCTTGTTTCTTGCCAGTTGACACTGGGTGTCAGTTGGTACTTTACATGAGGTGGCGCTATGCCCACTGTCTCGCAGAAAGCAGGTGCATTTGGAGAGATGACAGCTTTCTCAGAACTTAGTTACTTAACTCCTTTATAATTAGATTAGTCGAAAAAGACATGCCATTTGTTTAGTGGTCAAAATCTTGCTTGTGTGCTAAGCACTGCTTAGCACGTCCTTCCATGTAGAAGGAGGCATCCCTACTAGAATGTATCCCTTCTGGTTTGTTGCAGGCTATTTCACTGGAAGTAACTGGAAAGTTGCTAGACTCAAGATCAGAAGTGAGAAGATCCAGGTTCCATTCTGAACTTTTCAATTTATTTACCTAATTTCACCTCGAGCAACTGTGCTGCATTTTGATTTCTGTTGCCTATTTGTAAAAATACCTTTAAATAACTTTGACATTTATAGAAGGAGTGAAAAAGCTACTTAGTGATAAACAGTTTAATCATTGTAATAATTTAACAGCTTTGTTCTGCAAACTACTTGGTAATGTGGATAGAAAACCATGACAAAAAATTCTTCAAATATCCATTAGGGTTTCTAAACACATTTGTTGCACTGTTTACGTTCTATTAACATTTTTCAGAGTGGTTTTAACTATGTATGTCCAAACACTTGGAGAGAACCCATACAAAAATTTTAATGCTTTCTATCAGCTTTTATGAATAAACCTTGATTTTTTTAAAAACAATTAATTTACTCATCCTATCAACAATGGCAACATTACTAATTAGTTAAATAAGGCCAGAAGGCTGTTCATTTGTCTCACAGACACACAGTGGAGGTCTCTAGGCTGTTAAACAAAGAAAAAATCTGAAAAAATATAGGTTGCAAATTTCTCTTAAAAGTCTTTTAAATTACATCTTTCTCTCAAAAAATCTGGATTTGCATTTCTTTTCTCATTCCTATGATATTTTAAATTAGTGAGAGAAAATATTTATTTTGAATGGGCCATCTTGTAATCATCCAAGAAGGTGAGAGGCACACTATTAGTTGATGGACAGAAACGGCGAATAAGTCGTGTGTCAGAGAGGTAGTCTGAAGACTTTGACAAGAAATGTGTTGGACAACCCCTTATCCTCATCATTCCTGAATAGTTACACTCCTGGGCATATGCTAAACCTGCATCTAGCTGCTAGTAAAAATTAGGGTATCCTGGGTGCACAGAGGATTTCTTTTTGTAATTCTGAGGTCACTGTGATGTGTCAACAACCGATTACTTTTTTGTAGAAAAGAATCGTTTAGGTTGGAAAAACCCCTAAGGATCATCTAGTTCAACCTTTAACACTGGCAAGTCCACCACTAAACCATGCCCCTAAGTGCCATGGCTATATGCCTTTTAAATACCTCCAAGGGTGGTGACTCGTACCTGTATGATCAAGGAGGGGAGCTTGTATTTGGCAATGCTTTCTCACACAGCTCATCACAACTCAGTCAAAATGCAGTGAGGTCCCTACAGTAAACTGTACCTCCAGCCATACAGATCAGAGCCAACAGAGTTGTCATCCCCCTCAAATATCTATTTTATTCATCAGAAATTAGTAATTTTTTTTAAACACTAAACCCCTACAGGCAGCATCATTTGTTAAACTCATGTCAATGGTCACTTTCTACGAACTTATAATACATACTTCAGAATCTTCAATTTCCACCCACAATGATATATCTCAGACTTGGGATGTAGATGTGTGAGTGTGTGTATCGGAGGGGAGGGGAGGGATGGAGTGAGGGAGAAGAGAAAGCAAAGAAGAAACCTTTAAACACACAAAATAATGTCAATTGGTACGGAGCCATCTGCCTAAGTCTGCAGTGTTTGAAAAATGGACTTATTGAGGGAAGTAGATCAAAACTCTTCAGGAGACTTAAAATATTAACTGTTAATTTTTTAATTGCTAAACACTTTTAGATGCAAAGTAACACTCTTCACAGTGGTTGTTACTGGTAAATGGGGTTCAACAGACAGCCATTGCTATAAATGATCTTGTATGAAATGTAAGAGCTTTGGAACCTTTCACTGACCTTAAAGTCTCTGGTGGATGTTTCCTTATTTGTGCAAAAAGGCTCACAGTGTTTCTTAAAATATCTAAAATAAAAACACTTCCTGCTTTTCTTAGGTGCAAAATGCACCGTGAGGCCCCTTGAAGCTTTTGAAACCTCCAGACAGATGCAAAGCTAATGTATGCAGTTAAGTTACTATCAGCCTTAAAATCCTGAAATGCTGATGCATTAGTATCTTGACCTTTATGTCAAGATGAATGAAAAACAAATTAACTTCTGACTCAGCAAGCCTTTCAGAAGGATTGTGTTTGTTAGAAAATGTCCCTCTTTGTACAAATAGGTGTAGGGGAAAAAGAAGCTTTTTTTCCATTAAAGCTGAAACATCCTAATCTCCACAGCTGACAGAATCTCTAGCCTTAATGAACTAGTTATAGATACTGTTCTTTGGCATTGATATATTATAATTTGATTGTTTCTATTGTACACAGCTATGGGTACTGTTAACAGGAAAATACAAGAGGGATTTGGCCAATTGAGAAGGTAACAGCAGAGTTCTATCCAGCTTTTATCTTTGTCGCTTGTCCCCCGTATGTCTCCTTCTAAAGACTAGTTTTCCTTATGAATCCAACAGATTCTTAGAAACTCCTACCATTTCACAGTAGTTGATTTGTTGATCATGTGGTAAGGCAGGCTTCTCCAGGTATAACTCTGCCCTAGTTTACTCAAGGAATTTAAGGGCAAGTTTATACATTACTGACAACAGTTTGCATCACATCTGTGACTCAGACTGACACCTGGATTTCGGAGACTGGCAATCCCATGGTTACTTCACTGATCAAATAGTAAACAAATGCTAAAATGCACTGTTCTGATTTATCATTTTCTTAATTATTTCTTCTTTTAATCTACTATAGCTCAATAAAAGTGCTTAGATCAACAGCTGTACAGAGTAAAGGCCTGAATTGACCCCTATAGTCAACTAGCTTGTTAGTCAGTGAGAAAGCCAGATATATTGGACATATATATGGAGTAAAAATACTGACAAGGCTCAGAAAGCTAGGCATGAAGATCATTACCATCTGTCACAACTGTGCAGTGTTAATATTTGCTTTGTTGGTCATAAGGAAGTATATTAGCTTTCCTTTCCATAAAGCTGATTAAATAAAAAAAAAGAAATCCAAACACCTCAAGCTTTCCAGTTTCAATTTTATATTCACAACTAAGTACAACACGAAATTGTGTAGTTCATGAGAATATTTCAAAGAGTTGTTGCTATTAGTTCTTTTTGCACATTCATTCTAATGTAAGAAATGTCTTGCACGACTGTACAATTACACCCAGGAAAGCAGAAATCCAGGCATGTTCTATTCTTATGCAAAGCATACATTATTTAGTATATGCTTTGCAAAAATAAGCAAGTTGAAGCTCTCCTTTATATTTGGATTTGCCAAAACTAGGAAAGCTTCCAAAAGCACCTCAGCTTTAAAGTAATTACTTCTTAGGAAGTAAAAAGTAGAAGACCAGTCTGAGTGATAATTTTTTATCAAATCTGTTTCTCAATTCTTTTAGCTGTTACCTTTTTAAGCTGCTTCACTTTAAATTTCCCCTGATTTTCTGCTCTTAGTTTCTCTGTTTTCATGTCTGTTCTAGATTTTCTCTTAGGCAGTATTTTAGACAGACGGGATTTCCAGAATTATCTACTAGTAACAGTGTTTAGAAGCCTTGACCTTCTTTCTCTTGCTCTCCGGAGATGAAGAGGAGTATGGATAGCAGCATATTCGATATATTTTTTCTAACAGTAAATTCATAGTAAAATTGATCTGCTTGTAAATTACTAATTCATTATCTTTGCTGGTATTGAATATCCCCATCAGTAGAGCTTCCATCCCACCCAAATACATATGGATCAGGGCAAAAAGCTTTATTTTATAAAATGGGAAATATAAGTTCACAAAGAACAGATACATAATCAATTCACCATGGCTCATTTTCTGAAATACTTTTAGAAATGAAAAGTCAACCTGAGTATTACCATGCATCTGGCTTCTCAACAGAGAAGGATAAATGCTTTCAAAGCTGTCTTTATTTCCCTTTATGCCAACAGCTATCGTAAACTATCTTTCTAGTCTAGATATCATGTAAGGATAAGAGTGCAGTCATTCAGGAAAAAAAAATAAAAAAGAGAGACCAGCCAAAGTGAAAAACAGTTATAAACATCTAATTAGTCTCATGAACGTCAAGATAAGAAATAAATTTCATCTTTATCCATATCAGTCATGCAGGCAAATTTCCTGAAGTCCCTTGTGAGGTTTCAATGCTTGTGGCAACCTTTTTATGATCTGCCAGTGTACAGAAAGCAAATGAATTTTGGCTCTTCCTTAAATATAAAGCAAGGACTGTAAATATTGAAACACTCTGATATGCCAAACTCTATAATATAGGCTTAGAGTAGTTGATTCTAAAAAGGAAGCTAATGAAATAATTGACCTCATTTCCATTCCAAGCAATCTGACTTTAAAGAGAAGCTTGCACTTTTTATTCTACATAAATTGCTCAGAAGAGTTATACTGTCTTCTTATTTCTTACATATTTATTTCCTTAAAAAAACCCAAAAATTAAGAAAGTAAGGTTAAAAATAGAAAGAATTTTTTTTAGGTTATTCAAAATTAGAAAGGCTAATGGTTTCCACTGGGTATAAGAAAATTAAAGGGACAAGTAGTCAACTGGTAGATGGCATTCAATGCTTCCAACAGAAAAGAAAATGGAAATTTGAAAGAAAAACATGTTATATAGATTTTTTCTAGAACTATATGAGCAACACAACTCCTATTAATCATTAGGGCTAGTTCTGTGAACATATTTTTTCATCGTATTACATCCTAATCATCATATTATGCATATGTGTATATATACATATTTACATATACATGTATGTAGATATGAATGTGAAACTTAAAGGTCAAACAGCACTTTAAACCCTTTAGTTAAGTCAGTTATTTTAGTTTATCTAGTAAGACATCTCCCATGGTCCTTTAAAGTCATTTAGTTCCACAAACTTTCTCACAAAGAGAAAGTAATTTGGTGAAACATCTGTGTAACTACTTTTTTTGTTTGTTTGTTTCCTCTTGTAAAGACTGTGCCCCAAAGGGGATCAAAATTAAAAGTAATTTGTTAAAAATTTGCATAAAATCTTACTACTTCATTATTATTTTTATAACATACCTATCAACCTACTGTTTTGAGCACTTTGGTAGAATATTACTGTACAGTTTTATACAAGTGGGAAATGAAATGCTTCTCCGTCATTTCTTTTAGTGCTCTTAAATGCTTCTTTAGTATTTATTTCAACTTACTGGGCTTTCAAGGACTATAATGGAATTTAAAGCTTATTGGCATGGTTCAACTAAGCTGTTTGCTTTTCTTCCATAACCTGGGGACTTCCTGCTACTGGCTATATATTGCAAAAATAAATGGCAATTTCTCTTCATTATTATTCATGGGGTCATAACATTTAAGATTAATGTTTTCTCTATGGCTTGTTCATGAAAATGTTCACAAGTCTTGAAAGTTTCATACTTTTTAAACACACACAATTTGTCCAAAACATGCACAGTGTTTGTCAAAATTGACTAGTCACTTTCTACACTAGATGAGAAGTTAAATTCTTTAATAACCCTATGAACTACTGTTTTCCATCCCATATAACAACAGAATAAACGTTTGCAAATTATTAATTAGGAACTCAGTTCACTTTGAGAATAAGCCTACAAGAAAAAAATAAAATTCTGAGTGTATCATATTGTTTAGTCCAAGAAAACAATTAATCTGATTCTATTTAACATATCCCAAGAAGTAGCAGAGAAAGTGGGTGGGTGGAAATATGCATTACAGCTCTTGACTACAGTCATGGGAACTGTAACGCTTGCAAAGCCCAGCTACTAAGTTTTTGCACTATGAAGGACCTAACAGGCCTGATGATCATACAAATTTGCAGAATAAATGTATACTCCCCAAATTTTCTTTCCCTCTCAGACTATCAGCAACTTCCCCTTTTAGCTAAAGAGCTAGAATTGTGTGTATCTCCAATGCCAAATGGCTTATAGAATATTTCATATTTGCTTGCTCCTGCCACATTTCCTGCAAATATAGCACCCTAACTGATTCTGCATAACAGGAGGCAGCAGAGCAGTTTAAGCCATCTCCATGTCATGTTACACAGAGCATTTGACAGTCTGGCATGGCACGTTTGAAACTAGTGTCCTCTCATCTGTTATGTTATTATTGATGCTTTCTTTTTCAGATTACACTATTTTTTACTGGATTCTCTACTATTTTTTGCTGGATATTACAAGACCAAATGTATATAGTCATTTCATATATTGCATCAGTTGTGCAAAGAATGTATTTATAGAGAATATAGTGATAGCCAAAAAAGAACTAAGTCTGAGGCATGGGGACCTAGATAAAACATTACAGTTGTGTATACGCAGTCATGACAAATTTTATTTTCTACTATGTTGTGTTTGTATCCATGTTTCATGTGAAAGAGAAGCTTTAGCTTTCACAAGAGGAGCAACATAATTCTTTGTCAGTAGCTACAACTGAAGGATGACAGAAAGAAAAATGCAAGCCCTTGAACATATGACTCCTCTCAACTGTGTCTTTAGGAATCACTGCTCATTCAGCTAGCTGTCTGATTAGTAAAGACTTTTTTTGTCACTTACAAACTCTAGCAGAATATTATATGTCAGCTTAGTTGTCAAGGAAATTTGCATTAATGCAGACTAAATATTTTAAGAAGAAATAGATGCGCAAACAAGAAGAAATTCTTTTTAGAACAAGTTTAACTTACTGGATTACAGATTTTAAGCTTTATCGTAGAGATTGATGGTTTTTCTTCATCAAGTGTACTTTTGAGTGCTAGTAAAGCCCAGTTACAAATATATTTGTTAGATCATGGAAAATGTTATTAATATACGAAACACTGACACTGATCTCACTTAGGCCTGTTTTGTTGATCCATAAATTTCAGGGTTAGAAAGATAAGAGCTGGTTTGTGTATGTGTAATAAAATTAATACAATCTGAGATTCACTCTCTTGGTTTTACGCTGCCTTAAAGAATTACCCAGAAAGTTTATAAACGCAGTATTAAGGATAATTAACTCTGTTCAGGACTATTTCAGACAAGAATGTATTAGCTAAGAATTCTTTTGTCTCAGGAGTCTTTGCAAAGAGACACCTTTCATCCCTAAGAGTGCCAGCTATGTTAATTATCAAAAAACTTGTAAAGCACAAGTGAAACTATACTGTAATATTAGGTTAAAACCGCTTTAGTAAGTACTTCAGCTACTTTATCCAAATAACACTTCTCCCCTGGAAAAGTTAGAGTCTTAGACTTCTAGGTTACAAAAAAAAAAAAAAAAAGTTGTACTTACAGTACAATTACCAAGCTGAATTATGGTTAAACCTGCATAGCTAGTTTTGTAGATAACCTACAGAGTGCAGGTATAGCTTAAAGCTTGGATATTTTTGTACTGCGATCTAAAGAATGTTAGTATCTTAACCCTACCAAAATAAAATTCTGGTTTTATCTTACTTGAGGATAGTCAAACACTGGAACGGTTGCCCATACCTGTAAAAATTTTGTCTGGCCATGGTCCTGGGCAGCTTACTCTAGGTCGCCTTGCTTGAGCAAGGGTGTTGAACTAGCTGGTCAGGAGGGTCCCTTCCCCAACAATTCTGTGATTCTGTTTAACAGGGTAATCTACAGACAAGATAATTTCTATTCCTATCATACATTCTCTTGACATAAAACGTAGGATTTTTCTTCTTTGTGTAACAGATCTACTTTAAAATGCAAGTAAAAAAATTTAAAGAGGTGACTCCATACCCAAACTAAGTCTTTTTGATAAAGCTGTCAGAGCTGATGGTAATAAAATCTGTCACAGAGAGAATAACCTGCTCATCTCTCCAGGCTGTGACAATAACTGATGATGTGATCCACAGGTAGAAAACTCTATTTCACTTGCTATTTCTGCATTGGTTTTAACCTTGTGATTGCTACCAAAAAGACAAACAAATGCACTAATTATGCTGATAAGTATAGGTGATTGATGAGGATAGGTGATTAATAATAAATTGAAAGTAAGTAGAGTAAAAAGGACTCAAACATGAAAACTGGATCAAAAATTGATTAGTACATGAGAATATCTGTAAGACATTCAATGAGCAAGATACTCAGGAGCCTATGTAGCCATGGCCTTAGAGCAAACCCCAGATAAGTACCTGAGTTGTCATAACTGCATGTAAATAATGGCAGTGTCTTCTAAGTCCTCTTACAATGAAGTTACAGCCTTAACTGTAGTCGCTTGGGACTACACTCACCCAGGAATCTGCCCAGTTGCTGAAAAGTGCCAGCCAGGTGTGCGGTATCTGGAAATTACTGTCCAATGAAAATTAACAGTTTAGAACACTGTCCTTTGGCCCCATTGCCTTTCATGGAAGAGAGGTACATGGTTGTCCTGTTTCCACCCACAGAAACAAAAATTTGACAGAAAATTGGTTCTTAAGGAATCAGAAAGAAGTGAAACCAAGAGGAAGAAAAATAATCCCTGTTCTGCAACTTGGCAAGTTACCTGAACTGTTTGTTACCCAGCTTCTCTGAAAGTAAGCTGTGAGTTCTCAGTGTTATATTAAATGAGAAGTTTATTATTAAAGTCCTTCAAAGTCCTCAAATGACAAGTAGTTCATATTGCTGTCATGTATTTTTCTCCTGATGTCAGTTCTCTAGAAGACTGTGTTCTCTGCTCTAGTCATCCTCAAGGTAGGGGACTGTTGGTCTACCTTTCAAATTGTTCCTCACCTTCACACATCCTTGGCATTGGGCAATCTCCTGTTCTCACCTTGTAATCTTCTGGCTGATTCTGACATCTCCCAATTTCTCATGTTGGATCATTTACTTGAATCAGTTCTTTGAAAAAGTGACCTTTTTGCAGACCTCTGATGTATTTCTTCCTTCTACTCCAGGGAATCCAAGACAAATTGCTTTATTCTGAAGGTCTTCTTTCACTACTGCATCCCAGTTCGTCTGCTTTTTAATCAAACGGAGAGGTTGTGCTCTGCCTCCACTGCCAGACTTGTTTATCAGTAAATATTCCAAAAATATCAAGAACCACCATTCTACTGTCTCCCAAATTGCCTTTTATGCATGGGAGGAATTTCTTTAATTAACTTCAGCTCTGAAACTCTTTGCTATAATTCCAAACAGCTGCTGTGCTGTCCCCACTGTTAATGAGCTTTGTCTTCATATGACTGGGAGAAGGACAGAAAGGGCCATGCTGGCTAAAATTGTTTAAAATTGGTTTCCAGCATGTAAAATAAACTGGACAGCTCCTGGGTGAAACTGATTGCAGTGTCACTCCCTCCCTCTGCAGAAATTTAATCTGTCTGGCTAGTGAGAATGAGATTCACAGCAGGGGCAGAAGGTATTGACTTTTCCACTTTTTAAAAAATATTATTCTCTCTTTTTTTTTTCAGATTGATGAAGGCTGTTTCATCTGAATTATTATTCTTAAATAATTGTTCTAGTCGAAGCAGTACATTTCAACCTCATGCCGTCCTTCAAAAATTTAGGCTAGCTGTTAGCTAGAAAGATGCACCCTGAATTCTGAACCCACACACAGTGTGAAGAATTGCTTTGATCAGGTTGTGTTTATAATTTGAGGCAGTAAAATAGAATTCTTACTATTTTTTTTAAGACATGATGTATTGTCTATTCCACAGAGAACCTCATTTCAAAAACACTGTAACCATAAAAACAGCTGTTCCACTGAGTCATTTTCCCAACATGCAACTTAAAACAAAGCAAAACAGAGAAGCAGCCTCTCCCAGTTGTAACTTATTTGTGTTGATATGATTATGAAGTAGGATAATGCTACGAATGTGGGGAAAAACAACAGAAAACTCATCTCCACATTTGTTTTATACCAGAAGTTTGGAAACAGAGAAATGAGCCTTGAGAGTTAAAAAACAGAAACATCTCTGTTTGGAAGAGATATTGATACCTAAACTAAGTGATGAACAGCAAGACATGTATTGATAGTCAAAAATCATTTGCAATTATGAGTGTAACATTAGAAGGAAAGGAATTAATGAAACAAGATACTTCACTGGAATATCTTAAAAAAATTCATGCTGCCTATGTGCATTTCATGCTGCCTATGTGCATATGTTCATGGTTGTGTAAGTATAATATGTGTAAGTCTCTGGAAGAGAAGATAGTAAAATCTGTTAAAGGCGGTGGAGAAAACTGTACTACATAAAGGAAAATAAAGAAAAACCAAAATGTACTGCAGGCACTACTCTTTCTTCAGTAGAAAGCTGAGTGAACAAGTGAACAGCCCTTTTCATATTTAGAATGAGTCTTCATCCTAGCCAGCTTCGCAGGGAAAATATAAACTAAGTTCTGTCAAGATAAGCCTTATACTGAATTTCAAACAAGGTGGTTTCCGGATTTTTGGTTTTTGGGGTGTTTTTTTTTGGGGGGGGGGGGGGGGGGGGGGGGCCGGGGGGGGGGGGGGGGGGGTTGGGGAGCAGGGAAGAACAGTACAGTACATTTGATATGTTTCTATCATATGACTGTTGCAGGAACCAGAATTTAATTTTTGGAGATCTGCAATCCAGAGATATTTAATTCCCATACATCCCCATCTGCCTTGCCGATGCAGAGCTCCAAAGAGCACAAAAATGTGACACGCATGTGTTTTTTTCTTGTTTGCAGATATCTCAATAAGCTTGCTATCCTTAGTTGTCACAGCCTGTGGTCTTGCTCTGTTTGGTGTCTCTCTGTTCGTGTCCTGGAAGCTTTGTTGGATCCCTTGGCGAGAGCGTGGTCTGCCATTTGGGAACAAAGACAACAAACAAGAATCACTGAACTACACAGATACAGAGACCAATGACCATGACTACAGTGAGGATTATCTGGGTCAGCCTACAGCCTATCCGGAGTCCTCCATGAAGATCAGCCACACCTCCCCTGATATTCCATTAGATACTCAGGCAGGAACGAAGGACAACTGCATACACAATGTGCGAATGCATCGTCAGATCACTGAACCAACCTCTTCTGCTCGGTCAGTAACTCCAATTTCTCTGATATTAATGAATAGAAACACTCAAAAGAGCACAGCTTGATTATCCAGTACACTGATCTATTAAAAATGCGTAATTTACTTGCAACATTCTCTTTTTAAAAGATTACATAAAAGTTTTTCTTTGAGGTGCACAAACCTCTTAGGTTAAAAGGAGAGGATCACAATGCTCTTCCACTCTCCTATCAACTACTGTCTCATTTGTGGCTCTCCCTCAGCAGCTGGACAAGGCAGAGCACTGTGTGTCCCTTAAAGCACCAGAACAGCCTAGATTTAGCTCGTAAAGCATGTTCATTTGCACTTAGCACTGATGCTGAACACTCAGTAATATCTCCTCAAAGATTTTTAAAACAGCCAAAGAAGAAAAGTAGGTCAATCTAATGAAACACTTCCAAGAGTTAGAAACAGGATTAAAAATCATAGGTTTTGGCCACAATCATGATGGGGCGGGAGCGGAGGAGGGGGAAGTAACTGAACAAGAGTCTGCAGGGGAACTGGAGAATGGAAGAGGAAAGAGAAGGAAGGAGTATGTGCAAGGGTAGGTGATAAAAGGATTATGTTTCATGCAGTAAGAAAAAGGATCAGCATGTGAAGAGCAAGTAAATTTCTGAGTCGAAGCAGATGCACTTCAGCTGGAGAAAGTACAGTACTAGCCCAATTGCTCCTCCTGGGGTATTCTGCACCTCACTCTGCTTAGAGGAGTTTAAGGGTTGAGCAATATAATTATTTTTTTCTGATATGGTAATGTTTTATAATGGAAATTACTAACATACAGCAATAAAATTATGCAACAAGAGAGAAAAATTAGAATAGTATACAAGAGGCTATTCCTGTTTTAAGCATGCATAAACAAATATTTACAAGGAATGAATGAACAATGATAACAGAGGAAGTATTATTGATCACATTCCACTTAAATAGCTTTGGACTAATCCTCTGCTAGCGTTTTCCATGTGCTCTTTCTATATTCAACAACATCTCATGGTACTCCAATACACTGAATGATTGCTGCATATGAATAAGACAAAAAAGTGGAATCTAACTCATATAAGATTAGGATTTTGCCTTATCCAACTGTCATATCCCATTACCCTGACAGGATTTGCAGTTATGATTTCTGCTATCATCTCATGAAGTGGAAATTTCAATCACAATAACTGAGTGACTCCAGGTAATAAATTTCACTGGAGTAAAGCTAAAAGCAACTTTCTTTCCTCAGAGTAAAGTTTTTCAGCCAAAGTACTACAGAGCTTATTAAATCAAGGTATAAGAGAAAAAACGAAACAATTGTTGGGGTGGTCGACAAGCCATTTCAGACAAGAACATCTCACTTATAAATGTCATAGATATCAACAAGTAATTAAAGTGCAGAGATGTCAGGAAGCATCATTCTTGGTCCAGCTTTATCTTAGAACCAGAAATCAGCAAGCTCAGCTGGCATAATAGGCCAGATCCTGCTTCCATTTACATAATGTAACTCATTTCATAGGCATTAATCCAAAGAAACCAGTTGAAAATGGTAACTGATAAGAACAGCAACAGTTCTTCTCCTACCACATTGTATTTGCCAATAAGGCAGATCCTTTGGATTTGCAGGGGCCATGAACTTGCATTTGTTACTTTCTGCGGCCAGGTTTGGAGAGTCATACCACTAGCTTGAGACACCGGAACAGAAAATTATGTGATATTAGCAGTCTAATGCTGAAGGTGAGCTCTCACAATTGTTGGGTATCATGTTTTATCACTGTATGCGAGTCAATATAGGACCCTGGCGTACATTACAAAAACATGTCAAATGAGAACAGGATCTTGTGTGTATGTGTTGAACACATTCTATTTTAATCCTTTCATTTTCACTTAAGGCATAACTCAATCCGAAGACAACTCAACCTCTCCAACCCTGACTTCAACATCCAGCAAGTTCAGAAACAGGAGCAACTGACAGGGATTGGCCGCATTAAGCCAGAGTTGTATAAACAAAGATCAGTGGACACAGACGATGGCCGGAGGAGTAATAGCAAGGCATGTGGAAAACTGAACTTTATTCTGAAATATGATTGTGATTTAGAGCAGCTGATAGTGAAAATACACAAGGCCATCAACCTGCCAGCAAAGGACTTCTCTGGAACTTCAGATCCGTATGTGAAGATATATCTGCTTCCTGATAGGAAAACAAAACATCAGACCAAAGTGCACAGAAAGACCCTAAATCCAGTATTTGATGAAGTTTTTTTATTTACTGTCCCATACAATGATCTGAATGCAAGGAAACTACATTTCTCTGTGTATGACTTTGACAGATTCTCCAGGCATGACTTGATTGGCCAAGTGGTAGTGGATAATTTTTTAGATTTGGCAGATTTTCCCAGGGAGTGTAATATTTGGAAGGATATTGAATATGTCACCAACGTAAGTATTACAATATCTTTTTTTGAGATTTTTTTTTTGTTTCTGATTTGTTTTCTTAATCCAATTATAACTTAAATTGGCAAATTTAAGAAGGAAAATATTCTCTGTCTTTCTCAAGCTTTGACCTTAATGCAAAGATATAGACAGCACCTTTTCAGTCCTCATTTCTTGTTATTTGCATATGTCTTCTGTAGGAGCAGTGGGTTTAATCATTGCCCTGCTGATAGGGTAGAAAAACTGGAGAATATTTTTCTCGAAATGTTACTTAATCTAAAATTTACTTAAGGAAATAGTGCGTATATGATTTTGCCTGTCTTTCTGTGTTTTGCATGATTTGCCACATAAATTTCAGCATACTTGTCAGCCAGAACTGCAGAGTCAAGATTTCTCATATAGTGATCTTCAGTCCATCAAATTCTCATGAAGTGAGATAACCCAGGCAAACACAGTTCAGACAATGCAGTTCCATGAAAGCAATGAAACACACCAGATTGCTTTAACTCTTTGGCATCATTTTTTTACATAGGGAAATGGGGAAACTTACATGTCTGTATTTCTGCTATTCCAAAGTCTCTACGCAGGAATCCAATTAGTGACTAGGTATAAAACCACAAAAATTACTTTCAGAAAAGAAAGAGCTTCTCAAAACATGGGCCAACCTTATTGTAATGCTATTAGAAATTAATCACACGCATCCTATGGAGAATAGACCTTCAGTAACAATGATACATTACAAAATCCACAAAGGTGAAGGTACTGGTGCCAAGAGTCAGTAAATATTTCATCTGCTGTGTCAAACCATACTCAAATGGAGTGCGCAATTTAGACTCAAATAAATCAAGCATCATTAACAGTAAGATCAAAGTGTAAGATTGTTAGACCTCAATTCAGGAAAGCATTTAAGTATATGCTTAGCTGAGTGTAAGAAGCCATTGAAAAGTTAAGGATGTTCTGAGACAAATACTTTCCTGAATTCAGAGCCTCACCTTATACTCCGTGGTCTGGCAGCAGGCCGTATTACAGACCAAATGGGTTAAACCCATTATTTATTGTTTGGAATTTCTTTTTGAAAACGGATATTGTCCTTGTTTTAGGGTGATTTCTCATTGTTCCTAATCAGTCTTATGTATTCATGTGTGGCACGTGCTGTACACCCCCTGCACAATCCTCTTCCACACTAGGATGGAACTGTGGCAGCAGCATTAGCAGTTCCCTCACTCAAGGTACCCACGGGGACGTGGACACTCAGTCAGAGAAGGATGGACCTGCCTTCTCTATGCAAAGTTACTGCTCTTCAACCACAAGGGAAAAATAAGAATCTGCCAGAGCAGATCAGAGTCATTCCAAGTGAAAGCCTGCCTTCGTACAGCATTAAGTGTCCCAAGTTCAACTTTTCAGTTTTACAGTCAACTGGAAGTCGGACGCACAGGCACCCTGGGAGTTACTTTGATATAAACTACTTTTTCCGTCCTTTAACTTAGGCAAAAGATGGTCTCTGGTATTTTCTTTTTAATCACTTCCATTTCCACATTTTAAAAGTGATGTAGCATAGAGTTTGTAGCATAGATTTTTCTGGAATCTCTGAAATTAAATTCAGGACTGAAACTGAGTCATTTATTAATTTCTACTAATATTAATTCCTGTGTGAAGTGTAACCCTGTTTATCCAAACAGAACACATGACCTGCCATCTAGACTTGTCACTGGGTTTTCAGCTAACAGAGACCTTTTCAAAGCAAATGACTCATAGTACATAGGAGACACGATTCAATTTTGGCTAATGTGACTTCTGAGATAAGAGTATCAGATAAATGAAAATGTGGAGTACTCAGCTTGCTAATTAACATTTCCAAAATTTCAAAGGTTAGAATTTACTCCATAAAGTTATGAGAAACCCTCCAAGCATCATTTAGGGAAAAAAGTTTCGGCATATTTTCTTGTCTGTGTAGCTTAGATATCTCACAGACTGACAGCAGAAGCTGAATCCTCCAGGCTACTTGGTGAAGCTGTTGAAGTGAATACTCCTGTGGCTGCCCTCCAAACCAGGCCAGCAGGCACTATTACTGAATCTCCAAAATAAACTTTAGTAAAGTTTTGAGCACCGTTGGGCAGTTTGTGGTTGCAAACTGAAACTGTATCAACTATAGTGAGTTTTTAATCATTTTGTCTTTGAATGTCTTGTTTCAAATAATAATAATTATGAAACAGGCAATTGCTGGGTAAACTTGCTGAAGGAAATTCACTCAATGTAGATCAACAGAATGTGGAGCACAGGGATAAACCACAGAAATGTATTAGAAAAAGGGAAGGTTCCACACAATTACTACAAGTTTGTCATACTTCTGAAGAGTGTGTTCATTTTAATTCCTTGTGCATCTTATTACGCTGTATAACAAGTGATCCTAAAGGTCTTCTTTTTTACATTATTCACCATTTTATTATATTCTAATCCAATTTGACACAGTAATATAAAAGAATGTATCAAATCCTTTCCTGCCCAGCAAAATGGCTTACTTGCAAATGAGCACTTCAGATTATGCCTGAAATGTCATTTTACTGCAAGCGATGCCATTAAATTGCCCTATTATGCCATGGGCTTTCTTCTGTTTTCTAATAACACTGAAGGAGTCTTTTTTAATCCAAAACCAACAGTTTTGATTCTTTGCACTATAACACCTGCTGCCATCCCAGAGTTTGAAATTATTTCATAATACAGATGCGTGTCAGCATAAAAATTTTCTACATGCACAAAAGCAATCTGCCTCCAAACACTTATCTCCAATATCAAAATTACTGTTTTCCTAATCCCAGGTCCTCTGAGCGTAAAATCTCTCTTCAGTAACACTGACACTTTTTCTAACAAGAAAAAAAGCAGCAGCAGGCTGTTTAATGGAAAAAAAAACCAATTAAATGGATCAACATTAGATGAACATGCATTGAACTAGATAAGTTTTTTTGTATATCTGCCAGACAGATTATAGTGGTTTCTGGCTCATCAATAAAAAGAGACGCTTTTTATTTTTAGGTTGGGTTTCAGTAGTTGGTATGTTTTGTTTGGTAGCCTCTAAAGTATGTTCAGGATTTTGGGTAGGGTTGTTTTGGTTTATTTTTATGATGTTCATAAACTGATGGCATGTTTTGAAGAGAAAGCAGTTGTTAATATTTCCTTGATTGCCATCTTCAAACTCAATTGTGATCAGGCAAAAATACATTGTTTTGTCACAAAATAGAATAAACAACTATGAAGGACAGGAAGCTGTCAGACCATTTCAGAGAGAGGAGAACTTTCTCTTTCAGAAGATGATAACTATCTACTTGCATACCTTGCTGGGCATTTAAGTTGCATGTTGGTATACATGCTTGTTTTTTTACAGAGTTAAAAAGCAGGATGGTTCTAATTATTTGTAACTCTGCATTCTAGAAATGCTAATTTCTCACTGCTGTTGTTCTCAAGTTTGCCCGAGAAAGAAAGATTTGAGAATCTGTATTTTTAGGCATTTATGTTGTATAACTGAGAAGCAACTGGAATCATAACATCACCAGAAGGTAGTTTCAAGTTCCCTGTTTCAGAGACATTAATGCCAACTGGAGTATGTGTGGAAGAGAGACAAAAAAAGACTAAATTATTTCAGTCAGTTGCTTATGGAAATCATAATAAAAGTCAAAAATTTTGAAATCTGACCAAACCCATAAGATTTTCTGCAGGTCAAAAGTATTCTAACCTCAAACTGCAAAAACACTTCTCCACAGGTTGCATTGCTCAGGACCACTCCTGCTAAGAGGCTGAGAGGAATTTAATGCGTGCCAAATGCACATGCATAGGTGCAGGTCATAATCCTCAGGGTTTACACCCTCAAAACTTAAGGAAAATAAACTTCCTTCTTTGAAAGAAGGAGGTAAATACTGTACTTAATTCATGGGCACCGACACAAAAAGGAAGGGACTTGCTCAAGACATAATACCAGAAACGAGACCAGGTCCAGAATCTGGCAGATTCCTGGCAGCAGCCTTAGGTAGCACTGCTTATCTTCTTCGACAGTGTACAGATTCTGTAGGTGGCAGTAAGTCAACTAAGTCCACCTACTCCCATTTTAAAAACTGTTTAGCTTGTCAAGATGTTTTAGTCAGTATTTCTAAAATTCCTGTTTTGGCAAATTGCTGGGTTTAGAAAAGTGATGGCATTGAGCAAGATCTCAGAAAAGCATTTAAAATGTTTCCAACAGTTAACAATTTTTTTTTAGTCAACAGTTTGAGAAGGAATAGAAACAAAGCAAATCTCTGGCTCTGTGTATCAATTCAAATCCAAACCATCAATGTTAAATACCATTTCTACATTTTATTGCTGTAGCAGGAAATGGGAATTATTATTTTTATTTTTTTTAAATATAGAAAACATATCTGGTATTAATCTGACATTCCATTTGTTTCAAATGAGTAGGTTTTACTATCAGGAAGGCAATCAGTTGTTTATGTGGACACATACCTGTTTAATTGATTTGCAAATGCAAGCCTCTCTAGAAGAGATAGATTTGGAGACACATGTGTCCTGCCCATGTTAAAGCATGCCAAAAGCTGAAGGAGCAACAATTATTTCATGGATAGATAAATGAAGGCATTAAACACAAAAAGTAAGAGTCACCTCGCTTTAATTTGAGATTTATTTAAAAAATAAAAGCCCACAACAAAACCCAGAAATATTCAAAAAAATACAGTAAGCATAATTATTTTTAAGAGGCAGATCAGTGGATATTCTTATTGTCCTAAGTCACAAAGGTCATTCTTTCATGATTTTTTCTGACTATTCAGACTTTTATACTGAGAAAAATAAAAGTCTATGTGTGCTGTATCATTTTATAGCCAAAAGATGCTGAAAAGTCATAGAACTTTAATCCTTCAGATTTCTAAGAATCACCACAGTGAGGATGAAAAATAAATTAATTAGCCTTCAGTATCTGCACATCAGGTAGAGTAGTCATCATACAGTGAAGAATGACTGTATTTTTTCTATGGTTTTTACACTTTTAAATAATTACATATTTAAGTAGGTTCATTTTCAAAACACAGCTTTTTGTTTTGTCTTTCTGCATTTTCTTTTTTAATCTAATGATTTTGCTAATTACTTTGTAGGAGAAGACTTGTTAGAAATGACATAAATTTAAATTATTAGGAGACAGCACCAAGCATGGCTAAACCCTATATACAATTATATAGGGTAGAGATAAAATATTAAAGATACCTAATTCTGTTTGAAGGAACTGGGTAACTGTGCAAATATTCAACAAAATTTGGAAAGGTCCTGAAGTAAAAAAAGAGCCAAATGCCTTGAAGAGCAATGGTTTGAGATGCAGCTACACTGGTCCCAAGTCAGTGGTACAAGCATTCCAAGCTGGGCTCTAAAAATAATGGTGACTATTTGGTGCAAGTGATTATCTAACAGCCTAGTAGCTCCACAGGAATGGTCAGAAACAGGATTAATCTTATAATATCACTGAAGCCTTAGTTAAGATTTATTGGGGTTTAGGGATTAGTTTAAGAAAATGATAATTCAGGGAATTGGTATATGTGTATGTACCACTTGAAGTATACAGAACCCGGGAGTATGGCCATTGGAGTTTCCAAGTGAGCTTTTTAAGTTGGGATGTTTCTCTACTATTTTGTGCCATATATACAAACAAAAAAACTAAAAGAAACAAAGTCAAAACTAAAGCAGACAAAAAAAAAAAACCCACAAAAACCCACATGTAGAAGAAACGGGATCATTTCAGTTAAAGAATTTAAGAGAAAAAATATTTAAAGTCAGTATTTTGAGACAACTGAAATTTCAGAATGTTTTGATTTCTCATTTGTAATGCAATATTTTAAAATATTCTGAAAGTTGAAATAGGAACAAAACATCCCATTTTTTTATCAAAGTAAAATGTTTCAAGTAAAGGATATTCTGCTATCAAAATGGAAATAACTCAAAATTCCTGATGAAATTAAAATCCTGGTTTCCACACTGGTTCTTTCTCTGCCCATCAATACTGCTCATTCTTGAACAATGTTATTTGTCTTTGTATCATACATGGTTCCCTGGTGCAAGTCCCCCAGAACAGCAAGAGTCTCTGAAGAACATTTTCCTCCACACATTAGCCACATCCTAAAAATCCTGTTTTTCTGTATTATTGAAGAGTCTGTAACTATCCCTGTTCTACACATCCCCCTTCTCCTTTCTTCTCACCCTCCTCTGCCAATTCTTTTTTTCTAGAAATGTCTTTCAAAACAAGGCGCTCAGAGATAGCTTTCAGTGAAACAGCTCACAGTAACATACACACTGCACATAAAGCAAAGCCAAAATGTGATTCTGGTCAGCCAAGCCTGTCCTTCAATTATACCATCCAAAATTGTCAGTGGGAGCTGCAAACACAAAAAAATTGCTCTAGCATTTTACAATGCATAGGCACAATTTTTCAAGATGAGCAAAGAGCACTCACACAGCATTAAGGCTAAAATAGCTGTATTAAGGTGATCTTGGCTGTAACCATTCTGCACATATTTTGAGATTAGACTGTGTCACAGCCTTTTTTTCTACATAACTTCTGAAAGTTATGTAACTTCAGTTTAAACATGTATTTAGCCAGGCAGGGAAAAAATCTCTTCAAACACTCATTTAATTATTTAGCAGTTTTGGGAATGCCTGCTTTGTCTTCTTTTCCAGCAGCGGTCACAGAAAGCATTTCAATAGCTTACGGATTCATCAAAATTTCTGAAAAATCCTACTCTTTAAATTTAGTTTCAATACTTGGAGCTAAACTTGAAAGTATTCTTCCCTCTGAACATACTGCACTTATGTGAAAAGCCTCAAGCTATTTTTAGTCCTTAATCCCCACAAGATATCACAGCCATCAGGCATCTTTCTCCACCAAACAGGGTATTTCAGAGCTTTACAGTTTTCCTCTGCATATAGTCTGTTTACCCAGTTCTTATAAGTTTTTCCTAGGGTCTTATATTTAAGCAGTAAGTGGAATTTTTTGTTATTGTATATTATCTACTTGGGGATTAATTGTATCTGGGCTCCGAACTCTTATCAAGACTCATTGGACATGAGTGCAGGTGATAGCCTAGTTACTTGGGAAGCATCTTCTGCACACCATGCCTGACAGGCTGCCATCCTAACACAGCCTAAAATGTGTCCTGGCCGGGGTGCAGTCTTGACTTCATCTATTCTAGTACACCTGGGGCCCAGGTAAATAAGGAGAAAAGAATGTGCCACTATACAAGGGCTCTTCTTCTTGCCAAAAGATTTGTCTGTCCCTTTTCAAACTCTTGATAGAGGATGTAAGCTGTTTCACACTTTAACCATTCAGGATTCCAGGATCTTTCCAGTCTCTGGTTTACAGAGGACAATATGTCATCTGTACAGAAGGAAGGAATTATTGGACCATAACTGTAGTGCTTCGGAGGCATGGTTTTTATGCTTCTGAGCTAAATTATAATTATAGAACTTGCCGAAATTAAGAAAAAGCTATACTGTTTGCTAAATAAACAAACAAGACCTCCCCACTGTCTTTGTGGGAGCAAAACAGTAGAAGTTGCAGCGGAGATTTGAGCTGACTGGTGGAGAAGAACATATTGCAGGAAAAATGTGTCCTATATATGTATCTATAGCTTTTCTTCTAAAAGTCTAGGAAACTCAGCAGCCGAACATGTAGTTTGAAAGAAACAAATGATGAAACAACTGAACTGACATAAATGAGAGTAGAAACTTTAAAAGATACACAATACATTTTGCTAAGATTTGGTTATGTGGTCAACAAGTATAATGCTACATATTATACAAGCCCTTATTGTCCCCAGGGGGGCTCAAATTTGTACATGACAGCTTTTCTCTCTTCAATCCCCAGCCCTTCAGAGCATGAGGGCCACTTCTGAGGCTCTGTAGAGACCCTTTCTCAGATTATCACAGAAAGATACATGCCTATGCTCTTCCATTATTTCACTTTGTAAAAAGTAGATAGTCAGCCAAACTATCCAAGGGAAGAGGTGCAGAAAGACATCATTCTTTCATAGCAATTGAGCTATTTTTCTGAGAGTGGAGCTAAAGAAACAGGAGCAAAACTGAGGGCCCTATAACCTGACTAAAAGCTTTCTTATGATGTTTTATTACTCACAAGTTTACTACCTTTTTACAGCAGATATCTTAATTTTAACTCACTATTTTATTTAATTTCTTGTCATGCATATACATTTCTCTAAACATATACATTTCTCTATTCAGAAAGATATAAATGTATCTGGAACAACACACAGTTTTCTGAAAAAATCCATCAGGCCACTGCAGCATCACTTTATGCTTGCATGGGAAGGATTAAATAACAAATGCAAACCTCTGAATCCTGCATTGGGCCTCACAAACACTGAAAGGTAATTTGCAATGCACACTCAAATTCAGAATTACAGATATAATATTTCTTCTGTATTTCACCCCACTGAAGTCATTAGACGTATTCACATGGGTAAATGAAGCATTCAGTCATTTGCTGTGTCTGAGCCTTCCTATGGCTCCCCAGCAGAGAATTAGAATGAGGATTTCACACCATGTACTTCAGTTAAGTGACAGGCTCAAATGACAAGACGTAATTAGCAATGTCTGTGGTATCATGGTATTTGAGGTTTGTATAGCTACATGTTTCTGGGATTTTATTTTTTGATTAAGCACCTTGGTCTATTTAATCAAGAAAACAGAAGTCACAAGCTAGAGCCTACCTTAGTGAGTGCTTAATCATTTACTACTCCTTTCATCAGACAAACTCAAAATTAAAGCTACATTCACCATCTGGAAGAGGATTTCTGACTAGTGATGGCATCTTGCTTGTGATGGGCAAGGAAGCAGAAAAAATCTGACAGCTGGAGGTTTTCACAGTTTATGATATGAACTATTGGGATGAAATTCCCCACTCAGATTCTTGGGCCAAATCTGGCATCTTAAAAATAGCAGTTTATCACAACATCAGAAAACATAACCTTGCTTGTCAGGCAACCAGTTTCTAACAGCCACACTACAAGTGGCTGAAATCTACCATTACTCCTACCTAACATTTCCTCTTTCATTTCCCACAGTAAAATTATTTTTAAAAGAGCAGTGAATAGGAGATTTGCAATATCATGCAATATCTAATATTTTTTATTCATATAGAGAATGTTACCCAAACACTATGAACATAAACACAGAAAAGCAAAAAAAAAAAATCCCCACAGTGTATTTTGTATATTTGGTTTAGAATTCATAGAACTCTATGTATTTTCTTTGCAAAAGCATGCTGGGGTTTTACAAATATTTTTTTAAAACAGCTGTGCTTTAATCAACCATCTGATCTACATTATGATAACACTTCTGAACAACCCTAACAATAAAATAAATGTGTATGCAGTAAAGGGAAACAAAAGCGTGTACAAAAAAGATGGGAAGAAAACAGCAGAGTTTGGTTTTGGGCCCCCTAGAGAGTTATTTAGGATCATCACGAAGAAAGGAATCACTTTAAAATAATGAAAACCTTTCAATGCCTGTACTCCACTGAGCACAGAATCTTAGAGTAAATGCTAATCTAACAATAAAATTCAGTCTATTGGGACCACAACGTTTTGTGCAGGTAGAAATGAGTAGTACTCAGGATGAGATCTTGACTCTATTGTAAAGCCAGAGAAAGAATTCCCACTGAAGCTCAGATTTCATGTGAATCCTCTTGCTATAGCTTGGAAATAGTATCTTGTAAACAGCAGAAAAAGCCACATGAAGTAATGTAAACAAATCACTTGAGATGTACATCAGAAAATTCACTGGAACAGCAGAACAAGCAAATTACCATCCTCTCTGCAAAATAAATCCATGTCAATGACCTGCTCAAGCTTCTTCTCCTCCCCCTGCCCCCAAGTTTGATGGCTAAAATACGAGTGACATACCAAATTTGGTCCTGGAGAAAGCAGATAGAAATCTGTTCCTCAGAAATTACCTGTACATACACACCTTCAACTTTTGACTATCTGTGGCAGTCCTAATAGAATAAAACTAGAATAGATTCTTTCCCCTAGAAGTTTCTGCAGTGAGCACCCTGTATCCATTCCTTTCGGCAGCTCTGCTGTGTTTCTCATTTGCCAGCTCTTTTTTCAAATTATTCACTTTACTCAGTATATAGAGTGTCAGAATTCTTGAGAAAGCTGTGAGAAACACTTCACTCAACGTAAAGCTTTTTTTATAAAATGACGTATAAAAAGCTTTTCATCCTATCTATAACCGTAATACTTTTTCCATCAAAATATAGATACTTTAAAAAACAAACCAGTAGATATAGCAGTAAATGCTCACTCTTTTCACCCCAATCCAGCCACTCGCTTGTTCTTCTAAAAAATCATTTACTTCAGGAAAAGTTTCAGTGCTAAAGCAGCACTATCATTTTTTTTCAGTCAGTATTGCTCCAAAAGTTAGGAGTCAGGATGGTCAGAGATAACTGCATTCATTTCTTTCAAAATCATACTTCCTTATGTCAGGCCCTTTCAAGGCGTCAAAGTGAGCACCCAAAATCATTGATCGTTCTCAAAGTAACAGAGTTCTCAAGTGAACCATTTAGGCCAAGTCAACTCACAACTCTGCTTTCATTTCAAAACTATCAAATTATTTAAATTATAATAAAATAAACCAAAATTTTGAGAAGGCATCTTAGTGACTGTGAGATACTGTTTACTAAATCATTCACAAGCTTCCTAAAAATGCTACTTTTTTCCTACACATAGGCTAGTATAACACTAATATATAACGTGTGTAACACTAGTTATTCTGAATATAAATGTTACCAGGTAAAAGTCTGAACAGCTCACTGGACTCACCCCACATAAATGCATATGATGCCACGAGGAAGAGAGTAAAACAACCCACAGAAAAAAATCATTTTCCTCTCCAGGTGCATTTCACATGTAGCATGTGTAAAGTAAAACAAGTTAGAAGGAAAGTCTCCTAAGAGAAGGACACTTTTACGGAATTAAAGCAGTAAAGCACTTCTATATTTAGTACTCTTTTTATCTCACATTTTACACACTGTGCATTCTTTAAGAGAGAAAACATGCTCACTAAAGTTCTTTTAAAAATGCCTGCAGTACACGTCTAAATAGAATAGGGAGGCACGAGCGTATCTGATAAAGAGCAAGTATTAAAGAAAAAGAACTGTTATCACACTCTACACAACCACATCTTCCCCTGCTCACACTGTAGATACCTGGATGATACACTCAATTTCACATTTTCTAAAATGGATTTCTGTCTTCTTCCTTCCCCTTAATTCAGCTTCCTCATAGTCTCTAGCTTTATTTTAAAGCTGTTTTTTTTCTGTACAGCTCCTAAATAGATGTAGCACTGGATTGGTAAACTGCCTAACAGCTTCAAGATTAAAATATTCGGTTGATTTCCAAGGTAGGTGAATGACACACAGCAGCAGCATAAAGTCTCCTTCACGAGATCCACATAGCCTAAGTGTCCTAATGGCGACGGTCCAGACCCGTCTCCGAAGAAAAGATTTGCATGAGCTTTTGGCAACATCGGCGATTAAGATACTGAGAAACACTGAAATGTTTCTGAGGCTGCCTAAGAGAAGTGATAAAAGTAACCCCTCGTTGCTAGATCACCACAGATGCCACGGCATTGATCCAGGAGGTGAGACAGGGAGGTTTGCCCTGAGGCAGTTTTATACCCCCAGCACATTGGCATGTTACGCAGTCAGCAGATTCTACACAGCAGGCTGTTAGGAAATTGTCAGTAACATCTCTGGGAGGAAAGAAAAGAGCCTGCCTTCTCTCCCATGCTCCTCCCCCTTCCCCACCTCAACCCACCCCCCAAAAAAGAAACACCAACCCCCCAACTTCTCTCCTGATTCAAATGTGAAATGTTCTTCGTAGCGTGGTTTGAGAAATAAAGGATGAGTGGGCTTAGAAGGTAGAGCATCTTTTGATATTTTAGTGGAGCTGTAAGTTCACATGCAGCCATAGTAACTCAGGGTAGGGTGAAGGGCCAATCCATTAATTTGCATACAGTCCTCTTTTTTAGACTTCTGGAATGACACTGCCTTGTTATCATTATTTTTGTTTTCATTCTCATTCTTCCTTCATCCCTCTATTATTTTAATCCCCTTGTATTTGAAAACAAGAGAAATTCTACTATATAAAATGAGACAATTTGGCAGTATTGAAGATTCAGAGGGTTCGTCTATTTTGACATACTTAATACGTATGCCTTATAAGGCTTAACCTTAGCATCCATGGTTATATTTTTCCATTTAACTTGTAATTAAATTGGAATTGGTGTGCAAGGACAATCAAAGCAGTACAACTGCACACCTTTTCACCCAATTCATTAACAGAATATTGCTAGCAGTGAAGTAGTTTCTACCTTGGCTGCTTTGCTTTGAAATTTGAAGTGATTTTCTTTCTATATGACCCATTTAAATAAATTACTAAGAAGTAAATGAAACTTCTATGGAAATTGCTTTACTTTTGTTAAAAGTGGATAATTTTATAGAGAAGTGTTACTAGTAAAATGCTTGTTGTGGAATTTAGTTGTGCTTTCAGGCTAATGGAAGGTTATGTGGAATGCTCTCACACATGTTTTTAAGCCATAATGATCCCTTTTCACCATTTCTCTTCTATTGATACCTTCTGTGGATGGTGTATTTGAGTCTGGGAAGGCAGCAGTGAAATTGTTTATACAGGTGACAGATTACAATCCAATGTTTTGTATTTAGGTGCACCACCTAATAGTAACCAAGGCAATTTTAAAGGTAACAGGTTTTCACCATCAGGGAGCCTTAGAAAAAAGGCTACTTTTTACCAGAATAAAACATGAAGTATTCTCAGTGGTTCCTGACCTGAGGGGGTGCGTGACAGGACACAACAGAATTGTCTCTAGAGAAACAAAACATGGAGAAACTTCAACAGAAACTACTTAATCCTTGGCTTTAAAATCACAAAGAAACACAGGAAAGGTGCCTATTTGAAAGAAAAAATAACTTTAAAATAAATCATGATGAAGAAAATCTCTGTGTAACTCAAAGGAAAAAAAACAGGAGAACTAGATTCAGAAAACCATGTTTCTTTCCCCACCTGCTAAATGGGCACTGAACTTTAAGGGGGCTGCATATAGAAAATATTACTTTTGAAAAAACTGCCTTGGGTATGCCTTATTAACAGAGGTAATAATTCTTCTATTGCTTTGTAGCGGGATGAGAAGCCAAAAAGGATCAGAAAAAGAGAGAGAAAAAGGGCACACCAGAGATTTCATTGAAATTGGATTTGATTTCCAGATATTACAAGAATGTTTATATTATCAAACAGAGTTTGGATTAATGGCAATATACTGTTTTCTAACAGTTATTTTAATGTTCTGTGAAAGGAGCCCAAGTAGTCAAAATCTCGGGGCAAAACACTTCTTTACTGCCTGTTTACAATGAACAATGCACACGTGTTTCTCCAGCTTTTACATTCATTACACAAGAGCCCTGAGCAGAATGATCCCCTCTTGACCTTCCCAGGGCATATGCAGATACGTGTGTAGCAAACCACCACAGCTTCTCTACTGAAATTAAGACCTGGGATGGATTTACGCAGCAAATGGCTAAAACCTAACAAGACATATCTGATTTCAAGAAAAAAATTTAAAATAAATAAATAAATCTCAGAGAAAAGCTCTGGAATGGAAGAAGGACATTCTACTGCAACACAGCGTTTGACATTCACTTTCTATTTTTCAAGGACACTGTATTATTCGGACTGTTCTCTTTTTTATATATTCTTCTTCAAAAACAAAATTTTAGAGCAAACTCTTACTTGGACTAAAAGTAGATTCAGATTTAGAAAAATGGCCTTTTTTTATTACCCACTTTGCATACAACCTCTGCTAAGCCTGAATAGCAAAAAAGTCAGTAGAGAACACCTAATGTAAGTATAATGAATATGTACACAAAACACTATAGGTGCTTACACAGATTGAAAAGAATGTGTTTTTTTCCTGATAGTGTGACTTGACTCTCACCATCTTTTTTTCAGCACTACCCAGATACTTAGTTTCTCTCCTTTTCAGAATGATGTGCTCAGAATGCATGATTTGAAAAACAGCTGCTTTACACAACACAAAATGCCTGCACTGAGAATGACATTCAGTGCTAAGGAAAGGTGGGGATGTGTTAGTAAGGCCCAAAGCTTTCCTTTCATCTCATTTCAGCATATATTCAATTTATATATATATATGTGTGTAGAATGGCCACTTTGTGAGACTGTATCATTAATTAAGACTGTGTCAGCAGGGTGCAAGGGCTAGCTGCTCCCTAGGGGCTGGGATTCCAGAAGCAGTGGGGGACCTTGGAGCTCCCAGATAAGACCTTGTCAGCAGGACCCATCCCACTGCCCCAACCAGAGAGCAGTGCAGACTGGGCAACTGGGGGCAGCCCCTGGCATCAGCCAGTTCCCTGGGACAGGCCGAGCCAGACGGGGATGTGGGCCCCTGGCTGGGCAGGGCAGGTCTGTGGGGAGCTGGAGATGAGCATCCTATGGTGTCACTGGGGCAGGGACCAACAGCCCCGGTCTGGACTGAAATGTGCTCCTGGGCCATGGGCAGGGTCAAGGGAGGCCCTGGGGCCCTGACATACTGATTGCTTTCATGTCCTGTGCACAAAGATGTAATTGAGTGGGGTTAGAAGATAAAGCATCTTTTGACATTTTAGTGGAGCTGTAAGTTCACATGCAGCCATTGTAACTCAAGGTAGAGTGAAAGGCCAACGATTAATTTGCATACAGATTTAGTTTAAATTGACATTTTCATTTTAACACACTAGGAAAAATATTAGCAGGCAAGGCATTTGGGATTAAAATATTTTGATTAGTTAACTTATTTTTAAAACCAGTTTCCTCCCTTGCAATTTTTCTTGGATGTACGTGAGATTTTCATTATTAGTGGGATAGTGAGATAATTAAACATTACTTTCAACTTATGTCAGAATTTAAGCAAGAGGTAACTGGAAAATAATTCATGGTAGAAATAATTTTATGCATTAGAATGGATTTGCTGCTTCATTTTCTTTAAGCTCATGTTTGCCTAGAGATAGTGAACACTTAACATGTCATTTAGCTTCCTCTTCTTGCAACAAACCAGCATTTATTTTGAAACCATGAGGGCTTATTTCCTCATTGGTTTCCATTTGCATGATCCTAATCAAGAATTTACTTTTTAAATCAGTAAGTAAGATTGACCTTTAAAGATCCCTTCCAATTCAAACCATTCTATGATTCTGTGGAGGTTGGCCCACTCAGGTCAGCCTGTATTGTAAGATACTGAACAAAACACTGCCATTAACTTCTGATTTTCTTTCTTTTTTTCCAACCTCAGAATTTCACCAAAAAAAAAAATGAGGTCGAATCCAAATCAATTGCAGCCCATAAAAAAATTATTGAGTTTGACATCACAGACACCGATGGACATTCAGTAAAGCTTCAGGAAACTACTGCCCTTTTTCCAGATAGCACTGTTAGATTGTTCTGTGAAACTTCCTTCTATGAGGCTGTCATGAAGGTCAGGCTGCCTGCCTGACCTACTTGTCCTTACATTTTACCATCTTCACCTAACACCAAAACTCTTATGTTTCCCAGCTGAAGTTCTCCCTTACATTTCCTTTTGAGAAAACAGTTGCCCTCCAAGCATCTATTCCTATATAGAACAATTTACATTTCTTTGCTGTTCCCAAGCTTGTCAACATTTCTAAAGCACCACTGCCTCCTCTGCAGAGAGAAAGGTTTTAGTCAACTCTGTATGAAAGTATTATCCTTTAAAGCTTAAACATTGTGAAATCACACCCACCCTCAAGAGCCTTCCCTTTTAAAAGACTCTTGAAGCACAGTACTAAAGGTGGCAACCGGTAAACACTGACAAGGTGGGATAAAGTGGGATATACTGGAAGAAAAGGAGGAGCAAATCTGCCCACAGCACCTCACATGTAAGCTCAGGCCTCGCAGGTTATAACATTTTCATTTTTAATCATTAGATCAGGAAGATAAAAGGATCTTCTCTACTCTCAAGCATTCCCTGTCCTCCACTCACACACACAGACACGCACCCCCTGCCTCCCAGTAACAATCCAGATGATAAAAGGCAGCCCAAATGCTTGGGAAAGGATTCAGGGCAGACTTTTTTTGGATTATTAAAACTATACTGAACTTTTTATGTTTTAAAAAGCAACAAGTCATCAAAGAGTTGCATAAAGCAGGAACAATTCAAGAAAGCAAAAGTTTTCAGAGGAACAGTTTAACTTGCAAGGAGAAAATTATACTTTAATTAACTTCTTTCTCTGATCAACAATACCATCTAGGAAGCCTTCAGAAGCAATTCTGTGAATACACTCTTTCGTCCTCTTAATAACTGATGGGAAAGTTAAAAATTACTTATATTACTTTATACAGAAGTTTCGTTTTCAGAATTCCTCATTTCTATTTTCCCTGTGAAATCAATTTCTGACACACACACATAAGCAGGACAAGTACTCCAGCTTTTCCAATCATGTCTCTACTAATTTTCATTAGCTCAATTCAGACTATCTCCCTAGTTCATCAATTAAGTTTGGAACAAATTAAGACATTATCTCTATCTCAATAGCTACAGGATAATTAATTAGATTCACTCTCAGGCCTGGATTCAGCAAGGCACTTGAGTTGTCAGGAAATGAAAATCTATATAAAGGATTCAAAGGCAATAAAATCTATAGAATTTAAGCATACATTTAAAAGAACGTGTATGAAGTTCATATTTAGTAAATGGAGACTTTTTTAAAGGAAGGATCTTATTACAGAATAATTTATCAGTAAAGTCTTAAATGACTCAGAAAGAACAACTATATTTTGTACATGTGTCTGTAAATGTAAATGCATTCAGATAACTGAGGACAATATGCTGCTAACCAATTGGAAGGGCAGTTTCAGTTAATCACTGCCATCCTATTTATAGGATATAAGTTATGACAATGGAGAAATTGGGTCTTTAGAGAGATAAGTACATTGACTGCCTACAGGAAAAGGCCTCTGTCCTTGACTTACTAAGGACATTGTGGCAAAACCAAGTTACGTGTATGTTCTTCTCAAAGGCATTAACTCGATTTGTTCAGAAATACATGAAGGTGAAAGGCTTATTCTTTGACTCCAGCTACCCATATTATAAGATATCTTGACTGAGTGGCACAATACAAAGTTGTGTCTGGAAGATCCTCCTTATGTGAACTGTAGAGATCTGCCTTAAAGAAAAGCAGTCATGACCCAACCATGATGGAAACATGAGAGAAAAAAAAAAAAAATCTATATCAAAAGATCTCCAGGCTCTCAAGCAGAGATGGAGGATATACTGGATGCTTTACTTTTGATACTGTCTTTATACAGAAGCTGCCAACATGCTAGGGAAAACTACAAGTAAGTTAAAATAAGAACATACAATCCCTGAGCTGATAATCGTAGTGGCTCTCTATAATCCAGTCTGCAGGAAGGATTCCTACTTCTTTTAGTCCCTATGAAGTACAGCACAGCACAAAGTTGCAGTATTCAGAATTGGTCTGTCAGGCAAGATGTCTGTCTGACTATAAAGGCTCCAGAATACCTCAGAGAAAAGGTAATAAAAAACTCTGTTGTGGTATCATCAATAATTCTCAAGCAGATTAGATTTGTTTAGTATGTTATTTGCATAATATTTGTGTCCTAGACATGTACAGGAACTGAATTAATATCTTAGCTCACTCAAATCATAATCCAGAGTTCTCAACGCAGATGAACAATTTAATATATATATTAAATTCTATATTTAATAGTAATAATTATTAGGTTATACATGTATATCCCAAAAGGCAGACAGCACTTCTTAAAGTATTGTTAATCACATAGACTTAACACATATACCTACTATACTTAAATTATCCTCATCTAAGCAGAGCGAACCTCCACTAAAATTCACATTATCAAATATTATGATTTCTCGCATTACAGAAGTATAATTCCATTAAAGATTATGAAAATACTAGGAAGATTTTGTTTGTTTGTTTAAACACAATTAATGTTTCTCAGCTAGGAGGAACAAAAAAAATAAAAATAATTAAATACTGATAATCAGTGCTTTCTGTGCTTCAGAAGCTCAAATGATATCTTCTCATTTATTGAAATCTCTGCTATTTTTCTCTTTCAGACACATGCTAAAGAAGGTAGTATGCAAAGATACCATTGCCTGAGCTGTACAGCTCTGACATAGGAATAAGTATTTATAAAATCTCTAAAATCACTAGTGCCTTGAAAGGTGCTTTCAACTGTTAGCAACTTTAAAAGAACTAAGCAAGGGCATCACTGCCTGTAAGTGCTCCCATTAATGGCAAGTTGATGAGATGCATAAAAATACATCTGATCATCTCACAATCAAAAAATAGCATTATTTTTGCAGCATACCAGAAAAGTAAAAAAGTAGAGTCTGTCTTTTTATGGATGTGGAACTGAGGAACCTGGTATAATTGAGACACATGCTTTAATTGGAGTGGCACAGGCACTGTGTAATGGCAAGCACATCACTGCTTGTCCACCCCAGAAATACAAAATCAAGTTTCTAAAGAAATGGGCTCAAAACCTATGATTGTCTAACTCAAGGACAGCGTATCTTCATCCAGACCAGGGGCAAAAGCAGAGGTTGTAACCTATAATTTGTCTTGTTTTCTTCTGTCTCTTGCTGCCTCTTTTGCTTGACTTTACATACCCATTCTCTGCCCTGTGTATTTATGAGGAGAGGGAAGAGAAATCTGACCCTCAGAAATGTCATCCCCATTTGTCAGAAACGCCCTAACCACCAGATAACTTTCAGGTTTCACTGAAAAGATTTGATCCAACCCAAGCTTATTAATACAGCCTCCAAGGAATCAAAGGTTAAGCCCTTTAAAGGCCCATACTCACAGTCTTTAAGATTACGGATCTCCCTGTCTCATATGCTGAGTTATACCCACCTAAGCTTCAGCATGGAGCTGTTGACAGAGTATTAGGGAACAATTTATCCTGCAGTGTAGTGTATAATAAAATAATAATTTTAAAATCTATATATGCCGTGTAACTATAGACTAACAAGATATATTAACATTATTATTGGAATTTGGCATTTTGAAGGGTATCTTATGACTGGGTTAGTTTTACAGGGAGGAAACAAGAAATGTTTTCTGGGAAAAGCGGGAACAATAAAACTTCCAGTAGAAGTTATCTGAATATTGAAAAATATTGAAAAATATTCAAATAATATGTTTTTATGATATATCAAGTATGTTTTTGTTTATGATATATCAAGTATTTGCACCACAGCTGGAACAAGGAGGCAGGGAAGGAGGCTGTATCTCCATAATCCAAACAGCAATAAAAGGGATTTACTTATCTTGAGGTTCCAGTAAGGGATTCATTCCCTTTGTGAACATACAGTTTTCAGACAAACCTTTTGATTTACACCTCAGGTTTGAATTCTCCAGCTGAGTGCTTACCCAGTACTGAATACACCTAACTCTCTCGAGTAACATTGGGAAATTTTTTAAGAAAGAAACTTCCTGCTCTTGCCCTGTTGAATAAAGGACTGAATGATATTAACAGAACAAGGACAAATCAGTGAATCCTTGGTAGGTTTTTCAGAAACCATCAGAGAGGTTGTGTGGCTCACTTTATGGCACAGCTCACAACATCAAGGTGCGCAGCCATCACCCCAAGCCTGAAGCTAAAGCCTGAGGTGCTGGAAAAGCAAAGCAGACATCCATCTTGTTCTACGTTTTTTAGAACACCAGAATGAGCAGGTTACAGATTAAAAATGGAGGCAGTGCTCTGATTGTGGACAGTTATTTGAGGACAATGGGAGAGGAGCTTGGATGTTAGGTAAGTTTATCACAGCATATTTATTCAATTCTTACAATACGCTTCCTGCTGAACAGAACCAAAATAATATAGGCCACACTCATATAAATAAATTATTATTGTAATTTAATTATCTTTTGAATATTTTTATAGTTTTTTGTTTAGTTTTATAGTTTTTAATACTATTAACCAGCCTTTTGGTCTGATTATATTAGGGCTGTCCTGATTGCACTGTAACATGCACAGTATTACTACCACAGCATTATTACCACACTAAATAAAGTTAGACACAAATTTGGAATGCACAAAATGCATGACTTGATAACTTACAATACTATGAAATCTTTTCCTAAGCAGGATTTTTAAAATGTCTTTGGCAGTGTAATATTTATATCACCACATTTTGTCAAGCATACATAGTAACATATAAGTACTCAATTCAAACAGAAGAGTAATCCTTGCAGAAGTTCCTACTCTCTATGCTCGTTAATTCTGTTCCTTAAAGCTATTTCTTGATAATACAATATACCTTTAGTGAAAATCCATGGCTTAAGCCATGTGGCACAGTGATTTTAAACCAGTGAAGATGTGCAATAATCCTGCTTACTAAGCATTGGCTTACAAACTGACTGAATCTCACAATCATCTGTGATCTATTGCTCTGACATCTGAAACTTCTAGAACCAGGAAAGACTGAAGAAATTACAGGCTGTGTTTCCAGTTTAACAGTGATTTTCCTGTATAATGCCTAGTGCAATTTTCAAAAAAAGCATCAAGAAAGTATTACTGTCATACAGCATTTGCTAAAAATAAATAATCACAGTGTAGGTGATGGTTATTTTTCAAACATGAAGCAAAGCTTGCGGATAAGTATATTATGGCATAATTCCTAACACTGCATTCAACACATAGCTTCCATTCTTTCTTAACCAGTTAATTTATGCAGAGAGTTAACATTTTTCTTGCAATTTGTATCTCAACCAATTGTATAGGAATTCATTTACCTATTAACTTCTTGATAAGAAGTGTTAAAAGGTTTTAAAATGTTCATTCTGTAATGGAAACTCTTGAACTTTGTAGTAACAGTATGGTATTTACAATACTCACATAATGAATTACCTAATCACCGTGTGGAGCACTGGAGTGGAATACAGAATTTCAGACATCAATTATCCCTCCTGTGATGTTGAGTGCAGGTGTTGGCCAAGAGAAATTTCTCCTGGGTGTCCCGACTTCCCTTTAGCCTGTAGGACTTCCTACAGCATCACCTCAAACATCACTTTGATCCACAGTCAGAGTGACTCAGTGACACAGTTTGTTGCAGCAGGTCTGCTTCCAAATTTGAGCCTTCAAGAGACGCTAAACAGAGTGAGTCATATCAGCGATCTTGATATTCTCACAACCTTTATTAGCTTTACAGCTACCATGAAGCACTGATCTTTAGAATGGAAGAGATGATAGTTGATTAAGTTAAATCAGGGTTAAAGCTCGTTATTACTGACAAAGGGCACAGAATATCATCCTTTTCCTTCTTTCACAGCATCTCTCTCCAGTAACAGCACAAGGAAAGAAACTATTTCTGAATGAATGCACATGATTTTCTTTTTTCATTGCATGAGCTGACCACTAACGTGAAGATGCCTCTCTTGAGCAAGGGGTTGGATCAAGTGACCTCTAGAAATCCCTTCCGACACAGCATTTTTCTACAACACTTTGATAGCAATTTTTTCTGTCCTCCATGTCTCCTCTGCTGACTTACCAAGCTATATAAAGTGACTACGTACACTCTGGACATTGGTCTATATAACAACTAGCTCAGAGACAAATACATAACTGTTAGGTGCTGTTTCAAGGTATTTTCACTCACTTTATATGTCACGCACCAACCTTCACTTTTTGGTGACTGACACAGAAGGAGCCAACCTGGGAAAGCACAGAAAGTATTGCATAAACCTAAGTGGGCAACATACACGTATTCCAAAATAGCTGCATTTCTCTTCACTATAAAACCTGCAATATAGCTTTGAATTTACCAGACAGGATAACTTTTTTCAGTCAAGAATTAAATATTAGGTTACAGGAGATAGGTCTATGAAAGTATCAGTTCACTGCTCAATCAAAAAAAAAAATTATGCAAATCAAATCAAATTAAAAAATTCAAATCATTTAATAGAACCCATCATTGACTATATTTTTTATAAAAGAGTTTCCTTTTTTCCTTTAAAAAAAGGAAACAAACAAGACAGATGCTTTGTAACTGCAAACTGGGTTTTCTCATTTTCTACTACCTTTCTGAACCCCTGATGCCAATGACACACGAAAGGGCTGCAAATCTATCATTCTATCAATGAAAGGGGTGGATAAGGTTACCTGGAGGAGTTTGTGCAAAGCACAGGAAGTAATGTCCTTACTCTAATTCTGGTGAAGACTGTCCCATTACTATAGGACTTCACATCTATCTTACCTGAGTTTATGCAACCTTGAGAGTTGCATAAAACTCTGCCCTGCACAACCAACATCTTTTTTCCTATGAACCTCTCTATGATTATCCTTTTGCAGACCAGAGGAAACGCACAGTGATCTGTTGCAGCTTGTCAATGATACATGCAAATAAATACAAAACATAAAATAGAACAAAGACATTCCAGTGCCTTATGCTGTACCTCATCAGATAAAGATGTTTCATCTCTAAGGACTCACTGCTATCAACTATAACAACATTTACACTTGAGAAATTTGGTGGTCTAGCAACAAAAGTCACGACTTCAACCTTGTATGCAGATGGGTGTCTGTTTCTTCAGATATTTTTCAGAATGAGAATTCAGCTTTTCCTTGCATAACTGTAGATTCTCAAAGGTATATTTTATCTTTAGCTCCTGTTATTATTGCTTCACGTTATATCTCTTTCCTTGGAACAGGATAATGTGGACCTTGGTGACCTGATGTTTTCACTCTGCTACCTTCCAACAGCTGGTAGACTAACTATTACAATAATAAAGGCAAGAAATTTAAAGGCAATGGATATCACAGGAGCATCAGGTAGGAATTAATTTAATTCTCAGTGTCAATTTCTGTCCCATTTCCCTCCTGAGACAGAATCCAGCATGTCAAATCCCAGAATGATTTTTGAGAAGAGAGAGAGTTCTTATACTGCAAGCTCTTGAGTTACTTGAGTATAGAAGTTTCTAAGAAATAAATAACATATTTTTTAGCCAATAGTTTAAAACAATCTGCTCTTAAAAAAACTGCAAGATTATTAATTCTGAAGTGACTGTGATTCAGTAAAGCATGGGCTGGCCAAAACGCATTCATAACACTGGGAATTTGTTTGTAAGCAGACTATTTGTTATGGCTATGGCAATGAGGCAGACTGAACCTCTCTGACAATCTCCAAGAGCCACTGAGCCAATTCTGCTGTTGCTGGCATATGGACAAAACAGTAATCATCCCAGACTCCTTTCAGTAACCCCTTCCAAATTTGATGATCAAACCAAGAAACTAATTTAAGTAAGAATTAAGTACTATCAGGGAGTCGTAAAACTCTCGGAAAGGTGCTGAAAAGAAGTATCTCTTTTTTACTACATGCAGGAGTTTAAAAATAATTTTAATACTCTTGAGAAATATAAGCCACTAATTGTTACACTTTGAATTACATTTGACCATACATCAGTAAGTCTCACTCTGTAAAATATTGTGATTTTCTGTCTGTCCTACAAATCTGTACAAGTAATTAGGCTGTTATAAATAGGCTGATACAGAGGCTGTTGTATAAAACAGTCATGTATAACACGGTTCAGTGGATATTTTAATACCCTTTGAGAATCTGGTACACAACAAGGAGTTTCTTGAGCCTAAATTTTTCATTCTAAGCAGTCAACCAGGTAGCACTTTCAAAGCTCCACTGCCTCCCAGGCATGCCATGGTAATAAAGAAGCTCAAATTCCAGACAGGTCCAGGTGACTAATTCTGCAAGCAGATATGGGCATACAGAAGGCTGCTCCTTTCCATTTATGTTTGCTTAGAAACAATGAAAGAAAACCAATGTTGTTCTTATGATTCACACAGATCCCTACGTGAAGGTTTCTTTAATGTGTGAAGGAAGGCGACTAAAGAAAAGAAAAACTTCCACCAAGAGGAATACCCTTAATCCCGTTTACAATGAAGCCATAGTCTTTGACGTTCCTCCAGAAAACATTGACCAAATTAACTTGTCGATAGCTGTTATGGATTATGACCGGTGAGATACCTGTAGCTGTAAAATTGTATCATCTATTGGCTTACAAAATCCTGCACAGTAGATTTGCATCCAGAAATAAAGTTATCATTTTTTCCCAATAACTGGGAAATTAATGTCATGTTGACTTTGGTAGAAGACTAAACTTTCTTGCACTGGCAGGCAGAATTTCCTTCCTAAATCTTAAAATACCGATTTTCATCCATACCTAACATAACTAAACTGCACGTATGTTTACCAGAACTAACTGAACATATAATCAGATAGTCCATACATTGATGTTCTGTTTGTGCACAATTACACTAACCTCTTAGACAGACACCTAAATTTCTAAAATTGTGGCCTGGAGTTTACTTGTTTTTGCAACTAATTACAGAACAAAGGCAAAGAACTTTTTACATTCTTCATGCAAAAATAAGAAACAAATGCACACAGGCACACAGTGTATGCTATAATGGAGAAAATATTAAATTATACTGATTAGTGGGAAATGCAAAAAGCAGATTACTGTGTTTTATAGTTTATTAAATTTTTCAAGAAAGAATTCTAAAAATCTGTGATTAATGTTTCTAATTAAATATGTATATGGTATGGTTCTAAAGGTAAAATTTTAAGAAAAAAATATTATGGAACATTTTCACAGTGTAGGTCACAATGAGGTCATTGGAGTATGTCAAGTAGGCAACGATGCAGAAAGTCTAGGTCGTGACCACTGGAACGAAATGCTCTCATACCCTCGGAAACCCATTGCTCATTGGCATCCTCTTGCAGAGGTAAGACTTTGATTTTTTGTTTCCCCATACTTACTATAATTGTGAATATTCTTCCATATGGCATTAGAATTTGGATAAAATTTTATGAGCAACACCAAGATCCACGTGCATGCACTAAATCCTAGAAAACGGCTCGAGAACACCAATATTAAAAGTCAAACATAACATGCAAGTTAAATATCCTCCTTCCAATTTTAGGGGAACAGAAAGTAATTAATGTCTTTAATATATACATCAAAACACCATACACATATATACATCAAAACCATAAGGGTTTGGTTTTGTTTTTTAAATCAGATTGTGGGTAGCTTTCACTGATAATTGATATAATAAAAATGGACCTTGTTTACAGAACAACCAAGACCTATTTTTTAATCTATATTTATATAACAACCTCATTTCACTTTTTCTTTTGTAAGAATATGTCATCCATGCCACTAGCACATCTCAAGGGAGGCCTAACTGCACTGAAAAAAAATATGTTTAAGTGTCTCTGAAGATCCGAGGCGTTGATAAGAAGCCACTCAATCAGAAAAGCTTTTCAAGGTTCCTATGGTTTTTTTTGTTTTGTTTTGTTTTGTTTTTTGTCTTTAGGGCCCTATTCAGCAGAAATGTTATGCAGGTCTTCTGCGCTTGGATGGCTGCCGAAGAGGCTTCCTCACCCTTTTAACCTATTCAGCAGAAATTTGGCATTCCTGTTGAACTCTTTCTTAGCCATATCCTCAGGGGCTATTCCACAGAGTCCAGTGGGGTAAAGATGTCCTTTTAATCCCTCTGTCTAATCCTCTCCCCAATACAGGAAATGCTAATCCTGATTCATGAGATATAAAAATTCATGAAAGCTCTAACTAAATTGCTTCCTAAGAGTTACCATAACTTAACTTTTACTGTTGCAGTAAGGCCAGTCAAAAGAAACTACCATGTTTATGAACAACCACAATGTTACCCCCGATGCTGAAAGACAAGAAAGAGCATTGTATTGACACCAAGCCACAAACAATGCTGTGAGCAGCCCCTCTGCGTGTCCGTTCTGCTTCAGAGTGCAGCCGTGTTACTAGAACACAGCTGAGGACTTAACCTGCTTGCTTGTAAGCACTAGCACTAGGCAGTTCCACACGTAATGGTAAAGCAAAAGGGAGATGCCACAAAAATCTTGTCTTATTTCCCTAAGCAATCACATTTACGGGTGCCTCAGCAGCACAGTTTCAGCAGGGAGACCCTTGAGTGCTCAGAGGCTGTGTGGCAGCCGGAACGCTCCCTGCCTTTTCAGAGCGTAGGTGCTGCCAGCAGGCAAGTGTGCTGGGAAAGACGATGGAGAAAAACGGGAGAGGTCTGCCTCTATGTTTGTGCCCTCCATGGCCAGCTAGCAAAGTGCCACACTTGAAATGCCTACCTGGACATTCGGGAGCTGGACTTAGAAAACACATCATCAAGCTTCCAGCGGCAGCCAAGCATTGATCGGAATGGCTTGACCAAGCACACAAGGAGTAGTGTAATGGTTGCCATTTCCCTGCACACGAGATGTGTCTCTTAGCACAAGCTGTCTGCACCCTTATATCCAACCTGTCTTCCCTCTTTGATAAATTTTATTGCAGCCAGAGCCCACAATTAGGTTTTGACAGCTCTTGCCTTTTTACAGGCATCCTGTTCTTTTCATACATGCCTGGCTAACTCCTTTAGATTCATTATTGTGGATTGCTTTTCATGTCACTGAGCTAAACAGAGGCATATTTTTTTCCTTCCCAGGAATCAAGTGGGGGAGGGTGTCCAGCGCATCCAGGCTGTGCAGAGAAATATATACACAGCATATCATTTTGGTTCCTGAATCAGGATTAGACTCAGCGACAGCTTCTGGAACCTCTGTGGCCACAGCCATAGGACCCTGAATATTTGCTGAATAGGACCCTCAGTCTTCTACTGTGTGAAGAGCTATTGATTTCAAGTAGCATAATGTTATCCGTTGTAGCATTAATTCTCCAGCTGACACTATTGCTACTGATAGATTATTTATATGGTCATAAGCATTACCCAAATTTAAGTCATAATTTCTGTTCATTAGAATAACCCAGGTTTTACAAGAAACATGATAGCAATGAAAACCAATAAATATGGGAAGGAGCAACAAATGTGGTTCTTGTATTTGAAAAAAAAAAGTGCAGCATTGTAAATGGATAGTTTTCTAAATTATTTTTTCAAGAATGATTGTCATACGACATTTATTTTTTGATAAGTTGCCTCCTCTGTCTCAGTTGATGCCTCCTTTCACCTTACATGAAAACAAATTAACATGGTTATTTTCATAAATCCTCCAAATCTGAAAAACTAAAAAAAAAAAAAATTCTGTTGGGTGCGAACAAGTTACATATGGTATTTGCAGTAACAGTATGTGCTTTTAGAAAGGAGATACCCATCTGTATAACATGGAGGCTGTTAGTTCTCAACCTTTGTGAATGATTTCTCGGTCAATGTTTCTTAATTGTGTCCATGATGCTGCAAAAAGTTGGATGGATATCACAGGTGGCTACGCTCCATCATACAAACATAGACATACGTGTGGATGTGCACACACACAGTGCTATTGTAAAATGCTGTTCCAAATACATAGTGCCTGTGAAGATTTTATTATTTGTAGTACAATTAACAGGGCTATTTTACATAATGTTATATTGTAAATGCTGACAAAATCTGACCAATAAAAAAAATAAATAAAATTACTGAGCTCCTTCACATGATAAAGTCTATGTCCCAGAACAAGCGCCCCTGGGATACATTTTTGCCACTTATTTAGCCATTCATGGAGTTCTCTTCTCCTTCAAGCTTTTCTGGAGAGAATTTGATTCAAGTTTTTACATCAGGCCTTTTAGACTTTTATTTCTAAAATACAACCACAGAGTATGGGTATTTTATACAATCTAGTTGCCAGCTACTTATTTACAGAGAGGGAGCCCAGGTCTTGATATATAGTTCAGATCAGTTTATGTGCACACACACTGCTTCATATCTTGTGTGTACTGAATGCTCACCAAGCAATTTTTCTGACACAAATACACATGCACAGATTGAAGAAAATATCTGAAAATTTGATCCAAAATCGGAAAAATCAGTTTTATAACCTATCAGTTGTGGGTCTTCCAGAAAATCAGAATTGCTAGTGGGTAAAGAATAGCTTGGCACTTGCAGGAAAACTTGGAGAAGTACTGTAAGTCAGTGGTTTTCAAAGTCTCAGGCCGTGCCGTGGAGAATATAGCTACCACATAAAAGGGTAACCCTGGCAAACTAAACTCTTCAAAACTTCCACAAGCAAAAGTTCAGGTGGGTAACTGGGCATTTCCAGAAGAACAAAAAACCAACAGGTATAAAGTTGCCCTGGCAAAACTATTTCACGACACTTTCTACTGAAGCTTTATATCAGCAGACCAGTGATATGATACAAAGTTCATATGTGTTCATGCATGATCCTCACTTCAGGTAAAATCCTGACTCTGGGAAGTCAACATGGAGAGATGGGCATAATCAAAGAAGGAAGACCTCTTCCTTTGGAGTAGAGTTCTTTGATTTCCTGGACAACTCATTATAAATGCATCCCTGCCTGGAATGCAGAGCAGGAAGCCACACGCTTTCCCACTGCAATGTTAGCAACAATAGCTTCTGTAAAAAAGGAGAACACCTCTGCAGCAGCTCCATTTTGTATCCATGGAAGAGTGCAGAAGCCTTTCTAAGATTTGTCTCTAGCAACTCAAAGGGACATCAACTGAAAAGCTGTATTATTATAATTGCCAGTGATTTTTAATTTTATTACCATACTCAGTTTATTTAATGCTCAAAGGTCTGGCATCAAGAGAGTGATTTTGGACAGAGTTCTATTAAGAAAAAAAAAAAAATATCTGCACAGTGAGCATATAAAGTGGAAAAGTGGAATCCGGAATCCAGGATCCAACACACCTCAAAGTCTTGGGGATGAGGAAGAAAACCAATTTTTTTATTAAATTCTCCTAATTCTTGCTGACTCATGACTTGCAAAGTGTTACTCAGGCTGTGGCATTACTAATGAGCTTTTTACAAATATCTGCCTTATCATACTGCATCTATTGAATGATAGCTATTCTCTGTATTTGGATATTTCACCCTTCATCTTTATACTCCACTTAAGAAATGCTCTTCCCTAGACCTGAAATATTTTCATGTTATGGTTCTGGTGGGCCAGTCAGTACACTGCGGCTATCTTTGGACTGTAGTATGATAATACAATAGTACATTGGAAGAAACAGAGGATCTACTGCTACAAAATCACCTGGAAACCCAGAGAAAATTATGATCACATTACTATTCAGTCCTTCTTATCTGAACTATGATTCTCAGAGGAAAATTACTAGAAGGCTCGCAAGAATAATTTCTAAGCTAGAACCCTCATTTGTTTTCTTATTTCCTTTGCATAATTACACTGAATGACAAGTATCATAATTCCAAAATAGAAAAGGAAATCCCTTAGAAATGCATCTCAGCAAGATCGTAATCCCACTTCACTCATTAACAATATGCTATTAAACTGTTACTTTTAGTTTTCTATAACAAGCCAGCATTTCAGATGTTATTTTATGAAAAAGGAGTGAGTGTCAATGGGAAAGCCTTTCAAGGTACTGACACTGAGGCAGAGTGTAACGGACATTGTGTGATATTCTTGCCAGACACTCGCAGCACAGCCCTTCTGCAGCCGAGTGCTGAAATATTTCTTCATCTGTTTCCACCGAAATCCTAAGACATTAAAAGCATTTCTTCTCTCTTTTGTTTCTTCTTTTTCCCTGCAAACAATCCTAGCAGTGGACAAACACACACGTATCTCAATCTGGGGAAGCAGGGACTACATAGCATAAAAAGACCCAGTGCTCAAACTGTTCCTATCGGTCGATGCACACTTCAGCTTTCTATGCCAACAGATCCCTGAAAGTGCAAAGCAATACAGATGAGAAATGCATTATACAGAGGTCCAATCAAAGCACCAGCAGGGGAACTGCTGTTTCAACGCAAAGTGAGACAACAGGAAAGGGCAACACAAAAGAATGAAAAATAAGAGGTTATTGTAGTCCACCCTTCGTGGCTTGAGAGGATAGTTGCTGGGGGGGTTTGTTTGTTTGTTTGTTTTTCTTTTTTTTTTTTCATTTGTGTGTTTTTAAACAGCAAACATGATATGTAGCTATATTAACATGAACACCCAAAGTCAGAGTTACAAGAAACATATTTACATGTCTATCCCTTGGCAACATTAGAGCTCTGAGGGGACCTATTTGCCATTGAAAAAAAATTAGCTGCAAACTCTCTTTTAGTTTAAAAGTAACAAACAATAAATGGGAAGGGAGAAAGAGGACTGGAAATTTGGTTGAAGAATCTGTTTCACCCAGTTAAAAATTTATCTGAAATTACTGTTTGAAAGTAGAAGTAAAAAGACTTAAGACTCAATCTGAAGTATCATCAATTAAATTCTTTCTTTCATTTAGAACAGTACATGGTCAAATGATTACATCTCCTTATCAAATGAGAAAACAATGTCTTTCTTATCTACAAGGAAAAAAGCATGTAGATAAAGTAATACACAATACTGTAGAATTTAATAGAAGTGCTGTGCTGGGAAAAATGGTAGCAGGACAGACTTTGTAACGGTGTCACCTTGAATCCTGCTGTAATTAGTGCAAGGCCTTGCTTGCAACCATAATTCCATTCCGAAGTGACAGCCTTACAATATGTGAACCAAGCTGTGCAAGGTGTGAATTGTCTTGTAAGGGCAGTGCACATTCAGGTCTGAGTGGTTTTAAGAGCTGCGTTTACAGTTAATTTCTAATGTGGTGGGTTGGTCAAGGAACTACAGGTAGAAGTTCTCCAGGGTCCTTCAGTTCTCAGAAAGGACCTCCATCTCCTTGAAGGTCCATAAATCCTGTGGCAGTGATGCACACTATTCAGGAAAGGTATCATCAGGACATATCTCAGCTGCTGACCGAACACAGCACACGTGGCACAGAGGGGAAAATGGCATGAGGACTTGTAAAGATCTGGGCTGTTTGTTTGTTTGTTTGTTTTGTCTAGGTTTTTTAGTTCCTCCTTCTTTTGCTCAAACGTAGACATTGTAAAACTGGAATGTTTTACTCAGTTGCATGCTGGCCAGCTGTCATTTTTAATACCCATTGCAAAGGTACGTGAAGAGAGGTGTGTTGTTTTGGTATACTTTTGTTTTTAATACCACATGAACATTGTACTATGCTTTATTATTTCTTGTTCAATAAATAGTCCTGGTATCTCTGTTTCATGTCTAATTTTGGAGAGCAGAGTCAGCCATACCTGTATCAAGGCTCTCTCAATTAGGTGGGCATTTTGTTCATTTAGTAGAAATAATGCATGATTCCTTTCGCAGTGACGGTTTGAGGGACAAAAAATTTCTTAATTTTATAATATGTATTACAATCTTCTAAACACAAGTAAAATGTACTGTGATTTATTTATATAAATCTAGTCTGAACAAATAAGTTTTGATCTTAATAAAAACTCTGTAAGAAATTGTGGAATTGTAATTTATTACTATTCTGTATTTAATATATTAACGTTCAATTCATTATTCAGAAAGACACCAAACATTCTGGAAATGCTTTAACTCAATTTTTCTCCATAGATGTTGTGTTTTGATAAAATAAATTAAACAAGAGAGACAAAGCTGTAAATATGACAGTTACTTTACAAGCATAATTTGGGTACTGAAACCTCCTCTTATTCCATACCATGGCCACAATCATCACTACAGAAAGATTTTTAGAGATATTGGACATGAGTCTTACATATACTTAAGAAGAAAATCAAGAAATTAAATAAGTGCTTCTACAATGAGTTAACTTACCAAAATTAGTATCTAGCATGAAGGGCTAGCAAAATTAGCAATGCTCCTGTCAACACTTGACATGTAACTCAGGGAAATTCCATAGGGTCCCCTGGAAAACCCCAGAAACAAATGAGAAAGAGAACACAAATGTATCTAGTATCACCACACAAACTGCACCTAAAAATATTATGTTCTTGCCTTTTTTTCTTGTCCTTTTTCACACCAACTGAAATTACCTATCAATCAGGAGTGGTTCTACATGCATATGACATCTAATTAAAAGCTTCTCTGTCTCTTTAGGGATAAGCTCAGTCTCTTCTCATTCGGAAGGCCTACTTGAACACACTGCATGAATAAAGGGCTGCTGACATACAAAATATGGCACAAAGCAATAATTTCATGCAACTATAAAGAATTTAATATAGTTACGTTCTCATCTTGGGACTGTTTGATACTATAGACACATGGAAAATAAATGAGAACAGCTCTGTGGTTTTGAAGTTGATATTATCCTTAATAATGGTAGTAGGCCCTACATAGACTCCTGTTTTTCTGCATTATATCCAGGTGCCTGAAAAAGAACTGGTACTCCAGACAGCTGGTGTGCTAGGAGAACAAGAGAGATGGAAGATAAATGAAGAACACACTTAAAGGCATTTTGTCCATGGCAATGAATGTAGTGCTAATTATCCCTCTCTGTCCCTTAAGCCACTATAAACTATACTACAGCAGAGGAGGTATATAAACTTCAAAATTGTTTTTAATGTCTTTCAAAAATACTGTTTTACAAGTTTCCATTTCTTTGTTAAAAAACAAGCAACAGTCTTTTCCTTTGTTGAAACAGACCCACACTTGTCTCCCTCCGTTCAAGACACTTTTCCAGCAGAATCCTTCTTTAAGCATTTATACATAACCTACAGATTTGAAACATAACTCAGGTAGGACTGGGACAGCTGAAAGATTGATTGCAACAGCCTGTTAACAAACTGAAAGTGAAAAGCTAAAGGCTGAGAATTCTCACTGAAAAAGGCTAATAAGCCTCAATAGCAAATAACATATGTTATTTGCTTCCACATAATGTTCAGCCTGAAAAGCCTAGTGGTCCTGCACAATTAATATCCAGTCAAATGAAAATTAAGGGACATACTCATGGAAACCAAACTTTACTAGCAGCTGACTATGACTCTCCACAGGGGGAATGCCTAGTGAGGATACGTAATGAAGTCTAAAAAGCACCTGAAGTGACAGAATTATGAGTGCAGAGTAATATCCCTGATAAGCTGAAGGCATGAGCCATTACACTAAGAAAATAGTAACTCAGCAAGTAGGACTGGACCTCTGCATCTGAAGACACGATCAAGTTGGCAAACGTAACCTTTTTACGAGGGAGGGATATCAAATAGTGTTTCATACCACAAACTAATTCCATTCATGTCTGACAAAATTGTCACTGAAATTTGTCACAGTGGACCCAAATGGAGGTTTCTAACATAAGAAACATGCAGATTTTTATAGGGCTTGTGGTGCTGATTCTAAGCAAAATGAAAAAACACCCCTCTGCCTTGAAACTGAAATCAGTATGTTGATCAGGGTTGAATTCTTCCCCTGTGTGGCTTATGCAAAGAGGAAGTTTCAACACTGAGAACTGAGAGACGAAATTACCACTCAGTAGTGATAAGAAAGTCCGTTTCAAGACACTCTTTTTAACACCCTGATCAGTATTCTAATAATGCCATTTAAACAGCACCAAATAATTCAATGGCTATACTTACACATTTCCAAATTAATTACTCACACACTTCAGTCTGGTCCACCACACCATCCAAAAGGTCATGGCCTTAAACCACTTAATAACTTGCAAATAACATTCAGTGAATTTATGTTCCAATACAAGCACAAGTAGGAAAATCTGTAAAAGTTCCATAACATGAGATGTGCCTGAACAGACATCCTGGTCCAAAGAGCCTAACTGAAGCAGCTTTAATATTAGAGTATCATTTAGAAGTGTGAGAAATGTCAATAAGTCAACTTAGTGTTAGATCCTCACTCAAAGGAAAAACTGCCAATAAAAGTATCTTTGTTGGAGAAACCATTTTTAATAATAACAAAATTCTATACTGAACCTTTTTAAAGTTTTTTAATTTTCAGTTAAGAAGGCAGAATTCTGTTTCTAGAATATTACTATAACCATATCATTTATACATTTGTAACTGACACAAAAACATTCTTTAAACAATAGATTAATAGAGTTGAGCTACATTAGGACTCCAAAAATGAAATATAATTTTAAAAAGCATCTTTTAAAAATGCAACAGTTTTGGACCTTTTGAATAACTTTCAGTAACAGATGAAAAGTGTAAGGACCTAAGGTCTGCTACAGAATGTCAGAACATGATAAGATAAATTGCCAGATTGAACTTTAGTGAGTACTAAATAGTAATAGTAATACTACTGCTAGTAATAGCCAGGCTTAAAACACCTTTGATGAATGTTGCAAAATCCAAGGTGACAGCAAATCACAAAATCAATAGCTACCCATGTCAGTTCCTAAAGACATCAAACATTTGCCAATACATGTGAAGTGTGAAAAAGTGCAATAATAAAATGTTTCAGGACATAACATAGCCAGAAATGTCAGAGCATTCTGACACTTGTCCAAAGCAACATCGAGGAACACGGAGAGCAAATGGACAGGCGAAGAGATCTGTGTTTAGAAAAAGTGTTACTATAGGATTAAGGTGAACTGACATAATATTTACACTATCCAAGTGCCCAAATAACAACAATTAATTAAGAAATAACTCTGGGAGCTTTATTTAAACCAAAGGCACAGCAAACTTCTAATTTTACTGTCCTTAAGAGAAACGACCTCTAAAGAAAGGAGATTTGGATGTATTACTCTATATTAATTTCCTTCCCTCTTTGCCACATCCTGCATCTTCTATGAACTGTTTCCAAAAGGGTAGTAACATGAGACAAAGCAAAAAACCTGAAATCTCTAAGTCATTATTTATTTGGGATGCTTGAATAAAAAGCACATTTCAGGCAGTAAGACAAGTCAGCAGCTCTCCAATGTATGAGGAACGCAAAACATCATGGGAGACATCAAACTAGCTTACAGCCACCACTGCCCTTCTCTCCTAAATAGGTTTCCTATAGGAATATAAATATAGTATTATTTGCTCACATCTCCTGTCATTTAGTTCTTTGTTTTACAAGTAGGAACACATTGCTATAAAGAAAACTGCATCTTGGTAGTTTCTACATTATTCAGAGCAGCAGATGGCAATCAAACAAGATATAGGGGTGGAAGAAAATCTTCCTTTAGTGGCTAGCATGTTGGATTGACATCCCCTCGATTATTTTCTATGTAGAGTAAGCTAATAGAATGAAAGAAATTTAAAGCCAATCCCATAAGCTGACTCTAACATCAGCCTCAACAGCACAGAAACAATCTGCCTTTTAAATTCATAACAAATTTCTGTAGCACATTCTCAGAGATTTCTCCTACATGGCTCTGCAGAACACAGATTGGACTTTATATGTTCTGTACTCAAAGCAGTAGGCATAAAATGAGCTGTTGTAAATGAAGGATGAATGTACCTTGGTGTATCATCTCTACTTTATATATGGAGTGCAGGAGCACAGAGAAAAGAGGTCTAACTAATTACCAGACATCCTTCATTAATCCAGAGAATACAGCCTGCTTTGAATATGGCAGGAGTGTGGGGAGTAGAGGTAGAGTATGACATTATCTTATTCCTATATGGCATTATGTTTCTTATCCAGACTCTCTTAACGTACTATTACAGGAATGTCTTTCACAGGGTGTTAACAAGCTTCAATTTTTATCAGGAAATGATTCACCCTGACTCTTCCAAGCCCCCAAATACCAACACACACTGATTTTTATGCAAGACAGTCTGCAAATGAAACCTGAGCTTTTTGACTGAGAAGATTTAACAAAAACCCTCCACCCAAACCACTGTCATGCTCCATGACAGTGAATCCAGATAGAAAGTATTATGATATATGTAGTACTTTTAGAGTAATTCATGTATCATTTATCATGTATCTATGGATGATGCCACATTACCTCAAGTAACTAATTCATCTTTCTGCCCTAAGTACTCCAACACTGCTTTTGTGTTTCTTTGCATTTCACTATAAATACCATGTGTGTGCTGCAGACTGTGCCTAAATAGCATCTGATTTGTAATTACTGTCTGAGACCTAAATTACAAAACCTGTCACTCCATGAAAAGACAGAATTATTGAAAAGATCTTGTATGCATAGTTTGTCTGCACGCTCAACCACCAATTAAATCATCACCATCTAATACTCCTCATAAACAGAATTTCACAGATTTTCAAATTCCTGAACCTACACAAATTTGTTCCCAAGTAAAAAAATTACCACATCTATTGAATGACATAAGTATTCTACTTCTACGGAGATCAGAAATGCACGCAGAGCCTTTTGTCTCTTTTCTCAATGAAAGAACATTCAGTTGCCAAGTTGCTGATGGAGGGGTAAAATCAAGTATTGTTTATCCACTGCAAGTAGGTGGGATAAATGCCAATTCAACTCAAACCTATGTGCAACACTGAGTTTTGTAGGGTCTCACACAAATCCAAGCTGCATCTGCCGCCACAACTTTACTCTGGCAGCAGGTTTTTTTCTCCAGAATTTTGCCCAGACTTCCCAGTTTCTACCTTCACTCATGTCAACCTTTTTTTCCTGCAACTAGCCACACACATCTGACACTCATAAAACTCTTCACTCTGGTATGCTTACCAAAGGAACAGGACAATAGAACAGTAACAGAAACACACATCAACTTTATGCTGCCCAGGGCTATGTGTCAGACAAAGTCAAAGGACTGGTATATTTTTGAAGAGCCGGAAAAATATGCTTGATCTGCTCTTGATCTTCTTCCACCTACTGATACAATTTCTACTTCCACCTACTGATACAATTTCTATGCCAAACGTGACAGTTCAAAACCAGCATAATGCCAGGGATGCTCTGCAGGGAGTCAGCAGAGAACTCAGTGTTCCCTTTTGGGGAACTTGTGGAGAGAACCACCAGACCAGAGTAGGTGTAGGAGACATTTATTCATCTCTTATGGGCCTTTAAAGCCCTCACACCACTCTCAGTGCCTTGAAGCTGCTAGGAAAGCTGTGTGAGACCTTTTTTTTCCAATTTTTTTCCCTGTTTTTTTAAGACATGCTGCAATGTCTTAAATACAGATCATCTCTGACACAAAGACAGTGTAAAGAATTCTTCATCTCTTTACTGATGGCCAAAGGAAGGTATGTAGAAAGAGAACTATTATCCAACTTCCCTTAGTGTCATTCTACTGACTCCAATTTTGCTGCAATCAGTTTGTGGCAAGAAAATTGTTTAAAAAAATCATCTATGCAGTTATTTTATTAATTCACTTAAGATAAACATAGCTGCTTTGTTTACTTCGCAAGAGAAGGAAAAAGAGGGTTTGGGAAGTCAGCTGTCTGGCTGGTATGGGTTTTCAGCTACTTAACCCATGTTGTGCAGCTAATAGATAGTATTTATAAAGGATAGCATTGTTGAAGTCACTAAATTTCTGTTCTCTGTCATCTGAAAAAACTGCTTTATTGTCACAAAGCTACTTCACAGAAAACAGGGACTACATAACTAGCTTTGAAAAAATGTTATTCTCATCCATTTTACTACTTATATCAAATGTTCCCCAGCAATCTGCATAGATACTTGAAAAACACAGCTCTCAACAACAGAAATGTGACCAGACTTACTTCTAAAAGCAGCAGTTAACTAATGCTCATTTACTATGTACAGCCTGGATCCATGATAAAAAGAACTGACAATTTCATTTACAGCTGTGTCCTCGTTTCGTAAGAGCAAAAAGCTTCAGAATTATTTCAAACTTCACACAAACATCATTATTATTCGGTGCTTATGTTCTAGTAATTTTGAGAGGCCTTAGCATGTTAGGCATTCCAAAAAAGCCTGACTTATTTTCAGAGTACTAGCTGAAGAAGCAATGCACCAAACATCTGGAAAGTGAGTGAGAGAGTGAGGTTTGGATAACACAAATAGAAAGAGACTTACATGCGCATGAAGAAAGGACTTAGACTGCAATTTTAGCTTTTATGGTATGGCCAAGAACCACCTACCTCTGACCACTTTTCAGGGGACAAGAATGTGTGCATATTGGTCTGCACCATCAGTGACCGTTAATATCCATGAAACATGGATCCAAGATGCCTAGACCTTTTAATCTGAGTCACTCTGAGACACTCACACAAAAGCTGATAAAGTGGCTGGGGTTATGGTTGGCAATTTTGTTTTTTAAAAAAGTACATCTATCATTTCTACTATGCATGGGTGTTTTGTTTTCTTTTTCTTTTTTTTTTTCTCTAGATCCACAAATAGAAAGTTTCAGCTTGTTACAGTTCCAGTTCCCTCAAGATTTCACGTATGCTTGGACAAAAGTCACTGAATAGGAACCCGCTGTGAAGTGTCCAAAGCTGCGCACTCAGAACACCGACAGATTTCCTCTGCACTCATTTTTTTCCAAACTGTGATGAATCCTTCTAGGATTGGCTATTAATGCTAGAAGTTATAACAACAGTAACATTTTCAATCTTTCAAATCTGAAAGATCTAATTGCTCCCACAACACATATATATATATATTTGTGTGTGTGTGTGTGTGTGTGTGTGTGTGGCATCACTGAAGTGGACTAGCATTGTGGCAGAACGCACATAACAGCAGGGACACAAGGTAATGCCCTGTTTCCAGTAAGTGCCAGCAATATGGAGATTTCAGGGCTTTGTAGTACTTCCTTTTAACTCTATCTTTTAACTATTAACTACAACTTATATTTGCTAGGTCATCCTGTAAACAAATTCTCTTTAATGTTAACTTTTTAATTACAACAGTCATAAATCCATTTTCAATTTCTTGGTATCCTGAAGCAATGGATATCACTACTGATTATATAGAGGATACTGAGCAAATCAAGCCAATGAAGGTGACCTTATTCCATCATGCGTCCTCATGTCATTCACCACGTCTCTGAAAAAAGCCTTGTACTACATCTCTGAAAAACAAAGATTTGAGTTTTGCTGAACTGCATGAATGAATTCCAGCATCACTTTAGAAAAATGAATGCAATCTAGTATGAGTATTATGCCTTCGGTCCCTGACATTTTCTTCTGCATTGCCTACACTGGGCGTTCCTATTCTGTGCCATGATTTCTGTTCTGAAAATAAAAGCTAAATTAATTTCCCTTAAGCCAATAAAATGAAAAACACAGGACCTCAGGAAATACTAATAAAAGTACTGTGTAGGTCTATTTCTCATCTCCAAAATAATCTTACTTCATTCATCCTTTTACAAGTAATTTCCTCCTTCCTTTGCCTCCTTGTAACTCCTTTGGCTGCACATATGTAGAAGGTTTTCCCTGGGCATGTATATTTTCCATTAGAAGAGTATTTCTTCTACAGACACATAGAATTTATTCAAAATCTGTCCCAGTAATCATGTCTTCTCTAGCAAAATGCATTTCAAAGGACCACCCATTTTTCTTCACCTTCTCAGAAAGGTGAAGTAATGTTGCCTTTGTTCCTGCCCACTACATCAGAAAAGGTCCTTCAGAATAACTACTTTATAGGATGAATTTTGCATGGCTCATTCATACAAATGTGAATATTGATACGAATTCATACGAAAATTCATATGAATTTGAAGCTCTAAGCCTTAAACATAACCATGGAAGAGAGGATCAATGAGACATCATTACCAAGAGGCACAGCTGCAAATTAGTTTCTAGTATTCTACCACTGAAACTGGACAATAGATGTAAGCCTTCACGTTCGGCTCCAGATCCAAGCTTATCCATAAAAGGTCTTGGGTATTTATACTGAGGTCAGACCCAGTGCTGCCTCAGGGGAAAAGCTGCTGTCTACAACTTCATCTGGAATCCCATTAGCTGGTTTTGCTTCTGTCAGGATGATGAAATGGACAGGGTGCAGTGATGGAAAAAGAACATAGGCTTTTGCTCCTTTGTTTATGATGTTGGTTTCCACAAGTTTAAGTCATCAATTCATGCCTCAATTTCCATCTCTGTAAAGCAGGGATAAATACTTTCACCTGTGAAATAAGCCAAGCTGTGTAGATGGCAAGGGCTCTAGTAGTTGAGTGACAGTTTATTCTATAATTAACAAACAACAAAAAAATTTTGTTTGCTTTATTAATCTAAATTAGTCCTGAAACTAATTCAGAGGAAATGGAGATAGATGACTTTTTAATAACCCACCATTATGTGTTCCCAGTTGTAAATAAACCAACATTTACAAAACATAATAAACACTATTTAAGAAATTATAAACTTCAACATTTTCTACAAGTGTGATCATCCAAATTACTGGTAAATGTCAAAGGACAGTTATAATAGAAATCACAAAAATACTTGTAAACTTATAAACCAAAACTGTTTTATTAGAAAATATTTGCCATTTAATATTTCCTAAATTACCTCTTAAGATTTGAATAAAGTCTGCCAGTGTACAATCAATTAAATATGACTTCAGTAATTAATGTGAAAATACTGAAGCTAAGTTACAGTTAAAATGAAATAGTAAAAGACACTATAGCTTGTAATTTTTCTGAAGTAACAATTTCTTCTGCTTCAGATCTTTTAACATATTGCATAGCTGTTTGCCTCTTTTCAGCATTATCCATTGATTTGGCATCAAATGACAAATACAAGTTTTGACAATTATGAAGGGTGTTGTAGTGAATGATCGCTTTTGATGTTTCAAAGAGCCTCTTTGGAGTTAGGATGAAGCACACTTCACAATGGGATGCTAATTGGAATGAGTCAGACCATCCAGACATAAAGCAGATTTTGTAATAAGGTAGGTATTAACTCGCTATAGCCAATGCTATGAAGAAAATGTGAACTTCTGACCTGAATCAATGGCCATACTCTTTTATAATTGGAGTAGATTGTAGAGAAATAAAAATGTATATAGGATCTTCAAGTCCTATGTCAGCTTATAGGATTTTCAAACCTAACAGATGCTGCCTCCCAAAAGAACATAAAGCCACTAACTAATGTGGTAATAGGTTAGACTATGTAATAACATGTTATGTGAGGAGAGTGGGGTGATACCATCTATTTTTCCGAAGTTTGTAGGGAAGAAATGGAGTTAAATAGAGTGGCTAAAAAAGTGAAAGAATAAAAAAAATATCACAGTCAAGGTTCTGTCTGTTGATTGGAAGAGTCAAACCCATGTTCTCGTCCATGATATGATCTGCTCCAACATTGTTTCATAGAATTATAGAATCATAGAATGTGTTGGAAGGGACCTTTAAAGGTCATCTAGTCCAACGCCCCTGAAGTGAGCAGAGACATCTTCAACTAGATCAGGTTGCTCTGAGCCCTATCCAACCTGATCTTGAATGTTTCCAGGGATGGGGCATCTACAACCTCTCTGGGCAATCTGTGCCAGTGCTTCACCACCATCATTGAAAATTTCTTCCTTCTATCTAGTCTAAATCCACCCTTGTTTAGTTTAAAGCCATTACTCCTTGTTCTATAGCAACAGGCCCTGTTAAAAAGTCCTTCCCCATCTTTCTCATGAGCCCCCTTTAAGTACTGAAAGGCTGCAATAAAGTCTCTCCGGAGCCTTCTCTTCTCCAGGCTGAACAACCCTGACTCTCTCAACCTGTCCTCATAGGAGAGGTGCTCCATTCCTCTATCATTTTTATGGCCTCCTCCGGACCTGCTTCCACGCAGCCATGTCTTTCCTGTACTGAGGGTTCCAGAGCTCAATGCAGTACTCCAGGTGGGAGTCTCATCAGAGCAGAGCAGAGGGGCAGAATCACCTCCCTCGCCCTGCTGGCCATGCTTCTTTTGAGGCCACCCAGCATACGGTTGGCCTTCTGAGCTGTGAGCACACATTGTCAGCTCATGATTCTGTATTTTGTTCATTGTCTTCTTCATCTAAAATGTAACTGGATATCCAGGTCTTATTCAGCCACTGATTCTCCACATATAATTTTGGCAAGTCACTTAAAATCTTGCTATCTCACAGATTTGCTTTTGCAAACCTTACATATCTTAAGTATCTTAAAAGAACAAAAATATTCAAAACTGCAGCTTTGGATTTAGGCACCAAAATTCCATCCAAATGCCTACTTCATGCCTTTAAATCCATTCTGATAATTAGTAACACAAAACATCACAATTTTTTCATCAGTGTTACATGCTCAGCATTTTTCCTTAAAATCAAGGTCAAACCAAGACACTCAGTTTTCACTTAATTTCTGAGAAAGTATCTAGAGAAATCTGAGCGTTCAGAAATCAGAGAGTAAATTAACCCATCCGTGTTAGTTGCTTCTAGACCTCAAGTGATTTTCATGCCTTCTTCATGCATGATCTATGATTATTGAATTTGTAAAGGTCCAATAAACTTTGGTTTTTCTGATGCACAATTTTAAATATCTGGTGGCTGTGAGCTCTCGTGGTGGATTCCATGGTGGTCTCAAACTGTGCTGTAACCTTGTTGCAGCCATAGCTTTGAAAAGGCAAGTCCTTTGAACTGGCAGAATTAGATTTCTTCTTTCATACTTAGCTTTTTGAGACCTTCTGCCCATCTGCTGAGAAACTGAAAGAACTGTTTCTGTGCTACTGACTCCATCTAGTTTCTGAAGGAAGATTTCTATTATCTTGCTAAAACATCTTTACTCTAGACTAACATGGAGTTGTCTTTCAAACAAGTTACTGCTTCCTAATTGCCGAGAACAGTCCCTGTTAGAGATTTACATTCTGTTTCAGATCACTGAGTTTGAATGATACAGTCCTTCATTTTGCATATAATATAACACATGAAGGCATTAGTATAGTCCCTCAGTGACTCATTAAAACATTTTATCCAAGTTTTATTGCACTTTTCATGCAAACAAAAAAACCCAAAAACAAACCATGAATGTTTTCAACAGGCTCAAACTTCTTGAAAGAATAATCTATTGTACCCTAATTTAATTCAAGCAAAAAGAACTTTCTGGTCTATTCTTGTACTCATTAATACTACCTGGAATATTGATATTGACTACAGTGAGGTAAATGAATACCTAGTTTAATATATACTTCAGTTTATAAAATACTAGGTCACCAAGTTGGCTAACATGCTTCTTATGTGTTCATTTACTTTTATACATAAAATACAAGGACCTGAACACTTAGGTTAGACAGAGCTAGGACATTAACAAAAGACTGCAGTGCTACTTTTTGTTCAGTATTTTAAAAAATAAATAAATCCTTGTTTAAGGATATTATTAACTTGGCACTATTAACTTGGTAGTGTGCAAGCCATCCTTTTTGGAGGGATATGTTGCACTCATGGGTGTCAGAATAGAAGCAGAATGACTGAATGGTAGAAAAGGAAAGTACTAATAGTCTCTGTCAGATCCTTCATGAACCACAGGCAATTCCTGCCACCTCACATTTCTAACCATTCAACATCTGTATTCGTTGCCTCAGCCCCATCAGAGACTGGAATGACAGTGTTCAACAACAAATTAATAACTTTCCCCAGGGCTTATCATTCATGAGTTAGCAAATGTGACTTACCATGCAAGCTAATGAAAACAGCTCTGTTATTATTAAGCAGTCATCCTACAATTAACTTGCATTTTCTGATGAGTTACACTGCAATCATTTGAAGACTATACTGTAGAACCTTCTTGTCCATTTACCCCATTCATAATGATATTAAACGGAAACATTTTGCACATATCCTGCCAAGCCAGTCCATGGACACCACTGAAGGAGCAGTAATTAATATACAGCTAATGATTCTTCTTATTAGTCTTGTTCTCCTGTTATAAAACCCCATATCACAGAATCACAGAATGATAAGCATTGGAAGGGACCTCTGGATATTACCTAGTCCAACCCGCCTGCGAGAGTGGGCACAGGAACATATCCAGGTGGGTTTTGAATGTCTCCAGAGACAGAAACTCCACCACCTCTGTGAAGAAGATGGGCAGACTATTCCAGTGCTCTGCCACCCTCAAAGTAAAGAAGTTCCTCCTCATGTTCAGATGGAACTTCCGATATTCAAATTTGTGCCCGTTACCTCTTGTCCTGTCATGGGACACCACTGAAAAAAAACTGGCCCCATCCTCTTGACACCCACCCTTTAAATATTTATAGACATTGATCAGATCCCCCCTCAGTCTTCTCTTCTCCAGACTAAAAAGACCCAAGTCCCTCAGCCTTTCCTCATAAGAGATGTTCCAGTCCCCTAATCATCTTTGTAGCCCTTTGCTGTACCCTTTCCAGAAGTTCCTTGTCCTGCTTGAACTGAGGAGCCCAGAACTGGGCACAGTACTTCAGATGCAGCCTCACCAGGGCAGAATAGAGGGGGAAAATAGCCCTCCCTTGACATGCTGGCCACACTCTTCTTGATGTGTCCCAGGATGCCATTGGCCTTCTTGGCCACAAGGGCACATTGCTGGCTCATGGTCATCCTGTTGTCCACTAAGACTCCCAGGTCTTTTTCCTCAGAGCTGCTCTCCAGCAGGTCAGCCCCGCAACCTGTACCAGTGTTTGGGATTATTCCTCTCCAAGTGCAGTACACTATACTTGCCCTTGTCAAATTTCATCAGGTTCCACTCTGCCCAACTCTCCAGCCTGTCCAGGTCTTGCTGTATGGCAGCACAGCCTTCTGGTGTGTCAGCCATCCCTCCCAGTTTTGTGCCACCAGCAAACTTGCTGAGGGTACACTCTATCCCTTCATCCAGGTCATTGATGAATATATTGTACAGGACTGGACCAGTACTGACCCCTGGGGAACACCACCTGTTACGGACCTCCAACTAGACTCTGTGCCTGTAATCATGACCCTCTGAGCTCTGTCTTCTTGACCTTTCTGCATCAGAAGCACCCAGGTGAAGAGGCTGATAATTTTTTCTACAAGAATTCTTTTTAAAGAAAAATTAACAGGTTTTACTGATTCAGAGTGCTTCTATTTTTGGTGCCGAGCTGATAATATACTTGGAGGAAGGGATAAATATAAGTTTCAGCAAGGGCTTTGCACAAGTCCCTTTGCCACATGAGACCACAGACATTCAAGGTTACTCATGACTTTTGAAAATCTTGTCCCATCTAAGTGCAACAAATTCAGGGGCGTGATCTTACAGCTTTTGCTCAAGGCATTTTACATCTATCTATCTGCCTGTTTATATTATACATGAACAGTATTTATTTGATATATTAACTAATTATTCAAGAGACCATGAGTAAAAATATCTATAGTGTTAAGCTTCTGCAACACATGCAGAACATGCAACACAACAATAAATACACCCCCAGCTTTAAGCCTTATTTACTTTTAAAAGGCTTTTCTACTAACAGATTTTATTTTATTCCACTGTGCTTTCTCCTCATATCAAATTCAGACTGGTCTTCCTGCTTATCTTTTCTTTTCTACATTACTGACAGTCTTTTTAACTGTGAACAACATTATCAGAGTAGTAATCAATGTTCTGCTGAAGCTCCAGGTATTCAGCAGATACTCTTAAAACCACATTACTCAGAGGGTCCTGCCCACAATTTGGAATAAATATCTGTATTTGAGGAAAGCAAATATCATGTAAATGATGTCTGTAATTCTTCATCATATGGAGAAAAATCTTACTTCAAGTCATGAATCAGAAAGCAAAGCAGCAAGAGAAAGAAAAAAAAATGCAACAGCAAGAGAGATGGAGAGGAGAATATGATGGAAAAAATGAGACAGGGTTAGAATTAAAGGCAATGATGTAGAAAAAATCCTGACAACTTTAATGGGTTGTCAAAGAAGATCTCCAAAGGCTCCAAAATACATGAAATAAAAAGCAAAATGATATAAATATATATAGAAATGAAAATGGAGAAAAGTATCTCATCTGTTACTTCAGGATTCCAAAATCAAACTACTCTACCTAATAAACTACAAATCGTGTTATGAATTGCTACTTTAGTTTATTACATCAGCAGCCAGTATTGTTTCTAAAGATGAACCTACATCAACATCTCTCCAGTCTGTTCCTCCTGGAAAATTTTCTTAGCTTCCATGGTCTCTGATGGTAAGAAACCATAATAATATTATGCTTTCCATCTTTCAAACCAGTTGATTATTTAACTGCACTACATACTGTAAACGTGCATGCATGTGACACAAGTGCACGTGTGGTTTTTTCCCTTGGTGGTCTGCAGGAGGAATATATTTTCTTAATATCAGTGTTAAGCAATATATCTAAGTTGTAATCAATATATCTAAAATACCAAAGAAGAACATTTCAGAAGTAAAAAGTCCAATTCTTGCGTTGAGGACTCTGCTGTGTCTTTAAACCCTGAACTAAATCAGGAAGATGTGGAACCATCACAGCAATGTGGGATTTAGAGGGTCTTCTGATACTTCATTACATCCTCTGGCATAACAGAAGGAATATGCTTGTTTCTTTACTCAAGAGGAGAATGCTTATTTCTCTGATAATCACATCTCCTTTTATGTGCCTCTATAGTACAGAGTAACCAACTCCGGGTAGATTTAAATTAGCAGATGATGTTTGTAACTAATGAAAAAACAATGCAAGTTATTTTCCGTTACCTTTTTGAGAAATTTAGCTTTCAAAGACAAGATCAGATAAAGTTTAACAGGGAATTAATATATGTACTAAATGAGTGAAGCCATGCTAAACATCTTTCAGTATTAGCCCTATATCTATGTATATCTGTACTCACACACTCGTTGTTCCATACTTAATACTGTAAAAAAGATGTATTAGAGAAACTCTTTTTCAACAGTAATTGTCACCTGTGAAAATTGCTAAAAATACAGCCATAAAAAGCAATGTGTTTCTGAAAGGTTTCCTTTCCTCCCCTTTCCATACCCCTTTCTTTAATTAAGGTCTTTTTATAGCAACTAGATATTCTTCTTATTAGTAGTTAATTTCTACTGCTCCTTTCCTATCTTTATTTGCAATCCTATGCTACGTGGTACTTCTGCACCAGTGAATTGTATGAGGTTTCAGCAATAAAATTGAATGTCCAGCAGAGGTTCTGTTTCCAAGCTAACATTTCTTCCCTAAACTTGCTCTTATACCTCACATTAACAAGACTTTTTATTTCAAGGTTAGCAGTCAATTCATGACAATCATATAAATTATCTCATTATTTTAATACACAGACAAAAGGAATGGAAAACTAATAAAAAGATGAAGAAAAGAAATGGAATCCCTTTTTGGTACATTTTCTGCATTTTCCATCATTCCCAACCCTCCCACAATTACTGCTCCAAAGTTTAGTGCTGCACTAAGGTATAAATATAGCACTAGTCAATAAAATGAGGTAGATACTGCATGTGAGATCTACTCTTTTGATGTTTATGCAAGGAAAACTTTCTGATTTTTGCTTGTATTCAAGGTCTGTAAAAAAATAAAACACCAACCAATGTTAGACATTACTGACACCATGTTTTTGTGTTTTGTTTTGGTTTTTTTTAAACTGAATTTGAGACTTTTAACAGTTAAGGGCACCTTGGGCTATAGGCACATTATACAAAGACCTCCAGACCATGAATATTACCAAATGAATGTTAATTAACTGTTTGTTTCTATTCCACATAAGTTTTTGCTTAAGAAAAAATTAGGTTATATTCTTATTTAGGATCATTTTAATTTATTCAGGATCTCTATCCCTAATCCCATCATTTTATATTTAGATTATTGGTCAATGATCATTACTCCTTGTGCCCTGCAGATTTATGTTTTAAATGGTATATAAATTCTTAATTTGAAACATCCTACCTAATAGAAATATTACTTAAGAAAGTGAAATTTCCACTGACTGTTCAACTTCTATTCATTTCAAATTAAGCCTAGAGGCTCAATACAATGTAAGAGCCATGCTCAAAAGGCTTATTGAAGTCAACATTTGTGTTTCTGAGAATGGACTTTGCCAAAGTTGTTAAAATTGCTATTAGGAGAGGATTATGTATTCTTAAATACTTTTAATTTTCATTTCTGTTTTATACAGTTTAATTTTTTCTTTCTTTTTGGAAATATAATATAAGGGCCAAAACTCAGCATTTCTATAGATGTAGAATCCATTAGGATTGCTAAAGGTATCTAAAATGGATATTACAAATAGTTCTGAAGGAACATTCTCTATTGCTATCTTGTGCCATAGGAGCACTGAGAACACACCAGAAAGCAGCCAGACTTTTTCTACCAGGTTTTCTATCTGCACAAACAAGTTTTTGGGAGGTCTATAAATGGTGTTATGATTTCTACAATTACCCATCTGACAAATACCATGCAATTACCCTGTTCTCTTTGGGTTTCTTTAAGACGTCCAGAAGCTCCTTAACTCTAAATCCTTCTGATGTAAAGGAAGAGTTTAGAGATGGAAATGTCAAATATAAGAAATGTCATTTGTAATAAATAATTCATGTTAACAAATCATGATTAGATTAAGTGGACCATGTGAGAGTCTCAAGTAGGGACTGTCATTTATTGTATATTTGCAATATTTCTAGAACATTAAAGGTTGTCTCTGTGGTGATATTAAATGTAAACATTAAGTAAATTAATAAGGCTATTGATACTATGTATTAGAAAAAGCAATGCCATTATGAATAGTATGCGTTCACTTTATAGCATGTTCTTGCATATTACAACAAATCAAAAAAGACTATAATAAACATGTTTCAAGCCAATACTTTTCTCTCCTGCCAACAGTTTAACAACTAGCTTGTGTTCAGTTTCATGGAAACGTACACATTTATAAGTGTGCTATATGTGCAAATAAAAAAAACAAGCAAGTTGTTTAGCTGCTTTAACAGAAGTATTGGAAACAACTGGCATCTCTAATTGTGATTTCCGCTATAATTCTCTAGGACTAGCACTGAAATTCCTGTATTAGCACCTGCTAGAATATAGACAGGCAGTTTGTTAGTATCAAGCTGCTACTGATAAATTAATTATTGCAGTTTGGAGAAGGGTGTTGCTTGTATATCTTCCATAAAAACAAATTACAAATTCTTTATAGATGTGATCATTACTGGATGATTACTCTTGGCCAACAATTTATACTCTTGAAGATGCTTGGGAACTGCTTACTCTGTATTAGGATTCTGAAGAATGTTATTTTTGGTCAAGGTCACACAGCAGTTTTGCTGTTTGCTGATTTATTAAAGATTAATTCAAAAAACAGGAAATGTTCTTAAAAATATTCCTCACTGATGCATCTGAACACTACCGCAGCAGGAGCAGCAGGATTAGTCATCACTATGTTGGTCTCATATTTCTCAGGGAGATGGTGAAGAAGGCAGAATGGGACACTGAGAGGACAGACTTCAATTTGATAAACCATCTAAATAAGTGCTTACATTTAAGCTTGTAATTAAGTGAAGTGTTGCTTACACAAACTTTAAACTCAAATCTTTGAAGAAAAAAAAAAACTTGCTGTAAATACTTAAGAATTTTAAAAATAAAAAAGAAAAAAATTGAAAAAAATTATACCTTATTGAAAAGTACCATAAAAATATAGAAATAGGTGTGGAGCAGACCCCAGCAGGTCAAAGAGATCTCTTCCCCATCCTCACTTATACAACAGAATCTAACATCTCTAAAACATCCATGACAGATATTGGCGCCAGAACTGCTCACAGATCTCATTACCACTGTTTCCCCAAACTGATTATTGAATTCTCTTGAGTCCTGCTATGAGCTCCAGAACCATCACAGATTAGGAGTCACTCTCAGTTATCCCTCTTCATTCATTTCATACCACAACCCCCCGCAAAAGATCACACACAGAAGATATAATCCTTCTCAGTCTCAGAGCTCCTTTAAGCTCACATGATATGAGCTACGTTGGGACAAATTTTAGCTGTGGGGCAAGAATACAGGTACTAAAAGCTGGCCAAAACCTCTCCAACCATGTTTTTGTCAAATATGAAGAAATACAATTGGGTTGCCTGAGAAAAAAACACCTTGTTGACAAAAGTAAGCAGGAAACCAGAACTCAAATTGCTGACTAGCTCTCTAGAATCACTGCAAGTACAAAAGCTGTTAGGTGACTGAAATGGCCACGGTATCCCTGGTGTAAATGAACACTAATAGGCAAGAATTGATGATAGCAAAATATTTCCAGAAAGTAAGTTGGTTAGTATTCACTAAGAATGAAAAGCTTTGAGTTATAATGCATCTCTTTTCAAAAGTGCAGATGTTGCAGTGCTTTGCGAAAACAGATCATTAATACCACGTGTAGATGCAGGAACAGAGCAACAGAGGTGAAATAGAAAGTTCATTTGGAAGGCAAATACACTCTGGATGTTCATGTCCTGAATATGAACATCAGACAGAGTTTTTGCAGGTTCCTATTCTCTCTCAGTAACTTGGATTTCCTTTTCAATTTCTGTATATTAGTCCGAACTGTGCACTTGATTACAAAAATCTATTTAAGATCACAAATCACAACCGTAATATCTGCACTAAGGGAAATATTGCAAAAGGAAAAAGCTGCTGATTATTAAACTTCTCCAGGATTGGGTTTTTGTTATACCAAATAATATGCGAAGTATGAAGCATAAACAGTTTGCTAAATAAAAAAAAAGTAAAGAAGTGTTGCCATGGAGACATCATGAGTTGCCTTGGGGTTTGAGGAAACACAATTAGCCTACAGGACAGCTTTCAAACACTTTAATTTGAACCTTTTGGAGTTTCAGCCATGCAGTGATCTGCTGAAATAATTATTTGCGTTCTCCATATTTTTTTAGCCAATATGTATTACCATGTGCTCAAAAGCAATGATTACAGAGGAATAGCTTTTCATTCTGATATTTTAAATTGAATTTATAGAAAGGAAACCTTCAGCTTTGACTTTTTAATACTAGATTAAAAAATACAACTAGTTATGACAGAAATCTTCTTTTTTCTCTTCAAACATTTCTGATTATGCAACCATGAAAAATTATTTTTCTCCTAGCAAAAAAGATAAAAATGTTCCACAGGGATTCAAATATTACCTGAAAAATTGCTGCTTGCTAATTTTCAGTCTGTGAATCACAATCCTTGTTCAACAGGATGAAACAAAGGGCAACAGAAAAACATGACTTATGTAAGCGTTTGTAAATTCCCTGTGCTAAAAACTGTATTCTTTGGAAAATTTTGCAACTTTCACATTTATAAAAGGTAGTAACTTTGTTTTTTAAAAACAGAGATTGGTCTAGGTGATCTCAAGAGTCCTTTCCAACCTCAACGACCGTGATTCTAAGATATGCAATATAAATAATCTAGTTGGGATTTCCAGCACCATGCCATCTACGCTCAAATTCAGTAAGTACACAAGAACATGTACATATAAGAGGAAGAGAATAATAGAAAGTAAGTTTAAGTGAGTATTCACTAACAAGCCGCATTGTCAGACTGTCCCTGGAAGTTAGCAATGTGATTTTCTGGTTTTCTCATATATTCTGACACCTGCAAATCTATCTGTGAATACATATACTGACTTGCTAAAATTCTGTGCAGCTTTTAACATTCAAACATAATTTACCCATCCATCATCTTGTTTATGCCACATCTGTTACATTCTTGTCCCATACTCTTGCCACTGTAAGGTGTATAACAGAACTGTAATTCTCAAAGCTCAGAATCTGGATGGAGAGTAATCTTTCAGCACAAGAGCTGAGAATACTCCTGAGGGTGCAGAAGAGGATTGTCACCTTGCAGGACCTTCAGGGCAGAATAGTAGTAGGATGAAGATGCTACAGAGATAATAGCACTGGTTTAGGATTGCTGAAGAGAGTTACCTTAACCTGTATCACAAACCTGTATCACAAACTAATGTCCTAAGTTCAGTAGATCATTGTACATGGAGACCAATGGACCAAAGTGTCAGGCACCTCATCATTTGAAACTGAGTGAGTCAGGGAAAGACAATTTCTAGTTTCTGAGGCTTTGGAGGACACAACATCAGGCTTTTGGTCATGGGCTGGTAATGATTAGCTGTCCCAGGAACCCACATTCCTTCACAGCTCTGCCAAAGCCTATGTCATTCACAATTTACTGCTTTAGAAGAAAGGCATTTTGTAACCTCAGGGTCTTCAGTCTGCATTGCATCAGTAGAGTGGCTTTGCAGAGCAAAATTTGAGGATCTGATACTTATACTCTTTGACAGTCATTTGAGTTCTGTTCTTCATAATGTGTGTATTCATATTGGCATACATACACATGGTTTTGATTCCCTGTGCACCTCTGTATCAGTATGTAAAAAGTAACATATCACATTCTTGTCATAAAGTGCTATAAAGTGCAGAATTATACTCAAATGTATTCCTACCTATTTTCCATTTTCGCAGAGGAGACCATTAGCTGATTTAGATGTCAACCTAAAAAAACAAAAACAAAACCAAATCACCAATTAATTTTAAGAGTCTGATAGTGAAACTATCTGTAAAAAAATGCTAGGTACAAGAGAAATGTGGAACTGGAAAATCATTAATAGGAATTGTGAAAGCGGCACTAAACTGAATGTAAGTGAAAGATATTGATAAAAAATACTAACAAAGGTCAAAGCAGATAAATAAAAATAGCACTAATAGCCCTGTGTAGAAAGTGCAATAGACTTAAAAATCCCGCTGGTTTATTTTATTGAGCACTATGTTCATTTACAGAACCTTGTAAATAAACTTTATTTTTTAGGATAGATTTTCTCATTTTTACAGAAAGGCATTAGAAAAACAGACATTTCAAGAGATTGAACAATGGTATTCATTTAAATATGATAACTATGATACATATGATACTTTACCTCTGTATTTTCATTATAAGAAGGCAAGCAGATGCAGAACAAGTACTAAGATCTTAGGTGAATCTCCCATGATTTAAACTGACATTTTTTAATGTGGTATCTCTGCCTCCATTGTTCTCATACAGAAGCTCCCTGCATGCTGATTTCAGCTTTCCACAGATGATACCCATGAACTTAGCACTTGCTAAATGTCCATCAACAAATAACAGATGTTCATTTCTGCATTGAGATCACAGCAAGATCATATTCTCCTACAAACGTCCTTGATAGTGACAAGTAAGGCATCAAAATGTGCCACCATAAGTAAATTTAAATTAAGGTATTTACTGATTTTATTTAAACTTTCAGTGAAGAAAACAGTATTTCTACTTTGCTGTTATCCCAAGTCAGGCTCTTATTAGAAAAGAGTAATTAAGGATTTGTGGAGAAGAGTATATTCCCATCAGATAAACACTCTGTTTCTGATTTTACAGTACTCCCTATTCATGATCCTGCAGACTGAAGCTGAATTCCTTAGCCTTCAGGATATCTATGCATCTTTCCTTCATTAATGGGCCCATGAAAGTAATTCTAATAACTTTTTAACTTACACTTCTGTGTTGAGGTGTGGATCTAATGACACATTCTTATTAGCAAGGTCTTTTGGAAAGAATATATGCTTCCAAACAGAAAACTCAAGAGATTAATCACTCAGGCTAAAAGCTGTTATGTGCTTTTAACACTTCAGATGAAATGAGCTATTCCTGACTGTTAGATCTACCTAAAATCTTTTTATTTCTAATAATTTACACCTTCCTTTAATCATCTGAACCTATTTCTCAAAGGAAACCAATTCCCTTCAATACATCTTCGCATATCATTTAATATAAATAAAAGCAACATATTTCTTGGTAGGTTTTTAATGTAATGGCAACTCCATGTAATTTTTTTTTCTTTAAAACAAGATGGTAGGTCACATTGGAGACTAATGCTCTGATTTGAGTATGCAAAGAGCAGGTCTTCAAATACAATTTTGATTAGACAACACACAAAAAATTTGTGCATTGTAGTAATATCATATTACAAAATGTTTTGAGATATTATGCAGGAAAACAATAATAATTTTTTAATTATTACTTTTGAAGTAATAATTTTAAGTGCAAATTTGAACTCAGAAGATCATTAGTAATGGCACTACATAATTGTTTTTTAAGAGTAAAAATTACTTAAAAATAACAAAGAATTTATCACACACATTATAGTATGTGTGACTTAAGGATCAAACAGTTTGCTTTTACTCTGTGCTGCTGTGACTAACCCATTCCTAGTACCCAAAATAGCTTCTTACAGTTGCACTGAATTGCAGCATTGACAATCTAAATCGCTCTGATGTCTGAAATGTAAACATTATTCTACTTATTAGTAGAAACTGAAGAAAGTTTCAGTGAGTTGGCAAATAGGGAATGAACAGCTCAGGAATCCAGAAGAAGTTAGTGAAAAATTCAGGAAACACTAAAAATATACCACAGTATACCTTGATTGCTACTAGCTTCTTCCCTATCCAAATTGCACACATGCAGAATGTCAGAGATGTACTCAGTTAAATCAGCAGTACCTGTTACTCCTGCTGCAGAGGAGTTTTTACTCCTGTTTCTGTCTAAACCACCACTGATGCAATGTACATTCAGGGAAGATGTACATTCCTTGTAAAAGGAATGACTGCTCTGCAGAAGTTGTGCTGGGTTATGCTTGCCTTAAACAAACTTCCCTTCATTATTTCTTCTAGTAACATATATAGTATGAACCTACCAAATATTTCATTCTTTGAAAGGAATGATCTGATCAAAACACATTTTATCAATGAAAGTTAAGTACCTAGACACCAAAGCTATAAAACTACATGTGCCACCAATAAGGGAAAAATATTTCCTGAAATATTATTGCAAAAGATATTAAATGGATATGCTGGAACAGAACTGTGAATTTAATATTGTGAACAGCAATTTGGATATCTTCTTTAATGGAAGTGTCATCTCTTCAAAACTGACATGTATTCCAAGACAAAATACATTGAAGATTTTAAAATACACTTTCTCATTTCTTAGCAGTTTGACAGGAGAGGTGTCCTCCTCCTTAGTCTATCAAACTTATTAGATGCTCTTCTCTAACACAGAAGTTTAATGGTAGGACATTTTAAAAAAGAAAAACTTCTGTAAACACTGCCATCGTGCTATAACGAGATTTTATGAGGATGAACCTGGGAAGATAAGGTCTTATGTTGATCATTTTCTCTCCTACAACTACAAACATTTAAACATGTAGCACACTCTTGTAACATATGAAAGCATATTAAGTTATATTAAATTTATATTCAATTTATTTTATAGTCTTCAGAAAATCAAGCAAGAAAGGCATAACAAGGGGAGAGCGAAGAAGTGAATTGGAAAATACTAAAACTTTTATTAATATGAGTCCAAATAGAAAATAATATGCAAAGAGAACATAGAAAGCAAGCATTAAATAAAATTAATTTCACAAAATGACATTCTGACTGAACTGAAATAAAAAACAAACCCTGTAAATTCTATCAGTAATTAATTTTAGAGCACAGCCAAGTTTTATAGTATAGTAATAATCGCCAAATAAATAGTAGTCCCTTTTTCACCTATGACATTGTATTACCTACCAAATTTATTCTTTGTGATGCTACACAGTACCTCCGAACCTACTCTTTTGGTAGAATCATATCATCTTTGGAAACAGAACCTAAATTTCAGGTATTATGTTAAATCCTGGGATGTAGGAAAATCTACTTTATGTATAAGTGTATGTATGTGCAACGAAGAATTATATCAACAAATAGACAGTTGGGAGGCAGGAATTCAGGTTTTTCCTCTTCTACAGACTACAATTATTAATAGTAGCTATTAACAGTAGTTAATACATATTAATGTTGAGCAACGTGTCTTTACTGAGCAAGGCATCATATAGCACAGAAAGTCCGCATGCAGCTAATTCTGTCATCCATCAGGCAATGCTACAGATGCACCGTTTATGCATTTACTGCAACATTTCATTGCAGAATCTCAGCCTAAAGTAAAAGCACTAATAATGGTGTGAACAAAATGCAAAAAATGCAGGAGGACTTTCATATGTCTACAAAGGATCTATAACAAAAAGTATAATAAATGTACCCTATTCAATTCAGTAATCTTTACTGAAAGAAACTGCAGCCTAAAAAATCTACCAGGAGTTTCCTCTAAGGTGATTCTTCGGAACTACCAGATGCAATTCCTTACCTTATTTCTGAAACTGAACTAGAATTTCTGATCATATACTATGGGGATCATTAAAAATGTGCTGAGATGAATGAGGGTCTTTCAATGCTGTGCTACTTCCAGCATAATATGTCTAATGGGTAACACCTAAGCATGGACAGAAAGCTTAATTATGTAAATGCCTTCCCCATCAAACAGCAACATCTGTATAAAGGACTTCTTTTGCACAGAAAGGTCTATAGGATATTATTGTATCATAGAATTGCCCTGATCATGCCAAAGTAGGTGTGCTATGGTTGTAGCGTGCCCGAGCTGCTTGGACAGGCACAAGCTGGTGGTATACACTACCATAAGCATCTATCTTCTGGCACCATTGTCATCAACATCAGTTTCTTCTGAGAGTCATGATTCCATCTCTTCCAAAAATTGTGTTCTATTAGCAGAAAATACTAATGGAACACATTAAAGTTAAACCCTCAAAATACACTTAAACCCAAGGAATTGCCTATCTATGAGCTACAAAAAAATGCAAGTAAAAATGCGATGAAAAATAACATAGGTGAGAAACAAAAACTGGTCCAGTTATTGAAAAAAGCACGTAAGATGAATCATTGTGATTCAGAGAGTCCAATGTTATCTCCAGCTCCTTCATATTCACCATATATATCTGCTTATCAGCAATTGAAAATGGCACATGAAAGCACAAACAATGGATATGTACCAAGATTTCTTCAGTTTCGTTTATTTTTACATTTTCAGACAAGTGAAACCTGAGAAGAGATTTTAAAACATAACAAGCATGGGTTTAAGTTGCAGTCTACCAAATTAGAAATAAAATTTTGTTCTTTCACAAAGGATATCAGTTGTTCAATTGCCACCAACAAAAGTTTAAAAACAAATAAACCTCCTGAACTAGGGCACCAGCTATGCCACTATCCTAATTTAGCAGTCAATGGCCATTGGATAAATACAAACAAAAAATGCACCAAACTGGATCTTTAAGATAAAATTATTAATTAGATGACCACCTGGTAATATCTAAAAACATACAAAATTATCATATAGTCTGCTCACTTAGCAACACGCCTGATCTTAAATCATGCAAAGGTCATTGCTCGACTTGGTGGCAGTTAATCTAAATGATGAGGGGCTTGATCAAGAAATGTAGATGGGGAGCTCTGTTAATTAATTCTAAATAATTTTAAAATTATTCCTTCATATTTCTGCTGAAGGCAATTTTTCCAATGATGCGTTGACAATGCTTTCTGGAAGAAACATGGGAATTTGCATACTCTGTGGGAATTCATCACACCAGTGAGAAAAGCCTGTTCTGAAAGCTTTAATCTTTCTCCTTGACTGACAGTCGTATTTCTAAATTATCATCTGGAAAATAGCTTACTGGTATTCACACTTCTCTTTAGTTTTGCCATAACAGACTGCCAGCTGAGAAGAGCTTGCATATCCCTCTTCCGTATGCTTCTTCACATACTCATTGTCTCTTCATATAACTATGTATATGTAACAGATTTAACTGAACCCTGATTCCAACTCAAAATATCTCAGGATATTTTCTGGAGAAAACACACATCATCACATAGCTAGCTACCTTCAAATGAACCATTTAGTGTTTGCCAGAGACTCTAGTGCTTTGCTATGAAGAAATTATTTACTTGTGTGAAAACCATGCAGTGAATAAATTTATAGAAAGTTTTAGAAAAAAAAAATTGATAGGTCTTCTGTAACAAAACTGTGACTTTCTCCAGTTTCTCAATTCTTTCCTGCCCTCTCCCACCCCCACCAGCTTCTTTGGTTTTTTGCTTGTTTGGGGTTTTGTAAAATACAACAGCAGGACAGCTTCTTCCTGGGAAACTACATTACAATAACACAAGGCATGAATATACTGTTTGAGCCTCATGGATTTAGCTGTGAAACTCAGAAATCATATTAATAGCTACGTGGTAAAATCTTTTTGAAGCATACCAGATGTATAAGTGAAAAGTCAGAAAAAATCACAACATGAGAGAAATCCTCTGTTGTTTTTTGTGGCTTTTTTCTGAAATTTGTAACCGTATTTTTCCGAAAGTGGATCCAATAGCCTAAAAAAGTGAATAGAGTCATTTTGGTCATTTCACCTAAGATTGATTAGTTAGCTCAGACCTTTTTGACAATACTGCTTTACATACAATTGCTTTACATTATAATTCTAGTACATATTTTTATGTATTTTATTGAAATATTCTGCTTTGAACAAACTATATTGGAGACAGCTACCTCATTTCTTTTATGTGATGTCAAAGTACTTTATTTCAATAGTACACTGGAACTTTCTTCTGATAAAGCAAAAACGCCTAACTTTCTTTTGTTCCTGTTTGCATTTTTATATAAAATTATATAAAGATCTAGTGACTTCAGTAAAACTATAGTCATAATTAATTTGCTATATTTAAACAATATTAGAATATATTCTATAAACCACAAAATACTGCAAAAATATTTGTACAAGAGAGGACCAAGAAGAGTGGTGAGAGGGCTTTGTGTTTTTCAAGTGTGTATATTAACTTTACACTGGTAGTAACTGTAGTTATAGAATCATAGAATTGTCTAGGTTGGAAAGGACCTTTAAGACCATCAAGTCCAACCCTCAACTTAACACTGACAAAACTACTACTAAACTATGTCCCTAAGTACCATGCCTACATGTCTTTTAAATACCTCCAAGGACCATGATTCCACCACTTCCCTGGGCAGCCTGTTTCAATGTTTGATAAGCCTTTTGGTGAAGAAATTTTTCCTAATATCCAATCTAAACCTCCCCTGGCATACACACAAGTAAGAGAAGAATAAAGACACAGTGGGTTGTAGCCATAAAACTGTCATTTTTCCAGTCCACAGACAGATTGCACTCTGGTGAAGAGATTTGATCTGCAGCTTCCTTTACCATTACGAACATGAACCTTCTTTTTGTAGCTAGTTCAGATAGACAGTAAGCAACCACAGCATATCACAAGTTTTCCTGTGTGAGGCAAACGTGTCTCCAGATAGCTTTCAAACCTGTCTGAGAACGATGGGATTCTCTCAGCTTAAAGAAATCCTCAGAGGATGAAAAACTGGCAGGGCAAATTACATAACAGTAATTTCTCAAACTTCTAGTACAGTAATAATATAAGAGTGAGGTAAAGCACTTGGAGCTGGGAACACAGCAAACACCGACAGTTCTCCCTAAACAAATTCTTTGGAGATTTTGGTAAAGGATACCTTTAATTCCAGCTCATATTAACCAGGTGCTGCTGATTAAGACAAGATAGTTTTAGCATTCAAAAAAAAGTCCCGGGTTCTACTTAGAAACAGCAACACGGATAATCTCAAGGCCTACTTCCTTTTCTTTCAGACGCAATTTAAACTGTCTCAAGCTTTGCCACAGATTAAGTACTTACATACATGATTAGACCTTTAAATCTCTGCACAAATTTCTTTGTCCTTAATACTTTCTTTGCAAGTTATATTGCTATTCTCTCAGTGTAATTATACAGTTTTCTTGAAATGTGGGCCTCGAGGAGTAATTTACCTCATCTACCTTTTTACATGGCTATAATAAAAAGTTTTAGTCTCTCACCTGCAATTTAATCATATCCATATCGTTTTAAAAGACAGGAATACTATGCTTCTCCTATACCAGCCTATTTTATCCTGTAATCCCTGCTGATATTTTAAGAATTATCCTTTCCAAGGCTGACGGAATGTGAAAGAAGTAGTTAATACTGTAATCATTGATAATCTATGCAGAAAATAGTAACTCTACTCTTCCATCATTCATTTATCTTTCAAACAACAGATCATCAAGACCTTATCTTGGAGCTACAATATTAATCATACTTGAGTTATTTGATTCAATTTAATATAAACTGTTATAGATCACTTTAGAGTTGTATACTGAGATTTAACATTTACCATATTCTTTAGTAAAAGAATTAATCATGACTGCTTTTTAAGCAGAAGTCTTCTTCTTCCTTGCCAGGGTCATCTTATAGCATGATTCTAGGAGAACAAGAAAATACATAGAACAATTTTTCTAGTAGAGAGAATGTCAGATTAGCAGATTTCTCCTCACATTAGGTTGTTTTACAAGTGGGCAGGGAGGCCAGACATCTTTCCCACAGTCATACAGAAAGTCCGTTATATGACGAGGATTTCAACCAGCATTGCCACATCTCGGGCTGGACAACACTTTCTCTCCATCTGTTCCCTAGCTCTGCGGGAAGGAATACTCAAACCATAGATGTCTACACAGGGAGGTTCTCCTCATCCCTTTCCCGAGTTCTCCTTCAACCTCATTTCAAATAAGGAGTCTAATGAGACTGGCAAGCCGCGCTTTGCCTCCTTTTCTTTTTAAAATAGGACAGAAAACACCACTATCCGTGTCCCAAGTTCTACAGCTAACCTGAGTGTAGCTGAAAAACAATCAATCCCCAACCCCCCCCCAAAAAATCTCAAAACCCTGTAAAGCTTTGTAAATGTAAAGCTAACCAAAATCCCTGGGTGTCGCATTCTGCTCCGAATTGTTCAGTTAAACCCCTGGTTATGAAATACATAAGTTTCTCTCCTGAAAATAGATTTTCCTCACTCAGGGAAAAAAATTGAGGTAAGGTAATCATTCTTTTTCTTAAAACAAAATTGATTTTTTTTAAATCTAAAGCTTATAACATCTTCATCAAATACTTTTTGGTATCCCAAAGACATGAATAAGATGTTAAGAGTCATGAAATGGCCTCAAGAAACCAGCCAAGGGATGCAGAGCTGAATAACTTCACCAAAAAATTATGCAAAATTTATTTGTATCTACAACTCTTGCAAAGAACAAAATTATTCCCCACAGTGATATTTCTTCTTCCCCATCAGGAGTTATCAATCACATTTTAAGTGCCTCATGTAATGGAGCTTCCATCATTTTCCATGAGAAGTTGCTCCACAGTCTAATAGCTGAAGGTCCAGAAAAAACATCCACGTTAAAATTGCTCTTTACTTGTTGCATGTTCATATAACCTAGTAATTATCCTTGTTCTGAAGTTTAATCCTCAAATGAACTTATCTGGACTTAGTGCCATTAAAGAGCTAAAAGAAACCTTAAAAAGATGACAGCAGATGACAAGAAACATGTCTCTTTTCACAGAGAAATATTGTATGAATTATTAATCCGACCCAGAAAAGATCATAATCAAAGACTAGCAGGGGCCCCTTGAGCCCCGTTAGTGCATAATTCTACCATCTGAATCTTGAAAGCTTAGGGAACTGATACATGAAGAAGCAGAGCAATAAAGTGTACACTGATAGGAATTTTAAAGGACTATTGTAACATCTACTACAGTGTTACATATATATAAGGATGTATTTTCATTTATTCCTCCAGTAGCATTTATTTTAAAACAGAGATTGAGATACTTATAATCACTTAAAAATACTCTTGAACAAAATACTATTGAACAATTCCATAATTTTGAAGAGTAGGAGTCCCAAAGAAGGTGGACCAGCAGAATTTAAAATTTATTTCTCAGTTACAGAACCATTTATTTAGAATGAATAAAACAGTTACAACCACATACAAGAAAGACATCAAGAGGATCTTAGCTTTATTCAGTGCTGAATACTATAAGCACTGTGGACATTTTCAGACCCAGAAACTGCTGAGCCATGGCTTTGAGTGAGAAACTGAAGAAAATAGGGAACTAAAGATTTTAACTCAAGTGAATCCAGCAGCTGTAGTAAAATTTCCCATACATTTTTCTGCTATAAAAATAAAATGTTGATATGATATAAAATACAGTTGCTACTGTATTTTTATTCCTTGGAAAAAAGATACCTTTGATTACTCTCCTCTTTTTTAAATAATCAAAGAAAATACCTAAACTAATCTTGAGTTATTGATCTTGTTTAGCTTATGTTCTTAACATGGCAGATCCTGCTAATACAGGGTAATAAAAAATGTATGAAGTTCTACTGAATCCATGTACAAGTAAGTAAAAGAGAGTGAAAACAGGACACTAGATTCTAGATCTTGGAGTGCTTGACAGATTTTAAGCATATCTATTTCATGAATTATTTCATCAACTGCCTACATGCCGGACATACTATCTATAGCTTCTTGGATGGATAGAAAAAAACAAAACAAAAACTTCTTTACATTTCTCAGAATATTACCATTCCTACATTTGACCTATATCCGTATACAGCAGGGCTGATGATGCCTTGTAGTTCATTTGCTCAAAGCATACACAAGTTGCCAGCTGCCTGCTCATTCAACCATGAATATCTGGTATCATGTAAAACATTTTGAAAACTGCAGCCAAAGAAAAGTGTTTACACTACATCTCATCTGAGAAAGTTGTGTAAGGCCAAGCTCTTATTCCAGCATGCCTGGAATCTATTAAATTGTCTAAAGGTTTAATGAAATGCGAAACCTTTGCTGATTTCTCCTGTCCCTATGGGATACACACACAGCATAACACTTACAGAACCCTCAGGCTAGCTCAGTCTGATATACATTGCATATTATTTATGCAATAGATATAAGATGAATTATTTACAGTACGTATTTAGTCAGGTACACATTCTCTTATCTTTAAAATGAGCTTCCTATTTAATTAATTTCTCATTGTTTTCGACTGCCGTATTTTCAAAAACAGATTTTGTTCTGTAGGTTAAACAACAAAAAGCAGAGTTATATATGAACAAGCCTGAAGCCCTCAGTGTCCAGAAGATGGAAAAACCTTTTGAGTCTTTAAGTAAATAAAACACTAGAGAAGACTTCATAGCAGCCTGCAGTTTTAAGTTAGCCAAAATGTAGATACTTCAGTGTGCATTGCATTAAGATGAAACTTTTTGGCATTTATCTAAATCATACCCATATTATATTTGGCTTCATTTCGAAACCAGAGGGTATCTCAGGGGGTGAACTGAGATAATAGTTACTACTATAGTATTTTCTGAGCATTTCACAGCCCTTTATGGTAGTCATTTTCTAAGGAAGTACTTCCACAGAGGGGAAGAGGCTCAAAGGTCCATAAACAAGTACTTAATATCTTCTTGAAAGTGGTTTTCCCACAGTAATCCAGACCTGCAGGATTAAAACCCACAGCACACCAAGTATGCAGCATACATTTGAACACCAGTCTCTCTTTTTTTTCCTAATAATTTTTTCTTTAATGGTACCAAAAATCTTTAGAAGACAGGATACATGAACAGATATGGATGGTTATTTCCTTTTGGGGTATTTTTAATTGGCTTTGTGCAGGCTGACATCAATATTTTTGTTGTTAGAATTTCTCAGGAATGCTCTATGCAAACACAAGCACTGACCCTGCAAGGTTCTGACTTGTGGTCCTGATCCAATCCATAGCAAAAAATGTAAATAAAACTTCATATAGTTTGCTGAAGCTTAGCATGCTTTACAACATATTTTGCTCCCCTGGCACAAAAATATTTAGCAAAAATCTTACAAGATTCAGCACTATGTTTAAAATTTCTGTGTGGATTTTTATTTGTTATGTAGACATCTCTGTCTGATAAGAAGAGAAAACTAATCTAGATGGACACCAATGTGAACATTCCTGGCACACATCTCCTGTGCAAACTACTTTTCCCAGACCTTGCATGTTGTCTCTGCCTGACAGCCACTGCTGTTAACTAAATATATTTTTAATCCTGCAGATTGCTTTTGGAGTTCTAGTCCAGGATACTGATTTCCAAAAGATAAGGCTTCTGAAAGTTTTGTGTAGAACTAACTCTCAATCCTAAAATGTTTCTGGCAGAAAAAAAATGAATCTTCAGCAGATTATCTATAGACAAAGACAAGACGCTACAAGTGAATAAAGTGAATATTTAGCATTCAGATGAATGTTACATGCAGAGTTTTTGGAACATTAACATAACTTTTACTTGTAGCACATTTAGACAAGGGCACAAACACCAAGAAAAAAACATTGCTGTTGATCAACAGGTTCAACAGTAGTTGTGAAGTTGACTATCCCAGCATCTTTATAGCCTCCAAAATAATCAGAGGCCATCAGAATTTTATCAATTTCATAAAATATTCTTTAAAATTTTAATAAAAATCACCTGGACATTTGTGCCTGAAACCTTATCTAATATAAATTCCTGCTGAGTGCAAAAAGTATGTCAGTCAAGGTGGGGAAACTGGCTATATTGGCTTCATGATCAAACTCTTAATGCTTTTGGAACCCACATTATTCTTTTAGCTATCAAACAATGTTACTTTACTCAGAACTGCAAGCTGTCACATAACTCAGGCTCACTTTGGCTACTCCTGCAACTCTGGCAGAGTTCAGACCAGCTCTGGGAGAGGTCAGCAATCCCAGCTACAGCTGCCTTGGGCCTCTCTGGCGTCTGTTGAACAGGAATCTCGATATTCTCTGAAGACACACAGGCTGAAACTCCCAAGAGGCCTTCTGTCATGCCTTCCCTAATCAAGGCTGTCACCTTCCATCTGATTGCAAGAAGTCTTGTAAAAGCCACTAGTTGTTAGATTTTCTGCAGAATACTCAGAAACCACATTGAACCTCAGCCCTTATTTTCTGCACCCAATTCCAAATTCAATTTCCTTTAGCTTCGCCCAGATGGATGCCTGCAGAAGCATATCTGTCCCTAAGCTTTTTTTCCCACACCCTTTGCAAGAAAGAGCTTACATCTCCCTACTATCAGCTCTTCACGATAATCTAATTGATTTTAGGAGCAGCTTTTCTAATAGCAATCTGCTACCAATCTCTTCTAGAGCATCTAAAACACCCAGCTTGCCTGAACAGTGCCATAATTAAATCACCCTGTTTTCTGCTACACAGAGCCAAACACACAGAGACAAAAGTGCTGTTTGCATTCCTCCAGGAAACCACAAAACGAGCCTTATCAGTTTTTAAGTATTTGCTGCAGCTCACCTGCTCTTGCATTCATTTCCCCAGAAGACCCCATATGGCCATAACAGTTTGTCAGCAGCTCCAACCTCCTCACTGGTCATGTTTTGTACAGGCCCCTGACAAGCCACTGTGAAGTTTATAGTGATTGACATAAAATTTGCCAAAGTACACCTTTTACTTGTGAGATAATGTGAAAACAAATACAATGACACATGGAGTGTCGCAAAGCCCCACACTTAAAATGCAGGTGAGCGTCAGATAAATCAGCTGGAAAAGTGGTTTTGAGGCAAAGAGCCCTTGGGAAGATGTTTGTTTCTCAGTTTTTGCTCTTAATCGCCATGTTCTTTAGTTTTCTCTTTATCTCACCAGAACAGAGATAACAACACAGTTGTGCAGGGAAAGATGACGAATTAACAGTTCTGAAAATGCGGAGACCATCATCCAGAACCGCAAAATATTATTCTGTGATATCTCAATTTTCAGCAAAACTAATTACAAATCATATATTTACAAGCGAATCACTCATAATCATTGAGATGTAATATAATGGAGAAAACAGTTGTGACCACGAAATAAGTAGATTAGAGTGAACTAATAATTTCTAATAGATTTTTGGTGAACAAAATTCAGTCAGCAAAAAAAAGTAAATGATCACTAAATTATCAACAGTTTCTAAGAATTATCTGATTATATAATGTTCTATTACTTTCAGCTGATGAAGTTTTAAATGGAAAATATTTTCTTACATCCCTGCTACAAATGCACCACTTTTTTGTGCCTAGAGGCAGGTTGTCTCAAAGAATGTGCACAGGCAGAGACTAACTCACATAGGCACATGTTCATTGGTTTTTCACAGAACCCTTTAATTTTCTTTTGTTGTTCACAGTAAAAGAAAAATGCAGTCTCAAATCCTTCCAATTTTTCTGCTTATTGTAAATTTGAGCTTTAATGCATTCTCCCCAATTACTTCATAGTACCATCTTTGGCATTAAATTGAGCTGAATTAAGCTCTTGAGTATAAACCTGGGTGGTTGGTTTGGGGCTTTTTTCTTTCTTTTTAAACACCTTTTCTCATTGGGCAATGTGAGTAAAAATTTATTTATTAGCGCCCCCCCCCCCCCAAATCTGTGAATTTTTTAGTTCAAATATTTGTTCAAACTCTGTAGTCACAGCTCCTCTGACTTTGAAATCCTTGGGAATTTCAGAGTTAGGATTTTTACAGCCAACAACTTTTCTCTTACTTGACTTGCGTAATCTCTTCTGTCTTGTATAATATACATCTAAGATCCAAAAAAGTTCCATCATTTATGACAGTGTTGAGAACAGCCAGAACAGAAATTTATTTGCTACATTTCTGTATGCACTGGTGAACAGAACATAAGACAATTATTTCTGCCTCCTGTGTGAAAATTGTTAAGATTTTGAATTTTTAAATTTATATTAATTTCAACTAATTTTATTTCTTAGTACTCTTTTGCTGTTCAGTTTTTTTATCACAGAAGTGAATGAATGTTGTAGTGGAATCTGGTGTTGATGGAAGGCATATTATTGCAGTTGGTGCTAGAAATAGTACAAGAAATCAAAATCAGTGACAGATTTATGTCAGATGAGACAAGACAGTGCATTCATAATATATGTCAAGATATATGCTATATATATGATAGCAGTTTGTTGATCTCATTATGCTTTAATTTTAACTTTTAAAACACATAATCAACCAGTTCAAGTTCAGAAGTATGTATCAGGTGATAGAAATTCTGTATTGGTAATTGGTAGACAAAAGATACTTCCAGATTGTTAAAAAATTTCTCCAAACTGGAAAATCATCCCATATATCCCACTGTAGGAATTCTTAATGTATACTAACTTGCCAAAATTGTTCTCGGGTCTATCAATAACAACATGAAATCAGTGACTTTTCAGACCCAAAGAAAGAGCATTTGACCACTATTTTCTGATCATGCACATCAGAAAGCCCAGTGCCATCTTATCCTTTCCTATAACTCAGTCCTACCAAACACTCTCCTGAGTCACATAAATCTAGACATATTCAAACTGCACGCATTCCTCAGAACTTCTGATACTGGTACTCATGCATCCATTTCTTTCTCCATGGTTCTCAATGAGACTTATGGTTCTCTGATGTCCTTGGACGGATGGAAGAAAGGAAGGAAGGAAGCAAGGAAGGAAAGAAGAAAGGAAGGAAGAGAACTCTAGCATTTGTGACGGAAAACAGGGAGATGCATACAGGCTCTAGCACAATGATTTCTAATGAATCAGCATCCTGATTGTAGAATAAATATAGATTCTCTCTTCTTTGATAGAGAAGCTGCTCAACTGTGCCCTCCTGGAGCCATTCCAGACTGTGAATGGCACAGTTAACACATGATGCTTCCATACAACTGCACAATGTGTTACCACCCAGAATGAGAATGATCATAATATTTCTCAGAAAAAAAAATTAATGAATATAGCACACAGAACATTCTCAGAAACTACCCAATTAATTTGGAACTTGCTACAGGAAAAAAAAAATAAGGCACTGATGAACCTCACGTTAGCAACAAACGTTTCCAAAATTAAATGTACAGAGAAAGAAAATAAGAAAGTAAACTTAAAATAAAACCCCAATTTTTTTATAAAAAGAAGAGAAATCAGGGATGGTCAGTCTTTGCTGAGATTCAAAAATGAGCCCTTCTGAGCTCACCTATATTTTTTTTTAAACAACACAAAATTAGTTGGCTACAATATAGCACTAACGTGAATCCAGTCTTAAGTGACATAAATATAGATAATATAAATTTGTAATTTCTATAAATTGGATGCAAAAAAGCTGATGTAGAAGGAAATTATACCATAATTTCTTAGGATGTATTAAAATAAAAGGAAGACTACAGTTTAATATTATTGTGTAGTAGTTATCTTAAAAGCTCACAGAAAAAGAGACTGGAGTTTAGGCCTAAGAGAGGAATTAAATCAGGCAAGGAAACTTGCAGACTTGCAGAAGAAAAATGGCAGAAGCTTGCAGAAGTGCACCAAATTATTGCACTTTAAAATGAACACATCAAATGCCATTTCAGCTACGCCATTCTAACTTACACTGGAAATCTCAGTGGGATGCTGGAAGTAAATAGATGCCCAGAGTTGTGAAATTCTCTATGTATTTTTAGACGAAAGTATTGAAAACTGCATAAGAGTTCTTGTATCTTTTAGTCTGCTCAGATCTCTACTTATCAGATTATGCTAAAGAAGTACTGGTCTGCCCTGAAAAAGCATCAAAATCCAACTAGCTGGAATACCATATTTAATGACTGGAAAGATGACACAAATTTCATTGCTACAAAATAGGCATTCACATATATATATTTACTCAGTCCTACATCCAAAAATCAGAATCTATGTATTTTTCATCTAAAAGTATTTTTGAGGTGCTTTGACATGACAGTTTCATAGCACTGACTAGTCATCATTACTTATACACATTATACACAGTATCTCTTATAAGACTGGCAAATTACTTAGAATTTCTTTCCTTCAGCAGTTTTAAGTGTAGCTGAAATTGATTATTTCATAAAGACCTGACCTGAAAAAAAAAAAAAGCAAGCTTAGGAATGGACTTTGAAAGCAGGTTTTGGTCAGTTTGGTGGGTTATTTTAGGAAGACTACCATAGACATAAAGCAGTTATGTCATGTCTAACCAGTCTGAAAGTACTACTCACCAGCACTGTGCACGGCTATTTCAAGCAGAGTCAAATGAAAAAGCTATCTCTTTATTAGAGCCAATGGGGAATCTGAACCTAGAACAGGTATCAGCAGCTTATTTTAAAAAGCCATAAGCTTGTAAGTGTTTAATGCTTTTTACTGATAAAAAACCAAGACAGCAGGAATCCCCTGCATAAAATTCCAGCTTCATCCACAGTAGTGTGAAGTATAAGTGCTTGACAGTATTTCCACAAAGTATTTGTCAAAAAAACCCCAGATATTTTCTTGCCCCAAAATAAACCTTTTCTCAAAAGTTGACAACATGTTCTAATCAAATAAAATAGAGCACAAGCATTTTTAGGACAGGACCACAACTCAAGATGTTATAGGTAGGTTGGATAAATCATATGTGTGCTGGGTCTGGTGGGAAAAGGGTTAATTGTTCCCAGGCCCTAGCAGGGACACAG
>BJBW01001222.1:140125-178674 GCA_004320125.1 Scolopax mira | reverse complement strand
AGTCCCTTTCCTCAGGGCTGCTTTCTAACCCCTCATCCCCTGGTCTGTATTGATAATGAGGATTGTTCCAGCCCAGGTGCAGAACCCTGCACTTGCTCCCATTGAACTTCATGAGGATTCTTGTACTTCTGGGTGAAGCATTCTTCATTCTTCAAGATGACTTCTGCTTAGAAGAGCACAGGGTCTTAGAACAACCTAAAAGATGTTCTAGCTCTTCCTAATTATCACTGTTCTTAAGAACATTTCAACCTGAGGAAGATAGTGATCTCAGGAGAGCAGGCGGTTTCGTCAAACACCGTTCATCCTGACCATGCAGATATGTTTGTGAGGCATAAAGAGGAGAGGAAATGCACCTGGATTCATTCAGTCTCCCATTCCAGAATGATTTTCTTGGGGCTAGTTTAGTAGAGGTGGGGCAGTTTCTTACCAGGAAAGTAGCATAACAGTGACATAAACTAGTAAAAGTGGAACAACATAAACCAGGAAGCTGTCTACGAAGTTATTTCAGATTTTCATACCCATAAATGAACTTCAGTTAAAACTAACAGGAATGAAGACAAACAGTGAAATGTGCACCCAACTGATTATAATAGGTTTCAAAATAAAATACAAAAGAAAGTGTTATCAAACAAAACAACTGTATTTTTAAACTATAAATAAGAATAGTTATATAATTAATGTCCCCTAATTTTTAAAAATGTATTATGGGCAAACACTTCATGTAACAAGGATTTGGTAATTTTTTATATTTTAGTACTGTTTTGTTAAAATAATAATGTAACATCTTGAGCCAACATTTGAATCAGGGTGTCAGAAATTAACTTCTTAAATGCTGGGCTGATCTTCTAAAATGCAAATGTTTTCCATTCCTTTGATTTTAGTGGGTTTGTGGATTGTAAGAGATTTATAATTTTTTTTTTTTTTTACTCTAAATAGGTATAACTTCACTTTAGGGGTTGACAATAGGCAACAACTTGGTTGTAGCTTTTAACATGAATCTAAAATTATTCACGGCTTTGGTATAAAATTGCTGTAGGATTCAGCTCTAGTAGCAGTAAAATACATCTTCACCTGCTTCATCTTAATCTAATAAATTAGCATTTGTAGACTAAGTGCTACATGTGTGTCACCAATGTAAAGACCAAAAAGAGAAAAAAGCCAGTACAGTGTGACTACTCATGGTTGTTAGGTATTTGGAACCAGGCAGTTGTAGTTGGGATCTTTCCTCTATTTCTGCTCCAGTTTGCAGATGACCTGGACTGCATTTATTGGTTTCAGATTAGACTGTCATAAACAGTAATCCAGTTTCCGTATATACTGGCAAAATCAGGCATAATCTCTCAACAGTAACAGCTTAATCTCTGCTAAAAGGAAGTCCAAGTGTGAGCTATTACAGAGTCTGACTTAATTAGACCCCAGAGGAACTCCACTCAGAAGGTTCTCTGGTAATGTTTGTGGTAAGAAGTTTGACCTACATCTGTCTTCAGTACGATTCCCCGTGGACAGGGAAACAAATAACAACTTGATTTCTGCAACGCTAGTGTGTACTTCATTTTTTTTTATATAGCTAGGACTTTGTGCAGCTGTGAAAAAGACCATATCAAAGCCACCTCATCTGTAGGTTCAGACAATTTTTGAGGAACAACTATAGACTGTTAATATGGTTCTATTAAGACTTGAAAACCATGTACTTTGTTTTGCGATACATAATGACTTCCCCAAGCTCAGAGATGCTGAGCTGCCCTGCACTACTGAGTATAGGGGAGAATTTTGGGGGCAAAACCAGGCTCAAAAAATGTGGGAATTCTTCTTGATGAGAAGAATAATAATGTGTCCATATGTTTGGAAGTAGAATCAAGTTTATGTCTGACCTCAAGAGAACTTTGTGCAAATCTCAACAAGTGCTATGCATGCTAATTGGAGTGCATATTCTCCATTGTTGCACCATACAAATCAGAGTAGGCCATTAGATGTACAAATATGTGACCACACATACAGAACAGGTGATCTTCATGCAGTTTAGTAAGTGCTTGTGCTGTCAAGCACATTTCTCCAAATCTGTGTTCTTTAGCAAAAGTTTCGGGACTGAAATGTACTTCCTCCTTCTGAACAGGAACATCTACAGATAAAAATAATCTTTATTTCTCTTATATCTGACAGGGTTCTTTACAGTTCAACAACAACTGAACATCTCTTACAAAGGAGTATATATTGTGTCTAGATATATATATATTCAGAATGACTTTTTCTGAATTAATGTTTGTATAGAGGTTATGCTATTGAAGTAAAGCTGTAATGGTTCAGACCAAAATTCTATTTTACCCAGGATTTCAGCTCTGCTGGTGGCATAAAGCACATAGTTGAGGAAGAGTAAAAATTATACCTCTTTGATGCTTCTCCAGCAAATTCTTTCAGTTCTAGAGCTAACTTGTGTTAGGGCTTCCTATAGTAGGTGATGTCTCTTTGTGTACAGTAGCCTTTGTAGATTTTCATCCACGAATTATGTGTTCAATTAGGGAATGTTTTTCCATGAGTCTTAACTTTTCAGGTAATCTTGTTAAAATAGGTTGATGAAACAGTCAGCAGTACTTAGGATGTAAGGGCACTTGAGGTAATGTTGAAGTGCTCTGTTACTGCAGCCTTATAGGTGCATTTCAACTCTCAGTCATGTTCATCTTTTATGTGCACCAACTTGTGGTAAGAGGAATCTGGTTTATAGGCAAGATTAGCGTTTACAAACACTATGGATACAACTGTTCTGGTCCTTACTCAAACAGTACCTCAACAGGCTTGATGCAATTTTGTCCATCCAGACCAGTGTCTCCCCTCACCAGCCCGCTGTGAGCATCTCGTGGTACATGTGTTGAAACATTTGATAGGGGTGACTCCTGACAGCTTGTCTGGGCTCTGAATAAGCCTGTAGATGGTACTAAGGAAGCTAAACTTCTTATGCCCTATCTGAAACTTTACCTTTGGATGTAAAACTGAGCTGCTTGCAAAATAAGAGCAAGATGACAGCATTGCTCGTGACCTCTTCCAGGACAGAGAAGGATTGTAGGTGCAAGTTCAAAAACCTTTCAAATCTGCATATTTTTGTGCCCAGAAATTTATTAACTTTCAAGAGAAGTATACCAATTTGTTTATTTGATGAGGAGGAGCTGACAAAAGTCTGCAGTAGAGATCTGACAGCCTAGACCCTTGTGGTGCAGGGCTCCGATGTGCAGCACTATCCTCTAGCAGATAAGTGTAACAGATACTTCTTGGTCTTCTTCGACTGCCTGCTTCTGTTTTTTATGGAAAATCAGTTTGATTTTCTGTTACTCATTTAGGACAGCCTATAAACCCATAGCAGAAACATTAATAAGAGCTATGTATTACAGCAGTAACAAGCCAGCTACTTATAACCTATATTTGCTTTCATTCTTGCTTATGGAAATGCCAAAATCTAACCCAGCACCTCTGCAATTACTTTTTTATTTTCAAAGGTGATGCAAACTGTTACATAGTTTTTAGAATAGCCCCAGCAGAGGGTTGTAATTAAACTTTGTAGCTGTAGATTGCAAGTGTCTTATTCTTAACTGTATTCATTCCATCCCTGAGGTTAAATGACAGATTCTGTCTTTTCCAAAGTCAGTTCTGGTGTCACTAACATCTTGACAGCACACACTGCAGTGGCAGACCATTGAAGGCAGATTACTCTTCAACTTAACTACAAGCTTCACATGGACTGAATAGATTTATGAACCATAGCAAGACCTCTGACCCAACAAAAGTATGAAGAGAGGATTGAAAAGCTGTGACGTGGCTTTCAGCTTTACTTAAATTCCTGAAGAATCCTAGCAGAGTAAGGGAACACTAAAGAAAACTACTGTGGGAGGAGCTCTTTACCCCAGGACCCAGGACCATCTAGTAGTCTTTCTTCTGCTGTGCTAGCCTCTGGTGTCCCAGAAGTTGAGGGTCAGTGTATAGACCGCACCAAGAAACTTCCCACTCGTGATTACTTCAGGTCTTCAGGACAAGCTATGTTCTGATCACTCACCTCCACATCCTCTGCACCATGAGAAGTGAAGAGAAAAGGACTGAAATCATTACCTTTCTTACAGTGATTTGGGAAAATGTATCAATGTCAGCCCAAACAAGACTTTTAATAGCAGTGAGATGGAGAGTTATGGACAAAGGAGTTGGTTGTCTCCCCGAATCGTCATCCCTGAAGAGTGGAAGTGGTCCTCATTTGACCCGTATGGCTCTCAGTGGCAGCAATTAGCATATCTAGGCAGTGAAAAGCTGTGTGTGTGCGGAGGAACTGAGATAGAGTCCGTGATGTAATGCGTGCAGACAGGAGGAATAGTTAGTTGTGCTGCATTCAAGTCACTACTAGTTCAGTCTGACATACATCAGGGAAAGGTGTTTCCTGAGGGTGTGCAAAGAGATGTAAAATAGGCTGTCCTAGAGTGCAGTATGGACATGATTTGTCTGTATTGTAATTCAGTCCAGCTGTGTCAGTAACCTTAATTCTGAAAGCACATGTAAAAAGCAAAACTGGTAGAACTTTATCATAAACTTTTTTCACTGAACTCAGTAAAGCACTTGTCACATCTAAAATCAGAAAGTTGCTGCTCAAAATTATATTTTACTCAGATTTGTATTCATTTTTTGGAGTGAGGAAGAAAAAGATTGAACAAGACTCAGTAAGAGAGAACACCAGGAATGAAATAGAATTAAGTCCTGTTGCAACCAAATGACAGACAGTATAGCCCTAAGACAGAAGAAAGGTATTAAAAATCCTCATGCTAATTTTGTTGTTATTCTACTGTGGAAAAAACAGGCTAAAAATATTATATTTTTATAATATTAATCTGTATTCTTAATTGAAATAATTCTCAGCACTCTTAAGTTTTAGGTAACATCTCAGGTTAGAAATGCTAATATTTTCTCTGATTAAGTTTTTCCCATTTCAAATAAGAAAATTCTTGAAAAAAAATCTATCCTGAAGAGTGTTTTTGCAGCAGATCAATGGGACAGCTAAGATTAATAAGGGTTACAGGACTAAGAGTGGAGAAGTTGTATAACTGGACACATTTCTTTGTAGGAAATCAATTACTTGGGTTCTTCTTGATCATTCAGGTTAAAGGGATAATAGAAGAAAGAAGACATTAGGACCTTTTAATGATTAATAGTAGCTTTTGAGTATATTTTTGGCATTGTAAAACTGGCTGTTAGTTTCTAATTACTTTGAAGGGAGAAAAGACAGGAAAACACTTTTCTGTCTTTATTGAACTGTATCAGAGAGAAGAACACAAAAGTGTACCTTCTCTCAAAGATTCACTTCATTACTGCCACTTCCAGTTATTCCTCTACTATTTTTTCCATTTCTCTGGCTGGTGACCACACATTCAATCTTTGGCAGATTGTCATGTTCACATGGGAGACTTGGGTATATAGGAGTGTGAATATGCCTTAGTGTAACATTTGTGTGCAACTGGCTTTTAATAAACTACTTGTTTCTTTCCATTGCTCTGCATATGTCTAATATCTGATTCCTGGCATCCAAGACCTGCTGACTACCTTTATTATTCATAGGCTTCACTTCATTTGCATAAATGAATATTTGCTCAGAATGTGTCTTACCACCTTAGTAATACAAGAGAAAGGGATAAGGGTTAATGGTGCTGTCTTGCCAATACACACAGGCTAAAGGCAGTCACGCTGGGATTTGGGAAAACAAGATTCAGAGGGGATATTGGTGGCAAGTTGCATTTATTGTAGATGAAAGCTTGTGTTATTCCTGTGTTCAAGATTATTACACTGAAAAAAAAACAAGTCAAAGGGTCTTTTGAGAGTCAAGTATTTTGGGACATTACATTTAAAAAGTCTTATGGAAGAAGAAAGATGCTATATAATAAAATGTTCTGGGGACTGAACGTATTGTGTGCTGCTGTCTGTGAAAACTGGATGTCATGTGCTGGGACAAAGCAGAGTAATGTCAGACTCAAATCTGGTCAAGTTACCCCATTAGTTATCCCAACATCATCAACAGTCTATAAAGAATAGTAGTTGTATTCTCAGAATGCCCAACACATGCGTGCTTTTTTAAATAGTAATCAAATTGTTTCTCTGGTAAATGAAGAACTGAATTACTACAAATTACTTTGGAATTTTTTTTCCCCAGTAAATTAAAATATGTGAACATACCTATAAGTATTTGGTAGTGGACTTTTAGTGCATTTACATGAATACGTGTATGACTCTGGATGCTGTTTGTCTGTCTTTCAATTTTCTAGCTGCCTGCCCAGTTCTGTGCAGTGGCAATGGTCAATACTCTAAAGGCACCTGCTTATGCTACAGTGGCTGGAAAGGTCCAGAATGTGATGTTCCCATCAGCCAGTGTATCGATCCCTCGTGTGGAGGTCATGGGTCCTGCATCGAAGGGAACTGTGTCTGCTCTGTTGGCTTTAAGGGAGAAAACTGTGAAGAAGGTAGGACATTTTCTTTTTATGTTGTAAGGTTTTTTCCTGGGTTTGGGATTTATTTAATAGTTGGGAAAAAGGAAAGAACAGAATAAAAATTTAAATTTAAAACTACTGTAGCAGATTATTGTAAAAGGGGTACAAATACAGTCCATCACAATTTTACTGGGCTGACAAAGTTCAGACAAAACCTTTTGGCCGTCTGTATACATTCTTTTGCAGTATTATTATATCTGCCACAAGTAAACCTAAATAGTTCTTCATTGAAGAGTGAAGATAAATGTTTTCTTGCGGATTATATTTATTGAACAATTTAGATGTGAAACACTGAGGGAAAAGCAGCAGCAGCACACGACATTTTATAGCTGCAGCTCCACACCAAGCAAATGTTTCAGTCACTATCAAGACAGAAGTTGATGAAACAAATTTGAAATGCTAAGGTATCCATGATACTGACAGCCTTCACATAGGGCAAATTACTCTTGTTAGCTGCAATCATATGGGATTAAAGAAAGGTAGATGTTGCACACAAACAATAACTGTCCTTTAAATGCAGAAAAGCTCTTCACTTGAAAGTTTCCAATTCCTTGTGTATGTAGGATCAGTGGATTTAACAAAATAACCTATGCATAATGTGGTCATAGATTAAACTCAGCATTGGTTTTATTCACAGAGATTTCTGTTAGAACATCCAACATAAATTAGACTGCTTTTCTTTTAGAAATATATTAGTATGGTTTTAAAATGGCATTGAACTCCCTGTATGATTGCTAAATAGACAGTTCAGCATACCTTGACACATCCGCAGATATGAGGACATTTCAGAGTTTATTAATCCTCCAGAAGGAGGAGCTGTTTGTGGACTAAAGTGATAGGGCTGGAGCTGGAGGTTTTAGGACTAAAGAGTCTCTATAGGGTATTCTGAATGGGATGCAGAGCTGTCCACCATGTCTATCAATTTTTGTCTTACCCTATAGTAAAAGCAGTTTCTCCCATCAGAAAACCAAGGGAAGAAAACTGCAGGGATCTAAACCATAAGGATTCTATTCTTTGAGCATGAACTGCAGACATTTAGGAATTAGTCTTTTCGGAAAAGAACTTGCATTAGTCTGAGTGAACGTCTTTTGCTTAAAAAAAAAACATGTAACACCAAAACAACAACAAAAAAGCAAGGATACTCACTAGTAGGACTGCCAACACTGCACCTCTTTGTTCATTTCATTACACATCTCCTTCCAGGAGAGCTTCCCAACACAACACTGGTTATTAAAGCTGTAATCCAGAACTCAATTGAAGTCAGTAGAGTTTTTCCATTGTTTCTAATGGGTTACACTTTAAGCTATGTCCAGAAAATTCTGTACTGTCCTTTTTGTCTGTTAGAATTCAAAGTTACCAGTTCACCCTAAGTGTTATCCTATGGGCAAAACAAACACATCACCCACTCCAGAAAAGTTTAAATAACAAGGTAGTGCACAATTTTTTGCAAAGGTGTTAATGTTAACACCATTCAAAGTCAGAAACGCTACAAAATACTGTCAACCAACAAAGTTTTTGGGGCAGTGAATTACTATGTGAGGTGAAAGGATATATATTATTTAAATAGCAGTGTGCTTGAAAAGGTAAGTTTTTTTTTAAAAAAAGATAAATGGATTACAAAGGCAGGAGGTATTGACTGCAAACTTGGAAGGGGCCCATAACATCACAAGAAAGGTTAAAATAACCTTTTGCATATATTGTTAGGCAATAAGTCAGTCAATAAATTAATTTACAATTACATAAAAACCCCCCAGTGTTTCTACTCTAAAATTCCATTTGTTCTGTACATATTTCTCCCATATCACCATTCTATGATTCTATGATTAATTCAAGACCTACGAGAAAAAGGGTATAATATGATGTGGTGCCTCTCCAATTGCAGGTAATCAGCTGATCTTATCTGAAGTTTTTGTGTGAATTAAAATTCTGCCATTCTAATAGTAGAGTGGTGCAAATAAATAGATATGTATTTATATATAATATATGAAATCTCCTCTATTGATTTGAGCTTCTAAAAGGAATTGTGAAGGTTGATTCATCCACCATTTTCCACTAGAATACTGAATTAGAACAAGTGGGTCAGCATTTTTTGCTTCCCGTTTGCTTTTTATTTCTGATATTCATCATAGTCATATTGTTCAAACAATTTACCTGAAACGAAAGTGGCACCAAAATCAATATTTGTGATGCACAATTTTTGCAGCATAAACACTGTTGTTCTATTAACAAATTTGCACAAAAGATGAAGTGGCGTTATTTGTCAGGTTTCATTCAGGCTGCTTTGGGGGGGGAGGAGTGAAATTACCAAATTAGGTTAAGTTAAGGGTGCTTTTCTTGTCAGTTCCATGGGCGAGTCATTTTTCAATGACATTTAACTTCGTAAGTGTAATTCATGGCTCTTTGGGGGTTTTACGGTACATATTGTTCAGAAAACTCCTTGACCTCCTTTTTTGTCCTTGGGGATATAAATTGCTTTCAGTACCTTTTTTGTCAAATCTACAGAGGGCCCAATACTAAATGAGCTCTAATGATCTAAGCTGCCAAGGGGCTGAGTTCTAAGTCTAACATACTTACTTGCTAAGGCGCATTCTCCTTTGTTTAAACACCAGAGTAGCTCCATTTATAAATCCTTATTAAATACCATTGTAAACCCTTCTAAAGACTTGGGACCAGAACCTTTGCAGCAGAAGTCAGTGTAGTTCTATTGCAGGTAATCACATTATGCTAATTTTAGCAGCTGAGGATCTGGCCCAAGATGATAACTCCGAGAGCATCTATTAAAATAGAACAAGATTTGAGTTCAAAGTAAAAACTCTCTTCACTTTGTTGAAGCTGTTTGAAAGCTGTTACTTACCTATATGATAGAAGAAAACAACTATAAAGTGTATTTGTCTAGAACAACAGACAAAGGGGGTTAATGCGTTATTCTATAAAACAAGGGAGATTGTGGGCTTAGGGGTATTGGTAGGCTTAGTCTGTGGAAATAAGGCTCAGCTGCATGAATACTGTAATTCAGGACAGAAATAAGGCTCAGCTGCATGAATACTGTAATTCAGGACAGAGGGAATATCAGTTATCTCCTGAAGTTAGCTGTCCTGCCATATGCAATATTATACACGTATACCCTTTTTAATTTTCCATGAAAATATAATCTTAAAAAAATGGAATAAACTGAATTTGGGAGGGAAAAAAAGTAACCTTTATCCTAAAAGTAAATGGACCTAAATCTTTGTGTTCTTTATTGATTTTATTCAATAAGATTGGTATATTGCAGCTTTGTGTCTATTGAGTTCAACAGAAATAGTATAAAAGACATATTCTAAACTTTGAACTTTTGGTTTCTAATTTTGTTAAGTACCAAGACGGAATAACAGCACATGACAAGCTTTCTGGATAATTTTACAAAAATGTATTAATTTACCAAATCTTATCTGAACTGAAACACAAAACAATTTGACTTACCTATAAATATGAAATTACATTTTCATATTTTCATGTCCAATTAACTAAGGATTAAATCTTATAAATAAAAGAAAAAACGTGTAGCCAGTGTCATCATTAAAATGAAAATCTTACAAGAAGTTTTATAATAATTTGTTCCTGTACTACTATAATCTGAATTAAAATCAAAACAATCCTGATAACTTATGTTATTGCATCTCTAAATGTGCCTGCCTCAGTCCTCTGTGTTGTATCTAAGCAATATACTTACTTTAAATATTCTGCAACTCCATAAAATAATTTGACAAGACTCTATGTTTATAGAAAAGTTGAGATTTGAAAGATCAAGTATTGTTCACATAAGGTAGAGTGAAAATGTCTCTGCCTTAATTTAGAAGGATCAGTTTGGAAAAGATGAGAGATAAATCACTTTCATTATAAACTCAGATCCTCCTGGAGCTGCGAGAGAGAATGCCAATCATTCTCAGGCCTTCTGTTGTGAGTTAATATATACCAGTCATGAGATGAATTCATTTCATTTAGGACATGAAGTTGACCTTGGCCCTCAATTCCACAAGACAAGGCAGTTGGTGAAGCCTCTATGTTGGTATTTGCAATAGAGCATAGTAAACTTATACAAATTTGTGATATAAGATAAAAATTTGGAAAACCATATCGTTACTGATAGAGTTTATTTGAAAGACAGCTCACAACATTCCTTTATTTATCAGGATTGAAATGGCAACTGAAATTTCATTGGTTGATTTTCCATCATAACTATTTTCCCTTTCTTATTCTGTTGTTTCTGGATTGAGAAAAGATGAAATCTCTTTTCTTCTTTATTTTTTTAAGAAGTATTTTCTGCTGGTTAGAATATGGGTTGCAATAACTGGGACTCTCAGTTTCACAGTTCAGCTACTAATGGAACACGAATCAGATGTTCAGAAGTGCCTGAATAATTTAGGAGTCCGAGTGAAGCTGAAAGCCACTGCTATTTTGACTTCTAGATATTTATAGTGGATATTGTAACGTTATTCTCACAATGCTCTAGCATTTCAATAGTAATAATAGCAGTATTGATGAAGATACTCTGGAGAAAAATATCCTTTAAAATGTGTTATTTATTCAGTTATTTTTTTATTTGTTATTTAAATGTAGTGCATGAGTCATTGGACCTTCAACATATTTCAGAAGAAATGTCCCCAGGTGAATGCTTTTTGTGTGGAACTCATTATATACATTTTAGTGTTATTTTTAAGTCTTTGCGCTTCTTCCTTGCAGCATTCCTGCAGTAAGCTTTACTTGTTCAGTCACACCCTGTTTTACTTGGAGCTAATGTAAACCACAAATTACTTTCCCATTCTCAAACCAGGTGTTAATGTGACTTAAAGAACTACTCGGATTTGCTTTATTTATCACGGTGATTAAAACTTCTCAAGGCGCCCATCGGCGCTTTGTTTTCCAAACAGCATTATTGTGTCAACTGACCTTTCTCTCCATCGCTTTTGTTTTCTTCTGCAGTCGATTGCTTAGATCCCACCTGCTCCAACCACGGCGTGTGTGTGAATGGAGAGTGTCTCTGCAGCCCGGGTTGGGGTGGAATCAATTGTGAGCTTCCCCGGGCGCAGTGCCCAGACCAGTGCAGCGGCCACGGTACCTACCTGTCCGATACAGGGCTCTGTACCTGCGACCCCAACTGGATGGGTCCCGACTGCTCCGTCGGTATGAAAAGTTATTTTAGCCTGATTTTGCAATAATGTTCCTCTTTTGTTATAACGGCAGTATCTATGGCAAGTTTGAAATGCAAATAATTCAGAAAATTGTCTTTGGAAGGTGTTTGGTCCTGTTTAGTTACACTGGGAAGCAGCGTGTGTATATCCTAGACACTATTTTTGGTGACTTGGGATTGTCAGCTGGGGAGTGAGGGCAATGCAGGTTCAGAGTTTCTATTTCATTCTAATACTGACCTTTGTTTGGTCTGAAAAAGTTACTTCAGTGCTTCACATCCATTTCCCAAATGTAAATGAAAACTTCCATACTTTATAAATACGTTTGTAACATTTGGGGAACAGAGAACACTACAGTTAATACGGGTTTGGGGTTTGTTTTACTGCACATCAAAATGCTACCTGTTTATGAAAAACATCACAGAACAGAAAAATATCTTTTCAAATAAAGGGTATTTTTCCCTTTTCAGTTGTACATGAAATATTAAAAAAAAAAAAAACCAAAACAAAACACAATGGTTTTAGAGCAAGAGATACTAAAAAGCAGGCACAAAAGTATAGGCTAAAAAATTTCATCCTCTCCAAAGCTACAGTTGTAAAACTTGATTATTCTAACAGAATGAGCTAAAGAGAAAAAAACAGTTTTGACAAGACAGCAAATAATCTATTTGTGGGGGAAAAATACTGGGAAATTTGCATTTATGTTGTAAGATGAGCCTTGAGACAGAGCTGCAAGTCATAAGCACGTCTCTCAAAATAATATTTAGAGTTTTCACACTTATTTGGGTATTTTTTGAGATTAATGAGTTAGAATACCCCACCAGTGAAATGAGTATCAAGAAGTGTATTTTCTGCTTCATTCATCAGCACCCAGAGAAAATCATGAATGAGAGTTTCACTGTCAGTTTCTTTGGTGATGCATGAGGTGAGAGACCCCTCTCTTTGCTCTTCTACATCTTCAGCTGGCAGAGAGCTGGCAGACACTGGAGAACTGACCAAGTCAGTAATAGGTCTCCAACAGCTCTCCCTTGAAAGCCTCTTTTACCCATCACTCCTAGAATCTAAGTGACCCTGAATTGTCACTCTTCTCTGCTGAATGAGTTTTAGGTTCGTTTCAGTCTCACTCTTAGCAAATCAATGTCTGTATATCAGCAGAGGGCCAGGTCTGAGTAAAACAGAGCTACCTGCTCTCCGTCTGCACGGCTGGCAGGTGCTGAGGAAGCTACTTCTGAAACTTGTTTGTATCTGAATAGGAGATGGAGCTCTACTGCAGGTTTCCCAACATACGTTAACAGCTTTTTTTAAAATTACTTTCTAATACCATTTCATTTGTCTTTAAGCGAAACTTAGCTGTTGGTTTTGAACTGAATATGAGCAGCCCAGCTTTTGACAGGATGCACTTTTTAGCCAAAGCCTGACTCTTGTACCCACTTCTCCTGTCGTGTGCTGCCTCTGCCCCGTTGCTGCTGGCTCTAACCTGTCTCCTTTTCTCCTCCCAGAAGTGTGCTCCGTAGACTGTGGCACTCACGGGGTGTGCATTGGCGGAGCGTGTCGCTGTGAAGAAGGGTGGACAGGAGTGGCTTGTGACCAGCGTGTGTGTCATCCCCGTTGTACGGAGCACGGAACTTGTAAAGATGGGAAATGTGAATGCAGAGAGGGCTGGAATGGGGAGCACTGCACCATTGGTAGGCAAACGACAGGCACCGAAACAGGCACATATTGCTTTCTTTTCATAAATCGTAGAAACATAGTTACTGTTGTGTATTGTAATAGGCTGTTCCTTTAAGGACCCTAGTGCTTTCAAATATTATCTCTGACTAAAAATGTGTTGGGTGAAATGCAGATGAGCTCTTGGAATCATTTAAAATCAGCAACAAACTGATTTGTAGAGAACAAAAAAAATCCAACAACAAATTCCACAGCCAATGAACATTAGTAAGTAAAGATGTAACAAATGGTCCATCACGGTATCATCTGAGCGGTATCATCTTAAAATTTTAAGATTTTAAAACTTAACTAAACATTCCTTTGTGTGAGTGGCATCTTTTTTAATTTCCTGCTCTGATGCATCAGTGCTCTCCTGCTATTATACATGACCTTATTAATGCTTACAAGTATCTAAAGGGCGGTTTCAGGGAGGATGGAGCCAGACTCTTTCCAGTGTTCCCAGTGACAGGACGAGGGGCAATGGGCACAAGCTGGAACATGAGAAGTTCCGTTCAAATACGAGGAAGAACTTCCTTGGGGTGAGGGGGCCAGAGCCCTGGAAGAGACTGCCCAGGGAGGGTGTGGAGTCCCCTTCTCTGGAGATCTCTGGAAACCTGCCTGGATGCCATCCTGAGTGATGTGCTCTGGGCAACCCTGCTTTGGCAGGGCAGTTGGACTAGATGATCTCTAGAGGTCCCTTCCAACTCTAACAATTCCATGATTCCATGACATGTGAAACACATCCCTGCTGTCACCACACAGAGCCAGGGGTCAAGCTGGGGAGGAGTAAGTGTTCCTGATGTTACAGAAATAGCTGCCCAGCGTTCCCCTGCGGTGCGCTGTGGCAGTGGGCATGGTGTTTGGGTAGAGAGGATGGCAGCACGGGAGGGCCCTGGGGGCACTGCACCCTGTGGCTCTACCCTGCTCACTGCAGCACAGTGAGCCTGGGAAGCTCAAAAAGGTTATACTTACGCAAAGCAATGATGTTCTATAGCCGCTCGATTGCCCTGCTTGAAAATTTATCCTGAAGAGGAATTAATTGTTCCTAAATGAAATTCTTTATTTCATCTCTACAAGCAGTCAGGTAGTATATTTGGATTGTTTTGAAAAGTTACCAAAAATTTGTTATTTCCCCTGTGCTGTAATCAAAAATGGGAAATTCTGAGTGGTCACATGTTTTCTGAGCAAAATCATCTAGAACAAGAGTATCCAGCTGCTAAGACAATGTGAGATTCAGGAGAGTATTTTTCTCTGAAGAATGTTTGGAGGACTGTGAGGTATACCTTAAAAGATACCTAATGAGTCCAAATCCAAGGCGAAATTGTTTTAATTATCTTAAAGTGGCAAATTTAACAAAGAAAAGGAGTAGGTCAATTGAGATTTTTGTGGCAATCAGGGACCCTAATGGGACAGTCCTATTACAAGTGAATTGTTATTCCTTTACTTGAAAGTATGGTGAGGTTCTTGCATCCCTCGAGCTCTTTTTCATTCCCTTCTGATTTCTCCCTGGATATACAAACCATTTCTGATACACTCATATGTTGGAAACTAAAAGTGTATTCTTATTGGAGAGAAAAAAAAAGAAATAGATCCATATTTTTGAGGCATATCCTTTGATGATGTGGTGCTGCATGCTTCCACCACACTATGCTAATGTGATTTAAATCAAAGCTTTTATGACTGAACACTTTGTCACCAGCATAGATGCAGAGTGTTTTTTCACAATTGCTTGCTGACTTTCCTCATATCAGCATCTCTCTGCTAGATTAATCCAGGCATTTTGTTTTCATATTAAGTACTTCCCAGATCTTTACAAAATGCCTAATACTTAAAATTTTTTTGGCATTAAATTGTGTAGTAATTTCTTATTTTAAAAGTTGCTGCTTTGTGCAAAATTTGTTTTGTTTTATAGTCTTTTATTAATAAGCCTATGTTTAGAGATAATGAATGTATTTAAAGTCTTCATTACTGTGCACACAAAACAATTCCTTGCACTAATATCTTAATAGAATTCTGGAAATGACAAGCCAAACTAGTGAACTCTAAAGTGAGATTTTTAGTCTAATTTTTGGACTAATTATTCACGTATATAATCAATTCTTTTCAGAGAAAGGGTGATACTGCTGAAGTGCTTAAAATATGCATATGCTTCTTTGTTTTGTATGGATCAGAGATTTCCTTCAAACTTAATGCATATCTGCCTACAGCAAAGATGAGAGTAGGGCAAAAAGTTTCAGTTTGCCCCTGTAGTTATCATACATTTACATTTAAAAGAGAAGTTGACATGGTGTTTAGTGACATGGTTTAGTGATGGTTTTTGTCAGAATTAGGTTAATGGTTGGACTAGATGATCTTAAAAGTCCCTTCCAACGTAGATAATTCTATCATTCTATGATTTATACAGTCATAAGTTGCCTGTTGTGTGTAGACAGATACATATTCCTGTGACAGGCCTGTCTTTGTGGGAATTTTCATATGCTGATATCGTCAGGCCTGAATGTGAGGTCATTTGCTAAAGCACAGAGCATGATGCCCGAAGTGGAATTGGGTTCAGAGGGGTAGCTCAGCTTGATCCCAGAGGTTTGGGTTATGTGGGACTGAAAGAGAGAACAAGTTTGGGGGATAAGGATGGTAACACTAATTTTTTTTTGTCCATATTTGTACAAGAATTGCTAGAAGTTACAACTGGAAAATTTGTCCTTAGGGTGAATTGATACTTTAGAACAAGGATGACTTCCTCAAGATGTTTTAAACATCAGTGTGAAGAACTAAAGTGTACTTATATTTTATGGAAACTCCTTTTAATTTAGAGCGCACCCTTTATGGTTTAGCTTTCAACTGAAAGGTAGACAGACCATTTAATTTCAGAATTACTCACTGAGGATTGTCCACCTAAAAAAATAGTATTCACTAATGCAAATGTGATGTATGCAGACCTTGATTTCTATTAATTTTTTTTAAGATTTTATTTTGTTTTATTTTTTAATCCAAAGATGTTTTTTTCATCCTGTTTGGAAAGTACCTTGCAAACAACATAGTCTGTTTGTCCTAAGGCAAAGCCAGGCCAGACCAGATCAGAGTAAAATAGCACAAAGCAGAGTTTGAATCTGTCCTTTCCTTGTACATAGTTTGAACATTTGAATACCTATATTAGGTCTCCAGGAGCAAAAAATGGTTGGGCTTACAGCACAAGACATTTGAGAATTTCCCCATATGGGCTTCAAAAAGAAAAGTGTGACAGTTTATTTACTCTGACTTTTCATTTATTGCCACACCAGTCAGAAATCTCTTGAAGTCAGTAGAAAAACTTGCTTTGATTCCAATGACTTTAGACCAAGCCCACTTAGAACAAATGGATCTAATTTGTGGGGAAAAAAAAAAACCAAAAAAAACCAAAAAAAAACCCAGGTTTCTATATACAACCCAAAATACATTTTCTTTTGTTTGTGTTTCTTTACCAGTTTCATGCACTATATTCATATGGCAGTGGAAAAGAAATCATTATAGCAGCCTGCAGGTATCCAAGTTCATTCAGTATATTTTATTCTATTTAATATTAAATTACACCTCTATAGATGGTTGACAGAATGCACACTCTTAAGTATCTAAGCTCAAAAAAAATTTAACAAAAAGGCAGTTTCTTTCTGCATTACCTGCATTTAAAGTAAAACACTCTGAAAAGTATCTTGGAATGCTGCTATGAGCCCAGTGTTAACAAGCTGTTTGTTCAAAGCAGCTTTTACCTATGTGCACCAAGAGAAATATGTATTAAAATCAGTGAATGCAAATTCCAGATTACACAGAGTTTGATAAATCTTTATTCAAATGATATAAAAATGAAAGGTGTGGTGTCTGGTCTTGCTCTGATGCTGTATGTATCAGAGAAGAACTCTATACCAGGCACTATGTTTCACTTTGGTACTTAAGGTGAGAAGAAAAATTGCTTGCTGGAGTGATGATAAAGAAAATTAATCTTTTCCCAGAGCAAAAATAGACCTGTCAGGATATGTTTATTAAGTGATTACTATTCATTGATTGCAATTATGGAGGAAGTTATAGCTAAATAATAGAGGGTAATCTAGATGGGGGGGAAAAAATATTGGAAAACTAATAACAAAGCAAAAGACTAAGATATAGCAGTTGCTAAATCTTGAATCAATTTCATGCCGGATTTTTAAGATGAAGGATTTAGCTTTTCCTTGAATCATCTGAGTGTTGTTAAAGTATGCTGTTATAAAACAGATCCATTACTTTCACTGAAAATAATATTTGAATGTTTAAAACTCTTGTCTTTAAACTGTTGTGGAAGATGTTTGCATATAAACTACCTGGCCTGTATACTAAGGACAGCAATATATATGGAGATCTTAAGAAGCAGTCAAAAATACCATTTTAAAAGCATCATTCCATCTGTAATTCATATCCCTGCAGCATGAAATACGACTGTTATTAAGTCATTGGGAAAAATCTCACCGAGAGACCGGTGAAATCAGGATTTAATCCTAAATATTTATGAGTAAAATTTACGAGTCTGCAAACATACTGTATCGTGTAAGGTAAGCTCTCACCAAAAGTTGATCTCTGAGGTTTTCTATGTGGCATCCTGTCATATTCCCAAAGCCTTGCTCTTGTCTGCTCACGTTCCACAGTAGATGTGGAGAACCTGTAGGTTGAGCATTCCTGCTTTCAGACAGAAAGCAGCAAAAGCTTGTAGTAAAGGATGTTTTATAATACGGACACAATAGTTATGATCAAGACAATTCTGCTTTTCTCTGTTCCTTTCTTTTTTTAAATTTCCCATGCAAGTGAGCTGTACCCACCTTGAAGCTGAAGATCCATCTATCCCCCTGGCAGGCAGAACACAAACAGAGCTGATGTAGATTCTGCTTCCTGGCCTTGGTACCGCTGCAGAGGTGGGGATCTGGCACTCTCTTTCCTCCACTGGGTCCTTGGCCTCTGTACTGAAAATGTCAAATGGTAGGGCATGTTCCTTAGTAAATAAGGAAGTCTATATTACCCTATACCTCAGCTTTGCAGTTTTCAGGGTCTTGAATTAGAAAGATTTGAAAGAACCTCGATCCCGTCACCTACATGGTGGGAAATCAGATACATAAAAATGTGCAGGAGATTTGGTTTATGTGTCAGGTATATATATTAGTAATACTAAATGAAGTAGTTTGTCTAAGGAAGTTGTGGAATCCTCATCAGTGGAGCTTCTAACAATTTAGACGAATGTCTGTCAGGAACAGGATCGTAGAATCATAGAATGTAAGAGTGGGAATATCAGAGAGGTGGTTCATCCTGCCGTGATGAAAATCATTGAACTGTGTGAGTTCTCTTCCAGTCTCATTTTAAATGAACTTAAAGGGACACATTCCTTCTAAGTACCTTATTTTATAATGGCCTATGTTAAGATTTGTACTGTCATCCCCTTTAAGAATCTCATGCTACTCTTTGAAGTAGTATTGGTCATTTGTTCAACCGAGGAGACAACATCTACAACTTTGGGATGACCATGCCCCCTTTCCAGCTTTTAGACATGCTTATGTTTTTTGCAGACTAGAAGGAATAGCACATGCGTAGTGTAAAGATTTAGATTTTTACCTTATCATGAAGTCAATAATCGATAGAAACATTAATAATGCAGCATTGTGTTATCTTTGGATACAGCAGGATATTTTTGTCCTGTGATAATGCTCTTTGTGACAAAGATTTTTTCTTCTACTACTGATTTTTCTTGTTGTAATTACAACAGTAATGATTCAAAGATGAGGCAATTTTCAGGAGAGATGGAAAGTGTGTGGGAGGAGACAGTGGAAAGCCATCGTATCTGACAAAGAGCAATTTAGAAGGAGCTAGATGTATTAGACTTCTCTGATGCACTTCTAACTTAAAATTAATCTGTAATAGTTTATAACCTATTAAGGCATAAAAAACCCTCTAATGACGATGATAGAAATTTAGATGGTATGCTCTGTAGAGGGAGGAACATATTTTTACATTTTATTTGAAAAATGCTTAGAATATTTGGGTCATAACCAGGTTTCATTACAGATATAGAAATATGTTGGTAATATATGTGATGATAGGACCAAAAACATTGGAGACACTGGCTGTTTCTGTATCTGCAGACTCAGGTTCATCACCTGTAAATAGAGTTCTCTGATTGTCTTTACAGCTGGAGCAGGTTTCTTGATGAGCACATCTGTGATGCAGTCTTTCAGGTGCACATTGTCAAGCTTTCATTTGGAGTGTGACAGGGTGGTTTGCCCCAAATGCATCTCTCCAGCAAAGCAGAAAGGTAGAAGGTACCTCATGAATTCATCTGAGAGATTCTCAACAATTTCTGTCATTCTCTGCGCATAATTTACAGTTCCGTTTCTGCCATGCAAGCATAGAGAGACATAAGGTAGAAGTTTTCCTTATAAAGTGACATTTTGGTCATGTATGTTGCATTGTATCACTGTGCATTTTTTAACCAAAAGCAAGGAAATGTGATAGCCAATTAGACCAGTGGTCATCTAGTTCAGCTTCACTGCGCTTCAAGTTCAGCCTGAAGAAGAGGCTCAGGTAAGACCTTATAATGGATTCCCAGTACCTAAAGGGGGCTACAGGAGAGATGGGGAGGGACTCTTTATCAGCAAGTGGAGCAATAGGACGAGGAGTAATGGTTTTAAATTGAAAGAGAGAAGATTTAGATTAGATACCACTAAGAAATTCTTTACTGTGAGGGTGCTGAGACACTGGAACAGGTTGCCCAGAGAAGCTCTGGATGCCCCTTCCCTGGAGGTGTTCAAGACCCGGCTGGATGGGGCTTTGAGCAACCTGCTGTAGTGGGAGGTGTCCCTGCCCAGGGCAGGGGGATTGGAACTCAGTGAACTTTAAGGTCCCTTCCACTCTATGATTCTAAGTTCCCTGTAGATAAGAAATTAGAAGTTTCTTCCTGGAAAGATGATGCTTTATATCTTTTCTAAGTGCATTTGCTATTGGGGTGCTTTGTTGGTTTTGTAAATGTGTCATCTTTTATTTCACCTCCAGAACTTGTGAATAAAATCTCTTGTCTGTATAGTACCCAGATTACATGCTGTATAAATAGCTCTTGTTTGGGATTTTTGTTTCTGATTTTTGTCTTTGTAAATTTCTGTCCCAGTAACTAAAATATATTTTGATACTTTGTGTATCAGGGATGAGTAAACTTTCTAAACAATTTCTGTAGGACTAAGGAATCCAGAACTATCATGTGCATCCTCTTTCTTTATCATAGATGAGCAAGATAACATAATAGTATACATATTTGGAAGGAAATATTCTATGTAGAGATTCGTATGCATTGAGAGTGGTTTAACTTTCGGAGAGTTTAGAAACAGAATTTCTTTCCATTTGCAGAATTTACATGGGGCAGCTGGGGATCTTTTTTGGCTAAAAGGCAAGCTTATTCATGAGGAAAAACTTTCCTGTTTGCATTCTTTGCTGAGGGCTTCCTGTAAATGATTGAAATATGTCACAGTGCAGTGTCAGAACATTTGAGTAGCTTTTTGCTTTCTCTGTATATAGGATATTTGCAGAACATGACCTTACTTCTTCTCTTTATAGCCCAAAAAATTTAATGAGTGTGTTTTCAGCAAAGCTTCCTGCATTTTTGTCTGGTACTTCAAAGATGCACCCAGCAGATGCTGGTGAATAGTTTCCCAAACTAAAATCACATTTCTTTTTTCTCCTTTTGGAGGGGTTCTACATGAGTTATATTGATTTTCTGGACAATTCTTGAACTCTTAAAAGACCACAAAAAGAGGGGGAGGGCAATCAATCAGGCAGCTGATCTAACTTTTGAAAGGGCAAAACTGATTTTTGCTGTTCATAGGAGTATTCACAGTGCCTGGCAATCTCCTCTTCTTCCACAGATAATGTTGTCTGTGTTATTTTGTACCCTGTGGTGTCAAGCAGAGCTTCAGCAAGTGAGTGAATTACATGGTGTTGCTGGATACAAAACAACAAAGACACAGGAAGGCATGTGAGAGGTCAGCGGCATAGATTGTATAGATAGAAATGTAGTACCAGATCTTGAGAAATATATATATAAAAATTATATATATAAAATTTATACTTCTAAGAAACAGCTACAAAAGAGAACAATATCTGCCCATTCTTTTGAGCCCTCCTTGTTAAAGATCTTTTTCTTAATCACTTGAATTCTTGCTTATACATTCTCAAAGTGTAATTCTTGTACCTTCAGTATCAGTATCACATAGTCTTTCATGCTTGAAGATGCAAATGAAGCCAAAAGTGTTTTTCATGATTGCTGCAAACTTTGTGGAATAACAATTCAGACACAAAGCTTTACCTTTGCAGCTTCTTGTCAATTTTGTCTCCAATTCTTACATAATATCAAATTAGCAGTAGGATGCATTAGAAGTTAGAGGTTTGTGTTCCTAAGATACTTGATGGTTTTGAAATTCTCTAATTTCAAAACTCTCTAAACTAATTCTTAGTTTAATGTTGTATTAAAATATTAGTGTCAAAAAGAAAAAGGAAAAAATTATCTCTGTAGCATCTCTGAAGTGTCAGTTCAGGATTTTGCTCTGTGATCTATTTAGGGCTTTGGGGAAAAAATGAAACTATTGAAATCTTTCTCTTTAAACTGTCAGTTATCTCTTGTGCAGTAACTACTCACTGAGGATGAAATACACACTGATGTTGAATATTGATACGTCCTTCTTTCACTAAAAGCCCATAGTAAGACTATTTTTTAAAAGATCTGAAGGATTGAATGTGGGGACTTGTTCAGGGTATCAGCTGTGAGGTAACTCGATCCATTCTTAGTGAACAAAGTTCTTATAAAATTTATGTTATGTTCTTTTGTTCTTTCTTTCCATTTCTTTTCTGACCTGCTTATGAAATGCTTATTAGGGTAACTTCACTTCTGGAGATTATTTCTATTTAATTTTAAATACAGTTTTTCTATACATATAAAAAGAGGCAAAGTTTTCTGTCCAACAGAAATCATTGTATAAGTAGTGTATCTTGTTTGCCCAACGAAATTACGAGCATCATTTATGTAAATGAAATTTAAGAACTAAAAACAGCAATATTGGGGTCATTATTACCCAATTTATGGCTGCCATGAAAATTGTAGCTAAGTGTTTAGATTTCTGCAATTTCAAGGACATGCTTACGTAGCGTTAATTGTCATACATCTGTCCATCTCATTCAGTCAATTGTATTCAAAACACTTCCATGCTGGGAGAGACAGAGGTGGAGCAATACTTCTGTCTCGTTAATCTAGCGGCAGATCGCAGTCATAGTACTAAAATCCAAAGGAAAAGTGGGACATGAGAAATTAAGGTTACTGTATTTATCCTCCTTCTCTCTTCATTCAATAACAGGGTAAGAACAGAAAGGATTCATGGTCCAGCTGTCTCCTTGAAGATTTTCATATCTGAGAGCACTGGGTGCTACACACTTGACTTAACTATTTCACTCTAGATAAGTACCTTTCTTAAACAATTAAGCAGTTCTCATGGAAAAGTAGGAACTTCTGCTTTCACAAAGATTACAGTTTGATGTGGATCATAACATTATCCCTAATGGAAACTCAGGCAGAAGAGACATGTTTGCCTGCTTATCCATGTAAAGCTTTTCCTCCCTCCCATTCTACTGAACTTAAAAGATACTTTTACTCCTGCTTTACTGTCATCTTCTGGTTCCATGCCCCAGAACCGATGTCTAAAGTCTGGAATTCGTTGCCTTTTCTTGTACTGTCTCATTGGTTACTGGGAGCCATGCAGTGAGCCCCAGATGTTCAAGTTTAAAAGAGTTTCTGCGTTCATTCAAACACAGTTTACATAATAGCACCAAATTACTGCTCAACTCCTTTCTGTTTTCTCTGTTGTACAATGCCTTTTAAAAGGCTGTGGGTTTCCTCCATTCGTAAAATAGGGAGCCATAATCTTGACAAAGTGCCAATCAATGTCAGTGTTTATTTCTTTTTCCTAATCCCATTGTATTTTTAGTTTCTATTCACAGTTTATAACAGTCCAGGACAAAGCAGGGGGTGATCAACTTGGCATCAATAGGCAGTGGCCTGCTTTTAAAATGCTGTAAAACAAGATACCATACAAAACAGCTGCAAGTAAAGGTTTAAGCGTATTTTCTTAAATGTTCTGGAGTGATTAGGGTAGACTGAACTGCATGAGCTGACAGTTAATCTTTCATATAATTAAAAACTATATACACTTTTAACATTTTAGTATATTTTTACAGAAACGCATATAAAGTAAAGATTAATCTCTTCTGTAGTCATTCCAGTTAATCATAAAATTGCAGATGAGATTTTTTTTTTTGGTAGATGTTGAAAGAGTAAAGTTATTCCTGAGTGTGACAAATGGGTAGGATTCATAATGCATCTAGATCACATATGTTTTAATTTGCCTTCAGTCAGTTTTTCAGAGCACTGAACAACTGAGCTAAAGAACAACAGTGCATAAAGACACCGTCCCTGTTCTGAAAAGAAATACTAATGATAACAGCTTTATCTAAAAATAAATATAATGGTGTAATCATGATTTATGATTTAACCATTCTTTTTTATTAAGAACAAAGTCCATTTGTAGTGAAAAAATATATATTAGGTTGTGACTTTAGGCTAGAAACAATACTAAGAAGACAATTAACCAAAAGAACAAACACATTATAAAAAAAAAAAAAAAGAGATCAGTTTAGGAATGACACGTTTACCTAGAACATGGTGATTTATTAATCTTAAAAGTAGTGCTGCTTTGAGTACTGTGATTTTCCAATTGTTAGGGAACAAAAGGGATTGCTGAGCTTCTTGTGGAATGAGTTCCTGAAGAATAGCAGTGAAGCTATTTTTGTAAATTCAGCATGCACAAACACAAACCCCTGAGTGTCCCAGAAGATGCTGATTCTCCTAAAACCAGAGACACATTAGTACAGATGAGAGAATCTGACTTTTTGTTTTAACCACTGGGAAAACCATCAAGTAGAACTCGAGCTCCTAATGTAGCGTGGTGCCATCAACTTTTCAGCATGTAAAACTGATCTGACTTCTTTGCTTTCCTTTTAATAAAGCAAGGCAAAATATGTATATGCTGGGTTACAGGTCACTTCTCTCTGAAGTTAATAGAGGAATTAGCATTATAGCATACAGCTTTGCAATGCAAGTCAGTGTGCCCAGAATTAAGCAGTTATAGAAAAGGAAGTTGAGTGTCTCTCTCCCTCTTCCCTATTTTCTTTTTAAATTGCAGAGTCACTTGCATTTGAACAAGGAAAGTATTACTGAAAGCAGGAAGCTGTGGAACGTTGTTCACTCCTGAGAAGTGAAAGCACAATATGAATTGGTTAAAATGTTAACAGATTCTGATTACTTCTACTCTTTACATTATTTTTTTTCAGAGTAGTTTGATAACTTTACAGGAAAAATTATGACAATATGCCTTTTCTTGTTTAAAAAAAAATGAAAAGATGTTTTAGGCTTAAGACAGAAAATTACTGCATAGGAGCTTGTAAGGAATATGAAATTAAGGTTGACATTGCTCATTGTGCAGCATTGTTAATAGATAGTTGAATGGTTGCCGGGGGAAGCATATAGTGACATAGATTTTTATCTCCAATGCATCTTTTTGTTGGCTTCTTTGGAAACTAGGGGTAAAATTGCTTTTTGTTACTGCCTCCCTTGGATCGTTATTAATTGATTCTTTATCATGAAGCCAATCCATATATATCTTCATTGTGTCCTGTGAATGTTTGAAACTCTTCTTTTTCCAAAATAAGTCAGAAATATTGATTTAGAGTGGAGAAAGCCTTCCATACTTAGAGAACAGGTTATTAAGAGTCAAGGTCACTGTTTGTGAATGCTGAGAGGACAACAGTTGCTTGAAGAAAATTCTAGGTGAGTGTTGTACTACAGAAGACATTACGCTTGTGGAAACAGGTCTGTGCTCATTGTTTCTGCATTGCTCCTCTGCAGAGATGCTTATGAACCAGAAGCCTAAACAATTTATATACTACTGTGTTATTCTTGCATATGTAGCTAGAAGGCTGAAGGGGAAATGAGTAAATCTATCCTAATGCCCAAGCATTCACTTGCAGTTGCAGCTTTCCTTAATTCAAATCCAGAGGGGCCTGTAGAGGTTATCAGTTTCATGAATTTTCATTGGAAACTTTTGTTATGTATTCTATATCAATTTTGATTGCTTGTATGCTGAAGAAAAAAGGGAATAAAAATTGGTCAGTCTCCCCCCTTCCTTAATTTCAAAGAAGTTCATATCCTTTATAAAAAGACTTAATTACGTATGAGATATCAGTCAGATACCAATGTTTTTGGATACACTGAAGTGTCTCCTGTTAATATTCTCCTACCGCATAAAATTTTGTTAAAATAAAATTAAGGCAGTGCTTGTTAACACCTGATTATTTCTCCATTCCTTTTAATCTTTGACTTTTCCATACACAGAGAATTCAGTAAGTCTTTCTTCTTTCACCATTATTTGTCTTTCTAGTTACCATGAGATTCCTAAAATCCTTATTACCCAATTTGAAATTGTTAGTGTGTGGAAAGTTTTAAATATGAGATGCTTTGTAAGGGGGAATATTTATTCAGCGGAATTGAGGTAATTCAACATGTTTGCCTTACGTTTAAAACTTCATCTGTTTATTCAACCTTTATAGTTACAGTTTCCCCTGTTATACTAAGGAATTTTTTTCATCATTTCTGACATAAACCACTGTATTTTTAAAAATTTCTAGCAAGGTCTACATAAAGTATCTGATTTCTTAAGGTAAATGTTCCTATTGTTATTAAATGGGAGGGTTTATGAAACTTATTTGCAGAATATGCCCCTAGCTTTTAATTATTTATTGTATTTTATTGCTTGAAATAAAATGTGAGGAGGTATGTCACTCAAATGTGAACAAATGACAGTGAAGGGAAAAGGAAGATGTCTGTACTTTTCAGCGCTGCTGCTGGTTTTTTTGGTCCTGTGACTAAAAATTACAGGTTTATTATAGATGTTTCACAGGGCTGCTGCTGATGATCCTTACTTGAATTAGGTAGTTTCATTCCAGCTTAGGAAATAATTAAAATTAGTAAGTTGTTTCACTCAGAATGAGAAGCAGGTGTGCATGCTGGAAAATGCACTTAAAAGTCTTCAGTTTGCTGGTTTCTACTTTGAGGAGAAAGGCCATGTCATTAAACTGCTAGATAGTCTTTCCAGTGAGTGATATCTAGTTAAGGATTTTTGCAAAAACTTCCTAACCGCTTACAGAAGTTATTACAGTAAATTGGATATGCACTATGCCTGATTAAATGTATTCCCACCTACGTATTTACTCTGAAACCTAAAGCCATTCCAGAGTTCACTTACTTTGATTAAGACCCGTGGAGATCTCATAAACTCAATAGAGTCAAACTGCATCAATCCTCAGGTGGGAGACCTTCAGCTGACATTCTGATGGTGGAAGGTGTTCTTTTGTTGGGAATGGAGAGTGGAGCGTTATGGAAGCCCTTTGCAGTTTGTGTTGGGGCTCTACTTCTCACTCTTGGCTCTGAACTGGGGAAATATTGCTGTGTGCTGGGAAAGGCTGCTATATACTCCTTGGTTCCACAGCCTTGAACAAATCGTTATCATCTAAAGGAGAGCCTAATTAATATGTGTTTCTAACTTTCCTTGGAACATAGTAACAGTTCAACTACGGATAAGAAATGAAAAATTATACTATACCCAATTGAAATTATGGGAAACAGAGAGAGTACAGGAATCAAAGTTGTAATTTTATTTGAACACTGAGGGTAAATAATGCTAATTAATCACCTGGATAGAAAACAGAAAAGTAAATTTTCCTTGATGTCCATTTGATATGTTTGGAGATAACATTAGCTACTCATGTCCTGTTTTCAGTGTGGCAAAGAAAAAGCAAATTGCACAAAACTGTAACAAACTGTGCTTTTGATGTCCCATGCACAGATTTGTTGTTATTGTTCTTTTGGGGTGGTTTTGGTTGGGGATTTTTTGTTATTGGTAATTCGCAGACCTTTTGACTGGTCTTTGTTTTTAATACTGTGAAGTCAGCTTTTCTGGTTTTGGTTTTGTTGTATGTTTTTTTAAAACTGAAGCAAATATCACAACAACACCTTTTCATCTGACATGAATCAGGGACTAATATGGATTAATCCGATGTATCGATCATACAGTTGTATTGAAGACAAGGTGGAGCCAGCTCTGGATTTCTTGGCTGCATCTCCAACACGCTGAGATACTGTGTGTCTCCTCCTGAGAGCAGGGCTTCTAGCAAGCACTCCCAGTAAAACCAGTAACATCCCGCCTGGCCCCAGCAGGGCTTAAAAACTGTCAAATATAGACATGAGGCAACCAAGTTAAAAGTCTGGTTGATGCTGCTGATGGCTTCAGGTGAGGAATGGAAAAGAAATACTCTGTCTATAAGCAGAAAGACTTGAGTATTTGTTACAGAAAGTTGTCACTTCTAGTGAGGCTGGGGGAGGAGAAGAGCTGTCCGTTGCCAGATAGTAAATATTTTTAATATAAAAGCAAGCAGAGCTTAAAGAGTCTTTTCTCTTTCAAATTTATTCCAAATGCAGATTAAGCACTCTTGGCTTTCTTAGGGGTGAAATGCTGAAGATCATCTCCCTAGTAGATCAAAATCAGTTTCCCAGGTTTATTTAGGATTTAAATATCAGGCAACTGGCTATGTTTGAAGGATTATGAGGTTTTTTCCCTTCACTACAGGAATAAAAAGAGAGCTATCCTATGCTTTGTCTGTGCATGCAGGATTAAAACCAGTTTGTTTGTGAAAACAACATTCTCATTTCTGTAGCTTTTATTATTTATTTGTGCAATAGATAGATATAAAAATTGGAAAATTGTGTGATATTCATGAGGCTTATGTATACTGAAAAGGGATGCAGAATGGAGGCATAGCACCCTAGAATTAAAGGCGTGCTTATAAAATACATTTTACATAGTGTAATATTCATCTTCTGTATCTGCCAAACAACTCAACATACACAAATACTCACAGAACTCCAAATGCATTGTTTATGTATGTTAATTTGTTTTACATATGTTGCCTATGTGGCAGAGTATTGCTGCTATATTGTGGGCATTATTTCATTCTTTATATTTGTATATATTTAAACTCCATAAATTCTAGCACTAACAAACTTCTGAGATATATTTATTTTATTACTCAAATATCCATTATTTTTTTTACCTCAGAATCGTATTTTATTGTCATGAAGAGTTAGGATTCCTGGAAGCCAGAAGGGGTATGAGAAGCGTTTAGTCTGTTATTAAGTCTTTTTTCATTCCACACTATCCCATTACACTTTTTTAAAACTTTTTTTTTTCCTTCAGCACTTTCTTTTGATTTTCCTTTGGGGCAGCTGAAGTGTTTGGACTCTCTAGTCTGAAATCATACCATGTGAAGTCATTTATTGGAATCCCTCTTTAAGAAGATCAGCTGCAAAATATAATATATCTGTCTATATAGCACTTTTCATCCTGAAAGAGTTCCAAAGTTCTATACCAAATTAAGCAGTATGTGCTCATTGAACATACTAATTTGTTATGCAGTAATGGTAAAAATGCATACTTCTCTTAAGGCTCATATTTATTCTTCCGATAGAGGTAACCTGCACACTTAGAGAGGATCTACATTTGCATAGCTGAAAGTTAATTGCTAAATTATAAAGTCTGTGCAGACATAAATATCTGATGAGTTGCAAGTAATTATTTTGTAATAATGCCTGGGAAAACTGGGATTCCCTACCCTGAGAATTATGAATTATAAATCTCTAAAGCTGAAGGGTTTGTGGATGTTTCAGGTTGGAAGGTATGTCAGGAGGTCATCTTGCCCAACCACCTCCTCAAAGCAGGGTTAGTATGAGCTCAGGCATTGGACTCGGGCCCATAGCTTTTCAGGCAAACTTCCTAAAACCCTCTTGTTTGTACGTTGGATGGGCTGTTGCTCACCACTCGGCACCCAAGCTGAGCATCTTCAACAGCATATTGAGCAACGTAAGTTTAGAATTTAGAATATCTGCTTCTTCTCACTACAGTGCCCTACTTGGCTCTGCAGGTGTGTGCACACATCCCATTCCCACACATCTCTCCATTCAAATAGGATGAGGAATACCAGTGTAAACTACTGTGAAGTAGTACTGGGACAAGGGAAACAGTCTGTTCAGTCACTGTAAATGCTGGCTCTGCTTACTAGAGCATTTTGGTTGACTTAAATTCTTCTGCTTTGTAATGCTACTTGTATGTTAAAGGAGTTATGGTCAAAGAAATGCAATTTTTATTTGGAGCAATAGTGGATAATATATGATTTTCTTAAGTATATATGTAAATTCTTATTTATAGAGTGAAGAAATTCATTCTGCAGTCCTGAACTGGTTTCTTAAAATCTCCACCTCCTCCACAGATTAGATGAGCTTTTGTCAGTTTAGCAGAGCTCTTGACCCCGGTTTCCATCCCTGTCTCTTAAATATCCTGAGCCTCCCAGATAAGAAGCAAGGCCTTGAAAATTATTTTGAATGTCTTCAGTAAGCCATTGGTGAGAGAACGAAAATAATATTTGATGTACATGTTCTTGTTAAGAAGAAATGTTTCAGAATTCGCTTGGCTGAATTTGGCTGTATTTGTAATTGTGATTGTATTGGGGAATGGCCTGTGAGGGGGGTGGGAAATGGAATCCCACTTCCCCTCAGAACGGACTGACAGCACAGCCCCTGCATGCCCTGCCTGGAGTCTTTGTGAAGTGAATAACAATATTCTGAAGTTAATGACTGAACTCAGAACTGTCTCTTCCCTAAAAATAAAAAATTGCATTAGGTCTAGAATGTTAGTTTAGTTTTATAAAAAGGTTTGGGAAAGAAAAATTTGATGCTGGTGGTATTTGGCTCCAGGGGATGCATCCAAGGGTTGCTTCTGTGGAACTGTCAGGCTTGTGCCAGGCTGATGAAAGCAAATCTCTGTTTCTAAGTGATCCATTACTGTTCAGACAGGAAAGGTGCTGGTTACCTGGGACTCTTTCAGGAGGGAGGAAGGGCTATAACACCACCAGCAGTGGTTTATAATCCAAGGAGTTTCACCATGGTAGTCAGTTAACACGTAGAAACCAGAGAAAAGGCATTCTTTCCTAGGAATAACCAATATGTTAATTTCATCTGTTATATGAAGGGCCCAGGCACAGCAAACTGTCATGAGCCTTGAGGCTGTACAGGAGCTGATTCAAATCCATGTAATCCGGTTTAATTTGGATGAATTTTGCCAATGTGGACCAGCTTGTGTCCTGGCCTCCTGCTGATACAACTGAGAAGGATTAAGAGTCTACGTAAGGCCTATGTAAGCTCTAAAGAGTCACTTTAATGTGGTTATATTTAATGTACCTATACGTTTAGCTTGCCAGAAAATGTCTGATTTCACTTGTTGTGGCATTTACCTTTGCTGCCTCTGCACTGAAACTTCGTTGTAACAAATACTGTTGCCTAAGAGTATTTTCTGAACAGTAAAGCTACTGACTGTGATTTTCCTTTAAAATTTAAAGTCGGAGAAATGCTGGGTGGCATTTGTGTATTGAGAAAAGCTAGCCAGTGACAGCCTAGTCTCATCTGCTGGCCCATCAGGGCATTCATAGAGGAAAAGTACATCTGCTTCGCTAGAGGGTGTTCAATCACAGGAGAGGTCTGCACAGTACTCCCTTTTCAGTCATTTCTGATGGAGAGGGTTATTGGGCATTGGAATAGGCTGCCCAGGGAAGTGGTTGAGGCACCATCCCTGGAGATGTTCAAGAGACAGGTTGACATAGTCCTTAGGAATATGGTTTAGTGATTTTTATCAGGGTTAGGTCGATGGTTGGACTAGATGATCTTTAATGACCCTTCCAACCTAGACAATTCTGTGATTCTATGATCTTGAGCTTTTTATATCAGCAGGGTCTTAAATTGTAAATATTTGAAATTGGGGCCTTCGTTTGTGGCATCTTGATGTATTTCAGGGATTTTAAAAGTTCTTATCCGAGCAGGTGAAGGATAGGGCTTGCCTCTAGTTTTATACAGGCTGTATTCCCAACATCATTAAAGTGGGTTCAACTTTGGCTAAGCAGGCACCATGCCATCTCCACCGTCAAGCTGAGCTTGCCTGGGGCCATAGGAGGGAGCAGCAGCATCCTTTGTTGTCTGGGCTCTGTATGAAAACTGCAGAGAGGAACATGAAACCAGAAAAATCTTTAATACCACATGGTTTCATGCTTTCCTCCAAAGTCACAATAGAAACTACAGGTACTTCAGTAAGTTGGGTATGATTCTGAGCTCCTACATAGTCTTAGCTGTTAACAATTGTAAAATTAGGGCTTTGCCTTGTTTTCGGAGTGAAACAGGGAAAAAGTAGGTCATTTCTGTTGAATTTTATAAATTTCAGTTGGCCAAATGAAACCAAGCTTTTGAAATCTAATGTCTGGGACTTGACAGCACAATATCAAATGTCCTTTTGACAGATACAGATATCGCTTAACATAAAAATTACGTTGTATTTTTTCCTCTTTGTCTCTATGACACAAAGAGGGTAGAATGGATGAGTATGGAAATGTGACACATCCTCATGCATCAGTATGTATGCGATTCTTGAAGCTTTCTAATAAATAAGTATATCTAAAAATAGACCAACAGCTTACCAAAACATTTATTCAAAAAAGTTCAAATGCATATTTTTGAAAAGCTGTGACTGCCACCTATTTCAAATAATAAAGCCAATTGCATTGTGTGCAAGGAGGTTGAATAGCAATTAATTACTGTGTGAATCCTAATTTTCATGAACAAATGACTGAAACTCCCTGCCATAGCACTGTGATTAATGTAGGGATTTTAGTTATTACATTTTAATTAGGTTATATATTCTTTTAACTATGAGGTCAGTGTTTTGCTTGTTACTCTTCAGTTGACTGAATTTACACATCCTGTCTGATAGGTCACTTTATCATTACATTGGCACTAAATTATTTATATAGACATTATTTTGTGATAAATCCAGCTTGAGAATGCTTCTCTCTCAGAAACGATATTACATTACAAAGGATGGGTCCTTGTATCCCATATCAGAAACATCAATACAATAAAAGATTATGGTTGTGGTACTGGTTTTATGAGTGCAATTTCACCCGGAATTGTATTCTAAATGGATTTTGTTACAGTAGGATTAATTTGAAAGAACCAGCTATCTTAAATACAAATTTTACTGCATCTTTTATGTATCTTTTTATTGGGTATATGAATATGAGTTGAATCTGAGTCTTGTTTGAAAAGAATACACTGTGTAACTTGAATGTGTTGCTGGGTCAAATTTTAGCTCTTGCTCAAAAATCTCAGCAAAGCCTAAAGAGGAAACCATTAGGCACTGCAGCTTTTGGACTGCAGCGGTGTCTTTACTGATGTCCATGTGTTTCCTACAACTCTTTTGCTTACGCTGGTACACATCGGAACCGATCATCCCCTCATCCTTGATGAAGCCACTGCGAACAGGGTTAGGTTCTGTGCAGGATGTGACGTTGGGGTTCTGTGTAAAGGTTAGCAATATCAAGGTTAACCTGTGTAAAGGTTAGCAATATCAAGGTGGGGGGGAAGCACACGTCCTGCGTACCGCACACCTTCCCTCCCTTACCCCTACCTGCAGCCTGTGGATGTTGGAGGGGCTGTGTGGGGACAGGATCCTATGGACAACCCATGTTGGCAGGACTGGATCCAGCCTCTTGCCTACAGCAAAGCACTTGGTCTCTTAATATTGCAGAACCTGTTCAGTCTGAACTTTCCATTGATGTGGGCTCCTTTCCTTTCCTTCCACTGTCTCAGGACAGTGTAGCACAAGCTATCACCCGCTTTCCCTGCCCAGCTGTTGGCAGCTTGAAGGGGGGGAATGTGTGTGTGTCTCACCAACGCTGGTGATAGTTAAAGAACTCTGTTGGTTGTGCACAAGGGGGAGACCTCACTGGTGTCCCCCTCCAAAAAAGTAATGGGAGCCCAGGAGCTTGAGTCGCCTAAAATGAAGTTGGATAGAATGGAACAATCATTTGTTAACAAGACGTGATGCTCTGACACCCATGGGGGCACTTTGAATCTTAAATTTTTGTGACCTATATTGCAACATGAGCTTTCCTCTGGGTTTTGGTGCTTGGTTATTTTGTGCGTGTGTGTTAATATTTCTTTTAATTCAGAAAGATGCGTATGACTTCTTTCAATACTTCCTTTTTAATACCAGCAGTTCCCCTTTGTGTGAGGTTTTCTTTTCTTCTAAGCAGCCTCACATGTTTTTCTCACATTTTCATATTTTGTTTAGAAAGCTGGATGGTCTCTGATTTCTAACCTTGAAAAGGGAAAGGCAGAAATTACATAGATATCTAATAAATACAATTTAGAAGCAAATTCTGTTATGGCTTACATATCCCAGGTGATTTAAGGAACCTTACTTAACATACATAATTGTCTGCCTGCACGGAAAGTATTGAAGTGCAGGGATTCTGGATTCTTGAAACTTACTTCTCAGCCTTCCCTTTTTTTTTTTAGCCTCTTCAATAAATAAAATAGTAGCTGACCTATTCTTTAGTTTTAACTCGGGCATGTAGTCATCCCCCTTGACACATCTGCAAATGGTTATTTATTACATACATTCCTTTGTTTGATATCTAGATAAAAAGAAATATTTAGGGTATCTAAAACATTTTTTAAAATGTTTTCTCTAAAAAATAACAAGGAAAAAAAAAGCAGCAAGGAAGCCAGCCAGAGTGTCGTGGAGATAAATGCTTCAGTGCCTCGGAGAAGCTCCTGCTCTGTGGGAGCACTCTCTGGAACCACAAGCAGCACTGCTGGGATACTTGAGCAGTGAAATCAGGCTGTTTATTACACTGAAAGGCTGGGTTAATTCTTAACAATTCGTCAATCTGTGTGACTATGCCACATTGAAGACCTGATCTAGTGCTTCTGGGTGGCTCTCCAGCCTGTCCCGGAACTGCCCAGACCCACTCAAAGGGACCTCACCTGTCACTCAGCCAATACTGTATGGCAGTGGCATTGGTTTGGTTACGTGGTTTGGGTTTCAGTTTATTTTAGTTGAAATATTACTCTGTAGAAAATAACTTGTGTGTGCCTGCCGTAATACTGTGTATCTTTTTTATTTGCATGCCCTTTCTTTGGCTTTAACTAAGCCCTTCAGGCTTTGGAATTGAAGGATTAAAAAATAACAATAGCAAATAAAAAGCTTAATTTTATTTCCAGTGTTGCTAGGTACCTTGTTCTATGTACCTCAGTTATTATTTGTTAGATAGCTGTAGGCATACCAGCAACTCACTGAAGGAATGAACAGAAAATATGAAAGCAGTGATTATCCTCTAAAATCCAAGTTAAACAGGCTATTATCATTACTGCTTTTATGTCATTCCTCTATATTCTTTAGGTACCATCATATCCCAGACTACTTCTATTTGCTGCAGATCTGTAGTTAACAGCTGTAATGAGACGAGAAGGGTTTAAATGTCATTTAAATGTTCCCCTTGAAACTCATGTGTATCCTGTGAGCTAGAAAACACTGTGCTGTACAACATACTCTTTACTGCAGGGCATCGTCACCCATAGGGCCACCTGGTCCAGTGTCAGCTCAAGTCAATGAAAAGAGTCCACTGGCTGCCAATGCACTTTGGATAAGGATGTGTCAAATGGGGTTAGGCAGAAAGGAAAACAAGAGATACTACTTGTGCACTAAATAGGGAGAGGGGCTGGAACCCATGATGTCTGCTTGAAGATGTTTGGAGGAGTTTGGGGGATATATGGCTGATAGAAAACTTTGGATTAGAAGGAGGGAGAAGATGTAATCTCTGGATTTACATCTAATTTTCCATACACAAACGGAGTAGTGGCTAAAAGCATTGAGTTATCACCTAGAGAGATTTTACATTTTTTCCCCTCCATCCATCCTATTCCCCTCTTCTCTTTAATTATACTAAGGGGCTACTTATTCCCTCAAAGTCTGAAAACTTTAAAAAGAACAAGATTTCTGTAACTTCTCTTCCCCTGGCTGTTCTTTCCCTTCCTTCCTGTCCAGAATAATTGGCCCCACAATAAGTGGGAATTCTGATGATTATTAAGGTTTAGACTGAAACCACAAATTAATTGGACAGTGTGTATTTTGATTTACTTAATTTTTTATTTTGCTTATTTTTTTGAGTTACAGTATTTTGATTTACATAAAATGTTTGTTTTGTAGTTTTAAAGTAGTTTATGCAGAGGAAAACTTAAGTATACTTCGGTAGCTGGGTACGTGTGTATTTGTATACCTGGAGTTTGTTAGTATCAGTGGAATGAAAAGGAACTCTGTGCAGAATTTACCCAACATGAGATTAGAATGTTTGATATACTGCCTGGATACTGGAAATTAATTTGCTGAGTTTGAAAATTAATTAATCACCTTACAGTTCAGTCTTAGAATAATTTTATTGTAGATAAAACCTTTGAGTGTTCTCTCATAAATATATCCAGCACTATCACTTTCTTAGAAACAAACTCTGTCCATATTGATTTTGTTTACTATTCATAATGACTCTGCAGACTTTCTTGTTGAATTCAGCTTTTCATAAATCTCTTACAAGTTTTGAATAAATGAAAGTATAGAAATAGATAAAGCTCACATAGGCCTGGAGGGAGTAGTAGAATTAATTTTGCTCACAATGACCTTGGTAACAGCACTGTTTGTTGTTTTCTAGACTCACTATTTATTTTCCTGTTATTGTTATGAAAAGCACTTTGATTTGTATTGTTACAGTATCTTCCAGGTCCCATCATGGACTGTGGCAATGTGGAGCTCTGCAAACAAGTAACAAAATCTAGTATTTTAAGCTCATTTTGTTGTTTGCATTGTAAGTGCTTTCAGACAGGAGCTTTCTCTTCATATTACATCTGACCAATCTTCTCAAACCTTTTTGATCTCCTTTTTCCATGAATGGTAATAACATTAAAGAAGATCAATGCAATAATTGCATAAATATATATATAGTAGTAGTTGACAAAACACTCTTCTTTATATTGATGTGTTCTCATTTCTCATAGTGTTTCCTTACATAGTGTCCTGTTCTTCTGATGCTACATTATTTACTTGGCATCCATGGTACCTTCTCTTCCTCTTAGTAACAGGCACACTTGGGGGAAAGAAGTCTAATTCATTCCTAGAAGAAGTAACCTCAACTATTTTATGGCAAAGATATCACAATATATATTTTTTTTAATTGAGCCACAGTCCTCTCGTTACTGAGTATTCATTTGTACTACATACCACCAGAGTTCCTTTCATTGCAATGAACTGTCATGAGCTGCAATGAGCTGGAAAGGACAAATTGAGGAAGTGTAATGAAGGGCTTTCAACACTGAGAAACAGCATAGGTATATGGGGGACAAGTGTCCCCATGCACTGAAACAGATAAATATGCTGAATCTCTGCTTATCACATTGTCTTGTAGAGTTGTCTTAAAGTTGTTGTTGTGATCTGTGAGAGGTTCTATCAGGGTTCTTCTGCTGCTTACCACTGGAGATGTGGTATGATACTAACTTGCCAAGAAATGGGTTTTTTAAGCTATGAGCAAGTTAAGAACGTAACAGCCTGTTTGAACAAAGAGAAGCAAGAAACATCATCAAATCCATTACAAATACAAGAATTTGTTATGTTACTCCAATTTAGTTGAGTAGCTGGCAAAAAAGACTAAGAGAGGAAATAAATTCAGGCATTAAACACTATCCCTAGCATGCAGAACTGCAACTGTATAGAGATTGTTCCATTTGGTGAGAATGCTGAAGAGGGTTTTGGGATCTCATATGTACAAAACACCAGTTTACATCATTCTCTGTTAGATCCAGAGGTAGAATGCCGTTATTTTCTCCTTTTTCTTTACCACTGCTTTACAGCATGTACTTTGCATGAATGCTGGGTAATTTGTCTGTCTGTGGTATGGAGAGGAATGGATTTCAGTATTTTGATTTTGAAACCACCTTTTACTCTGATGGTCCTTCACAATGCTAGTCACAGATTCCTGATGCTGCTTTGCAAAAAGTATTGAAATCTTTCTTGCTGTTTTAATTGTAAATGCACATGTACCTGTGTTAAAGCCCCCAGGAAGCAGCCCTGGGGGCAAGTTGGAGCCTGCAGGAGGGAGACTGCATTGGTGTTTCACCTCCAGCAGCAGCAGCCTGTGCAGAGGCATTGCTAGAAAAGTGCGAGACACTTGAACTGCTGTTGCCCGTACTCTGCCTGTACTGTGAATAAATAGGTTGTCAATCTAGCTCTTTAAACAAGCACTTTCTTCTTTTTTAACCTACCTTTTTGACATTTTCCATTAAGCATAGTGTAATGGAAAAGATGAGTAGAATTTCTCTGCACACCAGGAATATCAGCCTGTCTGCTGAGCACGAAGGGCTCTTTTCTGTGCTGTGGCTGAGCTTCATGCCATGGCGGATTACTTCTCAAGGTTAGATGTTGATAGCCCTTCCCTCTGTGACTACATTACTCTCTCTTTGACTACCTTACTCTGTGAGTGAATTCCTAGGACAGCCAGGAGGTAACAGGCTGCTTGGTGTGAGCTAGAGCTGCAGAATGAAACCAAGCTTTAACAAAGCACCGAGTGTCAGGATGTGCTTTGTTCAGTGTGTGTTTCCTGTAGAATAATAGGATGGTCCAAGCCTAAGGGACCTCCAGAGGCCATCTAGTCCGGCCTCCCTACAGTCACAGGGACCACTCCCAAGTAGACCAGGTTTCCCAGGGCCTCATTGAGCCTCACCTTGAATGTCTCCAGGGAAAGGGCCTCAACCACCTCCCTGGACAACCTGTTCCAGTGCTCCACCACCCTCACTGGAAAGAANNTCTAAATCTGCCCTTTCCCAATTTAAAGCCATTTCCCCTCATCCTGTCCCTGCAGACCTTTGTAAACAGACTTTCCCCAGCCTTCCAGTACCCGCCCTCAGTTACTGGAAGGACGCTATTAGGTGTCCCCAAAGCCTCCTCTTCCCCAAGCTGAACAACCCCAGGTCCCTCAGCCTGTCCTCGGAGCGGAGGGGCTCCAGCCCCTGATGATCCTCATGGCCCTCCTCTGGACCCGCTCCATCAGGTCC
>BJBW01001222.1:39688-139963 GCA_004320125.1 Scolopax mira | reverse complement strand
AGTCCCTTTCCTCAGGGCTGCTTTCTAACCCCTCATCCCCTGGTCTGTATTGATAATGAGGATTGTTCCAGCCCTGGTGCAGAACCCTGCACTTGCTTTTTTTGCTGTGGGCACCGAGGGCTTGTTGAGGCTCTGAGGGTTCCTCTTTGTGACCTTGCCCACTGTCAAAACCCGCAGAAGTGCATCAAATGCCATTAGTTTCTGTGTGCAGAGAATTTTCATCTGTACTAATCACTGCATACGTGCACATGTAGGAAGATTTACATGGCCCTGCACCTGGGACATGGCAATTCCAGGCACAAATACAGGTTTAGTGGAGAATGGCTGAAAAGCAGCCCTGAGGAGAAGGACTTGGGAGTGCTTGTGGATGAGAAGCTCAACATGAGCTGACAGTGCGTGCTGGCAGCCCAGAGAGCCAACTGTGTTCTGGGCTGCATCCAGAGACATGTGGCCAGCAGGTCATGAGAGGTGATTCTACCCCTCTACTCTGTGCATGTGAGACTCCACCTGGAGTGCTGTGTCCAGCTCTGGAGTCCTCAACACAGGAAGGACATGGATCTGTTGGAACAGATCCAGAGGAGGGCCATGAGGATCATCAGAGGGATGGAGCACCTCCCCTACAACAACAGGCTGAGAGAGCTGGGGTTGTTCAGCCTGGAGAAGAGAAGGCTCTGGGAGACCTTATAACAGCCTTTCAATATCTGAAGGGACCCTACAGAAGAGCCAGAGAGGGACTGTTTACGAGGAAGTGCAGTGACAGGACAAGGGGTAACAGTTTTAAATGGGAAGAGGGGAGATTTAGATTAGACACCAGAAAGAAATTCTTTCCTGTGAGGGTGGTGAGACACTGGAACAGGTTGCCCAGGGAAGTTGTGGAAGCCCCATCCCTGGATGGGTTCAAGGCCAGGCTGGATGGGGCTTTGAGCAACCTGGTCTGGTGGGAGGTGTTCCTGCCCAGGGCAGGGGGGTTGGAACTCAATGATCTTTAAGGTCCCTTCAAACCCAAACCGTTCTATGATTCTATGATTAATTTAATAGTTCTTTTAAGGAAGACATTACTGTCAAAGTACTTAGATCTTGTTGTCTACTGCTGGTTTTTTCCCTTCCTTTTGATATTTGGTTTATTGAAACATGAGGTGTGTCTTTGGAAAGCCACAATTAAATAAACTCTGTAGAGGTAGCATAGTGTTTCCTAGCAACATCATGTCTATAGCAGTGATGCTTGCTTCTCTCCTTAAGCTAAAAGCAAAGTCATGTCCATTAATCCCCAGCTGCACATAAAACTTCTCAGAGATTTTGCTAGCTCCCTACTGTTCATGTTTTCGTCTTGCTCATATGCTGCAAACCAAACTGCTTCAGAGCCTCAGTATAAAACCAACCGTGTGTGCATATTCACAATTGCTATTTGTTTTTCATTTAAAACAAATAATTTGTCATACAGTACGATGCCTCCCCTCAAGCATTATCATTTTGGTCAGTCAACCAACCTGACAAATGAGAGACATAAAATAAATACCTTGAAAATATATTACCTGTGCTGTAAAGTAAGTGCAATTTTTTATAGCTAAGACATGTAATGCAAAAATAACCTTATATGAAAGAGGCACTGTAAATTTTTACTACAGAACAGCATTGAAATAAAACTTATAGGACTTTTTTCTATCTGCTGATAGCTTTCTGTGTAAACTGAACCAAGTGGTCTTGTTGACAGAGGTCTGGTGTCTTACTCCACAGAGCTTTGGTGGAGATCAAGCTGCTTTACCAGTGCTAGAAATTATGAAGGTTCAGGCACTTTGGTATGCACAGAAACTTTGGTTGCTGTTACCTATAAAGAACCTTTTCTGTGGGACAGCTGAGGTCTCAGAGGTCTCAGTCCAGCACTTTCCATAGGCTCAGCATTCATTTTCCAGAAAAAAAAATAGTTAAGGAAACTTTCAGAATTGCCTTGAAAATGAATATGCCTGTGGTCTGCTTAGTCCTATTAAAATTTAAATCATCGCTATGAATGTATCAGGTAACAACCCAATGAGAAAAAGTAAAAGTGAATGCTCGTGTATTATGCTCCTAGTTGTGTGTGTAGCAGGGATACCCAAGGCAGCTTGCTTTTCTGCAGCAGTGTGAAAATCAGTGTGGGGTCAGAGGAACTTCTCTCTAGCATCACCTGGCCACAGCAAAGGCAGCTGAGAGGGGTAGGAAGAGACACAAACTGAAAGCTGTGGGTTTCTGACCAGGTTTATAGGAATACACAGGCAGCCTAAATTAGGGGTTTCTGGAAGGTTGTTCAGCCTCTCAGCACGAGTATAAAAGCTGCGTTAGTTTGACAGTTCCTCCTATTCCCGATCACCAGCAGAGGCCAAGAGGCACGAAGGCGACTGACTTACTGTCATCTTAGTCTTTCTGCAGGCCTGTACATCTGAAGTGATGCTGCTCAGGCAGGAAAAACATGTTTATTTGCTTTCATTTCTCACTGCTGCCTTCCTCGCTTACGGCTGGTGAAAAGAGTATCTACACTCTGGTGGGGTGCCCATTAGTTCCTTGGTGCTCTTAAAATGCCTAGGGGAGGGAATGGAGTACTTAATTAATAGTCACAGCTTGGGATCATGGTGGCAAATACAAAAGATTAATCCAGCAACTCGATGAGACCTGAAAGGGCTGCAGCAGATCCCTGCAGATCTTGATGTTGATGGTGACCCATCAGTGCTCGTAGAGGGAAAAATGAGAGTATGTGAACCTTTGTGAGTTGTTTGGAGATGAAATTTTCTGCCCAAGACCAACAGCAATGAGATTAACTATTCCCTATTCTCTGGTGATTGTAGAGGTGGCAGCATTAGGCTGTATTTCCAACCAAAATGAGAGAGCTTGTGGAAGATTGGGATCCAACATCTACTGGCAGTATGACAACCCAGCTTTCTACTCCTGCTCAGACTAATGAAAAGGTGCTACGAGAGGTCTGCTGCAGGATTTGCAAATTATGTTGCCTCCACAGACAAATACACATGCTTGTGTGGTTTGGATGTTGATGGATTTGATAGTATATGCCAAGGCTTCAAGCACCTCACAGGACGGAATTTGGTTTTCTTACCTTTTTTCCTAATGAATATTCAGTGAGATACAGTACTGCCTTTTGGGACTCATTTAGTTTCAGGAGAAAGTAGTGGTGTTCTTCTGTTACCTATAGACATTTCCTTAGAACACATGAGAACCTTAGAAAATAAATATTTTTGTTCGTAATTCAGCTCTTGCTATACAATCAGTCACATCATATCTTTAGTCAATTCAAATTATACATCTTCTGTGGGATATCTCTTCTAACACATCTTTTAGAAAGCATAATATGCTACATCATAATATAAAAACTTAGTGTTAAATAAGTAGGTCTTTTAAAACTATTTGTAGAAATTTTGTGTTTAGAGAAGCTCTAGAGAATTAGACAAAGCACACTGTAAAAGGACCCTGAATGTTGACATGATTGTTGCAGAAGAGATTCTCCTTCATATAGGTGTATGCCCACACACAGAGGGGGAACATAAGAGGCTGTAATCTTCTGTCAGCAGACTGTTAGTTCTATCTATTGGCTTTTAACTCACGATCTGAACCTTTACAGTGTTTTTAAAACATACTGTGGCTGATGGTAGAACTCCTCCTCTTTTGGCTTGAGTTAAATCCCTGTTTCTCTGAGGCATCCCCTTTCTTTACCCTCCTCCTCTACCCCAGGGCTGTGGCTCTGGGCCAGGAGAGCGTTTGTCCCACCAGCAGGAATGAGCCTTTTTGTCTGCACAGTAATATTGTCGGGAGTCTGAGTGGTGGCATGAATGAGCGTGGCTTGTACTTACCTTCTCCATTTCTTCAACCAGATGGCTGCCCTGATTTGTGCAATGGCAATGGGAGATGCACGCTGGGTCAGAACAGCTGGCAGTGTGTCTGCCAGACCGGCTGGAGGGGGCCTGGATGCAACGTTGCCATGGAAACCGCCTGTGCCGATAACAAGGATAATGAGGGAGGTGAGCAAAAGTCTTTCAATTCCCAGTCCCTAAAGAACAGAGGGTTATACATGCTTTCGTCGCGAGTCATTTTCCTTCAGAAAGGCTTCGGCTGTCATTGTTGTCAAGTGGTGGTATTACGTTTCTTTTGAAACAAATGAGATTGAGCGAGCTGTGGCCTTGTGGAGGGACGTGGTGACCCACAACGCCTGCGTCAGGAGTGGGCAGGCAGGCTCCATCCCACCCCACATCCCACTGACGCCCGCGGTGGAGAGCATGGCCCAGTGGACCAGAACTTTTTCCTGTGTGCTCTCGGTGCATGAGAATTGCCAAGCAACTTACTGTGCCTGTGTGCTCAAGCACAGCGGCTGGTTGGGCAGGGTTTAGCAAGGTTTTTGCTACTCTCTCCTAGAGGACAGGGCCATGCTCTCACATACACAACCTGTGTGGGTGGCTGTAGCCTGCTGTCATACCACAGAGTTCACGTGCCAGGCTTTAAAGGGCTGAGCGAGCTGCACAGAACAGTCATATAGGGCAAGGTTCTTCAATTTTGTCACTCCTTTATCAAGCATATCCCTGTTAAATATAAAATCTGTGTTCTGTTTACCTTCAGAAATGGCTTTTGTTGATGCCATTTTATAAAGCCTTCCATGGTGTAACAGGCTATACTGAGCTGAAATCAGTTGTGACAAGTTGTGCCATCTAAATAAGATGGCTTAATGTACCTCCTTCATTTGAGTAGCTTTCTTATACCTTTCATTGCAATGTCTTCAGTAAGTCACGTAGATCCTTCATTCTACTCTTCATTAAAAAACAAACATCAGACACAGCTTTCTTCCTTGAGACTTGTTCACTTTTCTTTGGCCATTAATTAAACTAAAGAGCACATCTGTTGTTTGATGATTAATATATGTTTTACTCATGGTATTCCCTAAAACTGCAAAGAAACATTTGGTTTGTTTGAAAGGCTGCTTCTAGGGTAAAATTGTGTTAAAGTCAGTGCTTTAATTTCATATAAAATTTCAGTCTAGAAATGGTTTGTAAGTCCCAAACTGAGGAACAGGTGTATTTGATTACATGATATTAACCACATCTGAATATCATCCACTAGTTTTAATTTGTAAATCCTTTGTTAATTCCTTGGGTTTGGATATGATCAGTGCTTACAGAAATAATTTTAAAGAGCTAGAGCTAATTCAGTTTCAGAAAACTGGAACTACTTTATAGCTGCTACTGAATTGTAAAGAACAGAATCTAGCAGCCAAGTTACATTATTTGGCATAACTATACAACAAAAACCAGTAAACTTGTGTTAATATGCAGTGTGACAAACTAAAAGATTAATTGGTCAGGTTTGCAGTTTTTACAGGCTTTGAAGATTAAAAGGAAAAATTGAAAATTAGTGTATCATCAGATTTTCCTCAAAACAAGACATGAGAAAACATTATTAGAAATACTGGAATAAGAAGGTTACTTACTTATCCAAGACAATATTCTGCACTTGTAAAACTGACAGGCAAGTAGGGAAAAAATGACCAGTGAGACCAGTCAGCTGTTCATCCCAAATGAAAATCACAAAATTCTAAAACTTACTTCATGGAAGTTCATTGAAGTCAAAGAATACATAGAATAAATACACAATACAAGGGACATACATTATTAATCAGCATTACCATGCAAGGCATGTGATTTCTGGTTTACCATATTTGTACCTGAAGGATGTTCTCAAAGCTTGCAGGTTGAAGTCGGATTTTTCCGAAGGCAGAGAGATGGCTGCCCATTGCTCCTTGTGGCAGTGTAGGGAGTTGGTAAATCTCTGCCTGTCCCAAGGTCTAAATAACCTGAGAAGTCCATCTGACCCACTCATTTCCACATGGGGGTTTTATGATAAAGGCAGAAATGAAAGTCTTGTCTCCTGACCCTTAGCTCAGTACTTTCATTTAAGGATCTTTATTACTCTCCCTTAGTCTCATCCTTGTTAGGTTTCTGTAGGGTTTTTCTGTATGGGAACTGAGGCAATACTCAACACCTGTTCTACTGCCTGTTCCTCCATGTAGTTGCAAGGTCTGTCTGAAAAGCCAAACAGCCAGCCCCTGAGTCACACTGTTTTGTGTGTGGTCCAGGTGGCACAGGCTGAGTTACCCACAGGCTCTGTGGCACCACAGACTCTTCTGTGTCTCTCGTGCCTTTGTAATCTTTTCTGTTTCAGTTTGCTTGATTATATTTTGCATTTCAGATTTCTTTGAGATGGCATGGGGTCTTTTCCAATGTACTCTGACCTGTAAGGACAGAGTCCTTGTCATTCCCATCAGTTTGTCAAATAGTCAGTCACAAGAGCTACAGCAAAACTCCAAACATTAATCACTTAATACTCAGTATCTTAAAGTGCAGTTCTGCCTTTGCCTTAAGCTTCACTACTCTTTATGTGTCTGGTTCACTGCACATCTGGCCAGAAACACATCCTGTGACCTGTATGTTTATTAATGCTGACACAGGGGAGAGCACAGGAGTGTGCAGGAATGGAGAGGAAAGAAGGGATGTGTGGTGTGTACTTCCAGATGTACCTTAATGAAATTGTGACTGAGTATAGAAAGGAACAGATATAATTAAGTTTTCTCATTAGATGAAGCTGAAAACTGTACTATGGGAATCAATGTTAAAGATTCAACTAGTTACCAGAACCTCAAGTTTCACATAAAACACAAAATTATTGAAAGTTAAAGCAATCATCTCTCTTCCCAGTAAGTCTTTTCTTTTGAATTTCACTGAGTTTATTTGCAGCACAATGTTGAACTCATTTGCTGCTCCATTAACAGCATTGCTCTCTTAACATAAGCAAGTAGTTCTGGAGTGGTACTGAAGACACAAGCTGTTCTTTCCAAATGCAGTAGGGTAGCTAAAAATACAATTTTTTGCCTAAATGAGATCCTTATCTGGGCAGCTGAACCTTCTTCCTTTTCCATCCATCTAGTCATGTTTTTAAAATAGAGTTGCTTCAGCACGTCACTGAGCTGCATCATTTTCTGTCTTCCATTGTTCCTCATGCAGCAATAGTTTTAACATATTTTGGTACTTTTTCACTGTTCAGCCTTTCTTATTGCAATTTTATTTCACAATCAGATTCAAAGGCCTTAGGCCAAGTCTTCATTTCATGGATGTCAAGAAGAGCATTGCCACGGACTCCAAAGGGATTCCCATTTGTCCTGTTTTGTCTTATTATCTGCCACAACACAAACTCCATAGCATAGTTCAAAAAGAGAAAAATGAAAGATTATACTTAATATTTTCTTTCAATTTTAGATTAATGCCCTTTAGTTGGTTTATTCCTAGAAGAGGCAGATGTGTCCCTGTCTTGTTGAGGCTTACAAATCTTCATTTTAAATGAGATGTCAGTGTGTGTTACTCACATAAATAAAACAGGACTCCAGAACAGCGAGAGTTGTTTTCTCCTCTTAGAGCTGTTCGGGTAGAGCTGTGCCTGATCCCAGGCAGCACTGGCAAATTCACCTGTATTTGTCCTTACCATCATGTCAAATCTAGATATGGGCTTAACTGGGATCATTGTGAACCTATCTAGGGGGGCTACTTTGCTGAAAATGCTTGAAACTTTCTTATTTAATTGTTTGTTTGTCTGTTTGTCTATCTATCTATGTATGTATTTTTAAGGAAGAAGCCTAAGTGAGAGATGAGGGGTTTTTGGCATTGACTCACGTTCAGGATCTTTTTTAATTGGAAAATGCTTCTGTTTTCCAAAACCTATTTGGATTACATAATTTACTCACTGTGGCCACTTCTAAATCTAATCCCTTTCCTTAATCAGTCCCTCAGTAGTCTAATAGTTATTAGGCATCTTTTGGAGGGATTAGAAATAGCTTTAAGACCTATAATTGTGATTACAATGTATAATCCCCCCCAATAGACATGTATAACTCATTTGATTCACTATGGATTTATTTTAGGAAATTAAGGGATTAGAAATGATATTTTCAGGAGTGAGAGAAGGTGCAATCACTTTATAAGTTCATATTTCCTTTGCAATATTGCTTAAGGAAATCACTACACTGTCCAGTTATATCCATCTTTGTACAGTAAATATAATAATTTGCTTGTTCTTAAATTGAAAAATGTTTTAGTATCTTGGAACAGTCTTCATAAATTGTGTATCTTTCACTAGATTTCACCCCAGACCTTACAGTGCCTCCAAGTAAAATGGACGATGTAAGGCATAGCAAAAAATCATATTTCTTTTGTACAGAATACTAGATGTTGGATGCAGTTAATACCAGGAGCTCGTGTTTGAGGGGCCTTTGTCCTGAACTCGATGGGATAATTTGGGAGATATTTAAGTAAGAACTCTGGCCTCTGCAGAAGCAGCCCTGTCAGGAGTCCTGTAATACCCACTGGGGTTCTCTTTCTAGAATTTTCCTCCTTTCTCTCTTCTCCCACCTTTTGTGTCCTTTCACACTTACTCTATCCATGTTTATAAATTTTATTGACAAGGCAGTAAATGATGTCATCTCACAGAGAGAAAACAGAAAATAACCAAAATTTCACTAGATTGATTTGTTTCAGATTTGATCAGGAGGGAGAGAGCAGGTACATGCAGGTTAAAAAAAAGTTAAGAAATGTAAATGCAGTCACTGCTTATATCACTTTACAGATCACATACATTTCTCCTCAAAAGTAATTGGATGTGGAAGGGAAGGAAGCAACATGTAGCAACATGTAGCAGTAGGTCAGCATCTAGAATACTGACCTAGATAGAATGTGAAATTCCTTGTTTGTTATGTAAAGTGGGACATTCTTTTTAAAGTACATTTTAATTTATTTCCACTTGGCTTTTCAAAGAGAGTTGTGCATATCTCAGAAGGCAAATTTTGCCCTTCAGTTTGTTACTGTATAGCTGTAACCCCACCAAGAAATACAGTTGGCAGTAATTCTGCTTGGCACAATACATTAAAGATAATGAATGAGAGAAAGCCAGCTATCTGCTCCAGTATGAATTCTCTTTAACACATGAGAAAAATACATTTCCAGAGAAGTTTGCTGTCAGGACAGTGTACTTGACTGATGGAAAGGCTGTTTATTTGAGTTGTCTTAGAAAACTCATCTCTGAAATTAGACTGAAAGAAAATAGAAAGAAAAGAGAAGTGTCTTTCTGCAATAAACATTTAGAAAAAAATTGCTTTTAGAAAATTACAAATCCTGTGACTTGATACTGCATCAGGCTCGTGACATTTAAGATAATACAAGTATTTCACAGCACAAAAGCAAATCATGTAATTTAGCTTGCCTCAACAAGCATTGCCTCAGCAGGGGTCTCTAATTCAGCACAGACAAAAGATTTTATGAAGTTCTCAATATAAATTCCCAGAATACTCTTGGTGCAGAAAATGCCTTCTGAGAGCCTGTACAATAGTCAGTTTTAGAACATTAAATGTAATGAGTAGTTGAAATCTATTGTGGATGGTGGCCAGGGTGAGTTATGTAGGCTCGAATATAAAATCTGTATCAAAACTAGACATTATGTAAGTTTGACAAGAGCTAATGAGTGTGCTTCTGTGTGGTTTTGCTAAAACTTCGTGTCAGCCTCTAATCGCCTTTATGCACATGAGCCAGCTTATCCTTGCACTCTCCCTCTCGGGATGTGTTACTACAATAACACGCTCTTATAACCCATGGAGAAGCAAAAGCAAGAAATTCAGTGACTGCAAATTCTGTGGTTTAAAAAGCCAACATATTTTTCTTAAGATTGTTTTCATCTTGGAGCCCCCATAGTCTTCTCTGCTCTAAGCAATGTGGGGTTTGAAGTTGGGGCATCAATCATCCACCAGTATTCACAGGTTGTGAAGGACCACCATGTGCTCAGTGCATAGCTGGAACTACACCTCCAGTAGTTTCTTCCAGCTGGTGCTCTTAGATGAGGGTTCTCCTGACTACCAGAGCTCTGGGCAGCACAAGGCTCTTCACTGGGCAAGTGGAGGGGACTGTCATATTCCAGGGTACTTTAAAACCTCAGTAGAAGCTTTTTCAGGCATTCATAGGCACACCCAGCTTACACAGAAGCCAGATTTATTCTGCTTTACCACAATTTGGGATTTACAGTCCCGATTTTCCTTAAAGATAACTTTATGATTCTGAAAATACTGTTATGCCCACAGTTTGTTATAAAAGCCAGTGGTGTAATGGATATCCTGAGAGCTTACGGAGAGGCTTTACAGTTTGCTAATTGAGGAATAGGGCTGGAAGAGGATGGGAAGCATCATCTTTCTTGTTAGCACCCAAAACTTCTGGGGAATTATTTTGAACAATGTATGCCAATATAGCTAACAGTAATCAGATCAACCTACAAAAGTGAAAATTTGGGTTAATATTAGCTAAAACTTCCTGATAATACGATGTATTGGGCTGTGGAATAGCCTGGCTGTGGCAGCTTTAGAGTTCAATTAAAATATTTCTGTGTTGGCAGAGAGAAGGCCTACTCTTTTGATAATCTGATAGAGCATCTCTAATTCTTTCACCTTGGGTATATTAATACTACACATAATTAAAATCGGATCATGATAAATTAACTAATTTGCCCTTGGAGTGATCAAAGGCCCTTTTGCCCTCAGGGCTTATAGTAGCTGCTGTTCCCCCCCACCCCATTTTAATCATCAGTCTGAAATGTTTATTGGAAAAAGAAAAATTTTCAGGAATTACACTCTGAAAATCACCAGCTCCAGAAGCCAGTGAAGTGTAAGGATGCCCTCTACTGAACATGTGCTCAGAAGTTTTGTTTTGGAAACAAAATTGTCCCCTGCTGGCTACAGGAAGCATTTTCCCAAGCAGCTGGATGTCAGACCAAAGTTGAATCATTCTAGCATGCATCAGGAATTGAACCTGCAGCACAACCTGCAAACATTTGAAGAGTGGAAATTGAAGATAATTTACTTCTGTGAATTAAAAAAAAAAAAACAAAAACAAAAACAGTAGCTCAGATATCAATGTTCCAAAGAATGGTATAGCACAATTCTGGAATCCAGTCACCTGAATGTGATGAGAAATATGTTCAGTGGTGAAGGAAAACTGATGATGAGAGGTTCTAAGTACATTAGCAGTAAAACATATCACTATTCCTACAGAGTGCTTTTTATACCTTGTAATGTTGTTCCAGGGGAAAGCAACAGTAAAGCCATCTTAAAATATGGCGTGCTCAAGTAGATTATCTTACTTAGGTGTAATGCTTTAAAACTTTCTTTTTGCTGTACTGTTAAGTCTTCCAAAAAGCTTGTGGAACACTTTGCGGAAAGTCAAGAAACATGTGTGTCCATTAGCAGAAATGAAGTATTCAAGAGGAATACCATGTCACTTGATTTATTTTTGAAAAGAATTGGGAATTCAGAAGAACCATGAAAAGCAATGGAGAGCTAATTCCATCCTGCCTGCTTAGATAAGATCAAAATTTGTTATTTCTTTCTTCTTTGGCCTTCTTAAGGGCAAGTCAAGACTTCTTTTGGTCTCAAAGTGTTGGAGGGAGTTCAGCACCATCTTTAACTCCCTCCACTGTCCCTTCGCTTTAGCGTACAAAGTTTTAGAGCGCTGCAAACTGGCCACTTCAAACTCAGATGAGTATGCTATGAAAAGCAGCAGTGAAGATAATGGTGAGGGTTTTGTCATTGAATTAACCATATAAATAATTCAGTGTGCCTGAGGAAATCTGGAAGACGACAAGTTCTGAAATATATATTAAAAAACAAAGTACTGAATTCTAATTAAAATTCATGCTTATGGCAGAGTTTTCTTCTACAGAAGGTATGTTTTTTCTAGCCCTTGTTTTAATCAACTGAGTCTAATGTAACTAAATGATTCTGTAGCAATTCACTTCATATGTAATGGTACAGTACAGCTGGAGAAATGGGCTAATAGAAACCTCATGAAGTACAAGGTCCTGCACCTGGGGAGGAACAACCCCAGGCACAAATGTGTACTGGGAAACATTTTTTTATCATGAGGGTGACTGAGCACTGGAGCAGGTTGTGGAGTCTCCTTTCTTGGAGACAGTCAAAAGCTGGCTGGGCATGGTTCTGGACATTTGGTAGCCTTGCTTGAGCAGGAGGGTTGGACCAAAGGACCTCCAGAGGTCCCCGCCAGCCTCAGCCATTTTGTGATAATAGGTACGGGCAGCAGATTTGGCAACCATGGACTAGAAAAAAATATATTCTGACAGTAATCACTAGTCCTTCATACATAGATTCAGAGAATTCAGAGCAAGAAGGTAAATAATAGCAGCAATGCAACTCTGAATGCAAGCAGCATAGTGGTGCATAAGCCTGTGACCACAGACAGCAATGCCCAGGTTGTGGCTGCGTGTGCTGAACAGATCCATACCCCAGTTCTGCTCTTCCAACAAGCTGCATCAACTACTTGGCATAAGGTAAAAATATCCCGACTCCCGAATCCTGCCATCTGGGAATAAATCAGTATGGGGGAATATAGCCATATATTGTAAGGAATAATGTTACAAACAAGAAAATCATGTGTATATTTATGTTATGGTATATGCCTGTCTGTTCTAAATATCCTTGCAAGCACCTGGAAGTGTGCAAGCCTGAATTTACATAACTGCATAAAAACCTTCCTACAAGAAAGGAATCGTACAGAGGTTTCTCCCAGGTATTGAATGGAGATGTTTCTAGCCTCCCAGGTCCTGAACTGGCAATTCAGAGTGGTTTGATTGCCTGCTTGATTGTTTGTGAGATAACGGTGAGATTGGCAGTGACAGGGTAATTTACTGAAGATTGCAATGTCAGACTATATCCAAGAGGGCTTGCGAGCATAAAGATGTGATTGGCATGACTGACAGGATGCTGAGGGATTGATATGCCGATTGAAAGTTCATGGTGTCATCAGGAGCGTTTGGTCACAGCATCCCATAATCTGCTGCATGATGAGGTCATTACAGACATAACGTATGCTCACCTCGAGTAACAGGTACAGCAAGAATATGGTGCAGCTTGAACAGGTAAATGTAAATTTGTCCAAGGGAGTAATTTATATCCTGTGTTTTGCTTCAGTTTTTTTTTAACGTATTGATAGGATGCTTTTGGCTGGTGGTTGTTGGAGTGAAAGAACTGAGCAGACTAAGCAGTGGGCAGCTTTTTGTTCGTAGTTGTAGGGGTGCCATAAACTGAGAAAGAATGCAGAATGCTGAGGAAAAGTTCTCAGAGCTTAATAGGAAAACTGCCTTGAGTTACAACCTGAAGCTAAAGGTGTCCTTACAATGGTTATGTAAAGTGGGTGGAAAATGGACTGTAGTTAAAAAGAAAATTCCTATCACCACATTGGAAAGGATTTCAAGATCAATAGAGCTCTTCATGTCAACAGGGGACTGACCTTGAAGTAATGTGTAGCTCTCCCAACAAGGTAGTTTGTCTAACTTAAATTTCCTTAGAGGCCTGAATGAGACACTGTCAGCATACCTTGGCAATTTTGTTTTTCTATTAGAAACAGTCATTTCAGGCACACACAAGCTGTTGAAAATACAAGCCTAATCGTAAAATAAGCTTTTTATAGGTTTAGGTTTTAGTTTGGGTTGGTTTTACTTTTGTTTTTGTTGTCTTTCCAAATATTACTGTTTAGGGTAATGCAGGTCCGTTTGCATTTGAAAAACTTGAAAATACATGAGTCACAATCTTCCTCTGAGGTACTTTTGTCAACTAACCTACTGGAATGTTCTGTCTTGTGTATGATACTCTGTATGTGCCCTGGCTGTATTTGTATTCAAAATTAATCAATTTTGATTAATTGATCAGATTAATATACCTCCAGGAGTCTCTGAATGTCTACAGACCTAAGCAGGTTGCAGAAGGAATGTCTGATTCTTGCCAGAGTAGATGGACAAATGTTTCTAAATTGTTAGATGATAATATTTTTAAAAAAATGGTCATTAATTTCTAAATTACAGTAAAAGTCCTTTGAGAGAATTTATTTCAGCTAAATTATGATACCAATGGAAGGGACAATGCTTGAAGTTGTTACTTTATTTGCTAAAAATAATCGTGATCTATCCAAGTATACAGATTGGTCTCCACATTGAGTATTCCATTTTAATTTCTGGTGTTTAAAGTCTTTATTTTTTTTTTAAATACTTCTTAAAAAGTATTCTTGACTGACATCCTAGTATGTAATATGATGACTAAACCCACCAGCTTTGTGACTAATCCTTCTTTATCCAAGCAAATGAACAACTTCTGATTCAGATATTTATGGGAGGTGGGTGTTCCAACAGCACTTCCCTATTGATTGCCAAAATGGGTACTATGTAATTTTTATTTTACTTAGGTAATGGTAATTTATTCTGTCACCCCCATCTTATTCTCTTTTATCTGCAGAACAAATGAAATTGAACAGCATAATTCCCAAGACTCTTATGGCCTAGCAAGGAAATCTAAAACCTTTGTAAAACAAACATTTGAAAATACTTTTTAAAACCCAAACAACAAAACAAACAAACAAACAAAAAACCTAAGCAAAAAATCCTGTACTGCTTTTCCTAGTCCTTCTTCCTAATTTCAACCGTGAGCAGATTTCTGTGATTGATTCTCATCTAACACTGGTGTGAGTTAATTATAGCAGCAATGGTGTTTAACCAGTGTACTTGAGAAGGTCTCGTGCTCATTGCATTATTGGTTCACTCTCCAGTTTTATGCCATAGAGATGTTATGAAAAGTATTAACGTTTTTCCCAGCGCCTTAAGGCATCCATTTGTTATTACGGCTTGATAGCACTGTGCAGCCAGATGAATTTCGGGGATTCTTACCTTTCAGATGGCCTTGTTGACTGCCTGGACCCAGACTGTTGCCTCCAGTCCACTTGTCAGAACAGCCTGCTGTGCCGGGGTTCACGCGATCCTCTTGACATCATACAGCAGAGCCATGCCAGTGCGCCAGCTGTGAAGTCATTCTATGATCGAATCAAGCTCCTGGTGGGGAAGGACAGCACTCATATCATCCCAGGAGAAAACCCCTTCAACAGCAGGTAGCAGCTATAAATAGCTATAAATGTATCCAAGGCAGTTGCATGGTACAGGAGGATTTCTTTCAGAGATGATGTTCATGTTTTAATATGAGGTGTTGCTTTCAGGTGCTTCATGTATTTCCATCTCGGGTGTCATTCCCACTGAGGGCACTCTGTTACAATTTATGGTGTGGCCTTTATTTTACAACACCGAGTTTTATTAGCATCGAACATAACCTAGAAGAGGGTTCCTTCCACTGAGTAGGAGCTTCTGAGGTTTATCTTTTCATTTATGAAGATTGCAAACTAAAACTAGTGAAAATGCAAAACTAGTTTCCAGTTAGAAGGAGATTGCATTTTATCTACTGCCATTAACACAAATTTCAACAATGGAATAAAGTTTCAAATTATTTTAAAAAATATATTAACTTACGGGGTTTTATTATTTATTCCTGATATAAAACTATTTTACTTGGTGTTTCACTCGCATCATCAATACATCTGACCAGGTTTTCATTTTCTTCCTAGTTTTCTTTCTCTATGTCTGTTCTTCCTATGATTATTAATTATATTTATAATTAATCTAAAAGCCAGTACATCGTTAATTGATATCTGATGCCATTGGATGCTTACAAGAAATTGGCATTCCTATTTACCAATTTTATTTAAATTTGTCTTCATGGAACAATGCTAAGAAATTGATGAATATGTTCATTATGTTCACATTGACAAAGTCAAAACTGAAGAAAGAACTTCATTTGAGATAACACCCAAAACATTGGACTTCATTACAGGGAACTGGTTTTTTTTTCAGTAAGGATTTCAGTGTAGGCTTACTGGGTGATGTAGAGCAAGTCAATAAATATTTGTCTGTAAAATGAGGGTCATGTTTCTAGATATACCAGGCAGGTCCCCATTGCCTATAGTGCTCAAATAGCACAATAATTTCTGTGTTCTATCAAAAAAGCCCTGTCGGGTCCTGTTCTATGTATTTATTCTATTCTATAAAATACTCTATGCAGACACACATTGTTTGGAAAAATGGAAAAAAATTCTTCTATTTTCATCTCAATTTGTTGTGGACTTTTTTTTTCCTCATCAGCTCTCTAAAAATAAAATGGGAGAAACCTTGCCATTTTCTGCAGTGTTGCATGAAAAGGAAAACAAGACAAGAGAGAAGCTTACTAATTCATGAGGGTGAATAATTTGTCCAAAAAGGAATACAGGCTACGGCATGGCATAAAAAGCACATAATCCACAGGGTGGTTGGTACATACTGCTCTATATATGGTACAGTCAGCAAAATTTCCTTGAGTGAAGAGAAGCAAGCAGTTTCCTGTGACATATTTTATGATAACCAGTGCTCGAGCTGTTGCCTCATTAAGCCACCCGGAATGAAAATTAGTGTATTCCCTCTATCTGTATTCCACTATCATCTGATAATGTTAGGTTCTGTTATTAAGATGATCCAACACTTTACTCTTAGATCTTGATGTATTTTTGAAAAGCAGGTGATTGTTATTCCAAATTTCTAGACAAATACAGTAATATGCAGACATTCTTGTGCCAACCAAGAAAAGAAATTGTACTAGAAATAATCACGTTGTTTATATATGGATATGGGTTGGAGTCTTCAAAAGAGAGAAGCCATTATTTTTCAAAGAATGAGAACTCTAGACTAACTGGGAGCTGAGCACTTCAATCCTGGGCCTCCTTTGAAAAAATCTCATTTGAAATTTTAGATTTTTTTTTTAAATTATGTTTTCTAAGGTTCATCATGGCAGGAGTTTTAGTTCTGTTTTATTCATCTGAAGTACATTGAGTATTTTAACACATCTTTGCAAATGGCATATTAATGACATTTTAAAATTGTCCTTAGCCTCTAAGTTGTGAAGGTGCTTTTGAGAATTCTATAGCTCGGCTGTTAATTTCAGTAACAATTTTAGGCAAATCTAATGTATAGTGTCAAATTGAAAGTTTTAAAAACAAAGGTTTTGACTTTTAAAAAGTGCCACAGGATTAGACTCCACGTTTCATGTATACTGAAGCTGCCATAGTCTCAAGAAGTAGCTACCGTGAAAGATAATGGCTTCTCTCTTTTCTTAGCTCAACCTCTCATTCCATTGAAAGAGATGAAAAAATGGGACAAAATAATGGTTATGAATATTTTCCAGTACTAATATAAGGAAAATAAGTTATTTCCTACCCTGCTAAATCAATAAATAACAAATCTTATTGATTGCAAAATTATTTAGATCTTGCTCATCATTTCTGTGCAGAAACAAGATGAAATTATGTTTTCAGGGAGAAAAAATAGCTACGTCTTTTTACACATTTAACTTCCATGTTTAAAATTTTTATAAACAAGTTTTTAAACAAGTTTTAAAAGTTTATAAACAATGTAACTTTGCTTTTGTACCTAACTTTAATACCTTTAATTTTCTTTCTTTTTCAGTCTTGTGTCTCTTATAAGAGGCCAAGTGGTGACTACAGATGGAACTCCTCTGGTTGGGGTCAATGTGTCGTTTGTCAAGTATCCAAAGTACGGCTATACCATCACTCGTCAGGATGGCACGTGAGTTTGCTTGCTTCATTGAGTATCTATTTCCTATGTAGTTTTTTTGCTGATTAACAGATGGTGTGATCTAATGGAACCATGTGGTCTCACGCATTGCATTCCTCCCAGGGCAAAGAGCTATTAAGTAAACACAAAAGTAATTTTTCACGTGGAATTTTGAATACTAACTGCAAGGAAATATGAAAAGGCTGGCTTCTGATAATAATGTGTTAGCAGGCAGACTCCTTGCAAATAAATTGCTCTGTATCTATGAAAACATTTGTGGACTACAGTAATATCCAGCTGAGACCAGAAATATTTTATTTTAAAATGCAAGGCATGCTAACACTGAAAAAAAAAAAAAAAAAGTAGTATATTTTGTTAAAAGTTCCCTTCTGCCTTTCTTTCCTTTTGAAGATACACTATCTTTTGAGTTTCTTCAGGGTAGAATGTAATCAAAAGATTCTAATTGAATATATTTAGACAATTTCCTGCTGTGCAAAAACGGGCTTTTTTTCCACTTGTATTTGATATGCACACGTATTCAGATAAACAAAAATCAATGTGACATGGTTTATCTAGTTTACTGGCTGTGGTAACAAAGACAGTATATCTGTGACCTGTGCATTGTAAACATTTGCCATTTTATCTCAATCTTGCATGCAAACAATTGAATTGAAATAATTAATATGAGTCAACTGAACTATAGGGAGTATTTCATTTCCACATTTCCTAGAATAATAATCTGTTATCATAAAAGTATAACGTTGTTGATTTCAGTGGTTTAATACTACAGTAAATGGTGAGCTGAACTATATTTAGATCTGAACAGATTAGTGAAATCATTGAGAAATTTGTTATTTTGCCAGCATTTACAAAAAACAACTGATATCTGCTTCTCTTGTCAGAACAGCCTAGATGTACTTTACTCATTCAGGCCAGATTTCAAAATCCCTGCACAGCACCACGTTACTGTTACAATTATGTAGGGGACAGGGAGTAAATACCTAATCTCTCTGAAAAATGATAGGTCAATTTTCATGGGGACAGGAATTCTTATCTTATTTGTAGAACACGGAACAACAGAACTTTTCATTACTGTTCTCTTACTGCCATATGCCCCATTCCGTGCTTGATGGACAGCATCTTTTAGGAAAGTGTCCTGCTCAGTATGACCTTGGCTTCTTTGCTGATTTTATTATATAAGAAGGTGACTTGTAGTAATAAATGTGGTGGTTTGTTTGTCATGCATTTTTTTGTTATTTAATGCAGATTTTGTAATATATAGCAACAAGGTTTCTTCCAGGTGACTTCAAATCATTGTTTGTCTTGGCTGGATTTCTGTTGTCTAGTTGCCGGACGTTCACATCCCATTACTGATCATTTGAAGCATGACACTTATACCTATTGCTCTAGTTCTATCTCTATACCTATTGAATTAGCCAGTAACACTATTACTGGATTTATTCAGTCTTGTCCCTTCTGAAGCCCACATTTTTCTAGGTTTGACTTGGTTGCCAATGGCGGAGCATCCCTAACCTTGCACTTTGAACGGGCCCCATTTATGAGTCAGGAGAGGACAGTATGGTTGCCATGGAATAGCTTCTATGCCATGGACACACTTGTGATGAAGACAGAGGAGAACTCCATTCCCAGCTGTGATCTAAGTGGTTTTGTCCGTCCTGATCCAGTCATCATTTCATCACCGCTTTCAACTTTCTTCAGTGATACCCCCGGCCGAAATCCCATTGTACCAGAAACCCAGGTAAGAACAGTGTGAGTGAAAAGAATACAGAAATCACTGGTCAGGTGCTAGTGCTGACCTGAGCACTTACACAGAGTCACCATTTGTCCCCTGGAATTACTGTAGCAAATCCCTCTGTAGACTTGCGTTCATTCTGACAGACGCCAGGTTTTCTAATGAGGTCTGCAGGAGATATCCCAGGTTTATGTTACCCAGACACTTTTATCTTTGACTACCTTGCACCTTCTCATCATCATGCAATATATCAAATAAGTCTCTCTATTTCAGTTGACAGCTTAGGTGTTTCAAGAGAATTTTGCAAAGGCTGTGTGCTGCTAGCGACAGTTTTCTTGTATGTTATTTAGGACAAAGGAAAACTCTATGGGTACTATTGTTTCACGACTTTATTCAGATAGTCTTTATACCATTAGTGGAAGTTGCAGGTCTCTGTGATTATATTTCTTATGATCCCCTTACATATAACTTGCAGTAAAATTACTTGTACTTAACGTGTGCTTTTGTCAGTAGTGGGCTCTTAAAAAGAAGTGTACACAGATGACAAATAATTATTTGTTCAGAAATATCGGCTGAACGGCATCACTGCACTGATTTGAGGATAACCATTCCCAAAAATATAAACTCTTAAGTTCATAACAATATGCAAGTCTAGGTTATTCTAAAAAAAATAGCAAAGGATTAATATAAAATGTTTGATCTTTTCCCTGTTCAGGTTCTTCATGAAGAAATTGAGATCCCTGGCTCGAGTATAAAGCTCAGCTACCTGAGTTCCCGTACTGCTGGATACAAATCCTTACTAAAGATTGCCATGACTCAGTCACTTGTGCCACTCAATCTAATCAAAGTTCATTTGATGGTTGCAGTAGAAGGGCATCTGTTTCAAAAATCATTTCAGGCATCTCCCAACTTGGCATATACATTTATCTGGGACAAAACAGATGCATATGGTCAGAAGGTTTATGGGTTGTCAGATGCTGTAGGTAAGTCAGCATATACAAGCTCCAAAACATTCCATATAACACCTGTAATTCTTAGTAAGAAACCTGCAAAGATTTCTTATGGAGAAGCATGTATAGAACAAACAGTACTTGTCTTCCTGACACAATTTATCTTTCTACTACGTTTCTTTTACGCATTAAAGATCACATTCAGAGGGTCTAAACTCCATCAACATGCCTGTGTTTCCTGATGGGTAGCTGACTTAGAAGGTTTAGACCAGACAATGAGAAAAACTGGCCACAGGAACTTAGGTGAAACCTAGTCCATCACTGTGTTTTTATTTTCTTTCAGTTAACTAATGAACCTCATGCTGGACTGGCTGGCATTCTTCAGTGCATTTGGATTTTCATGCATGCTGTTATTATAGCCTCTTGTGGAATAACACATTTGAACTGAAAGTGGTGTTTTTCTAATGCTATTCAGTCTTGTAGTTCTATAGCTGGTTTTAGTTCGCTTGGTTCTAGTGGGTGGGAAAAAAAGTCGTCATAATATTGTTAAGTTTTCGTTTTCATGTGAATATCAGAACAATTTTGATACAATGCTAAAAATGAGCTGGTGGGGAAAGAAAAACTTACTTGAAAAATCTTATTTCTTTTCTATATTTTCTAAAATTTTCTTTGCTATAGCTTTTCTTTCTTACAATATTGCATAAGGTAATGCTTACAACGTGTGTGCACTTACAAGCACACAAACTTTTCACTGCTCCTTGGTATATGGTATTGTAAAAAGAACACACTGAATAAATGCTGTGAACATCTGGCAGATTAAGAGTTTGATCTTGTCCTGTTATCCAATAGAATAATTTTATTATTTAAAAATTGTATTTCTCACTGTCCTCTCACCAAGCCAGTCACTTCCCAGTGCCAGCTATTCAAAGAGAAGTGATCAGATCCCTGCAGAGTATATGTGAATGAAGTTTCAAATTTGTGTCTAGTCAAAGATCTGAATTTAATATTGTAGAATAAAAGAGAGGAATATAATCACCCCATCTACTTGAGGGGGCTGGGGAATTGGAATGCTGAATATTTTGACTGTGCTGTGGACATTTAATTCAGTGTTTATTCAGCAAGTATATAGATTTGATTTTATTTTATTTCAGTTTCTGTGGGGTTTGAATATGAGACTTGCCCCAGTCTCATTTTATGGGAGAAGAGGACAGCACTGCTGCAAGGATTTGAACTAGATCCTTCAAATTTAGGAGGATGGTCTTTGGATAAACATCATGTACTTAATGTCAAGAGTGGTGAGTTAGTTAATTCCATCTATTTTCTGTGGTATATGGAATTTTGTCTGTGAACACTTCTTACATGCATTATATTTACACTTTAAAAATGCACTTTCTCCACTCTGTTTCATCTTTGTCTCAGTAAGGTATGGGACATGTTTCAGTTGTCAGAAAATGTTTGTAGAATTCCAATAGATATTTTACTGTTCTGCACAGCATGACTTTCTTAAAGTCCAAATCTTTGTCCTGAATTCTGTTGTTTGTTTATTCCCTCACAATGTTTTTCCATGTTCCTTCCCTGTTTTTCTGATCTTAACCACACCCATTCCTGGTTTCTCTTGTTTGACCTTTTTCTCTCTAATCTGACACGGGGCTTAAAAGGAGTATGAGTCTGTGATGAGATAATGAGTCTCATTTGTCTTTTTCTTTTGTCACCTCTTTGTTTTTTCCTCACTTCTCTTTGTCTTTACGTATCCTAAGCTGAATGTTGCTGGTCTTCATGTTTTAAGAGAGAAGGTTAGGGAGCTGAATGCTTAGCATATAGTTCATTTGATCCCTGTAAAGTGTTTTCTACCGCCTCCCTGCTGGTCCCTGCATTAACAAATTGCAAACTGCATTGTTACTCAAGAAATCTATAGTCGTGTTCAAAATAGGCAATATCAGGCTATTTGAACACTCTTTGAGTGCTGTGTGGCGGATCAAACACTGTTGAGATAGCCATTTGGATAGTGCATGGTACTCACTGTTATCACCAGTGGGGAGCCAGTTACTTGACATTAGGATCATACAAGTGCACTTCCAAAAGAGCAGGAGACTAAAAGTTTCTGGCCAGATATCTACGATTTTTGATACACTGAAAATGGTCTCCCTGTCAGAGAATCCACTCCCTTCTTGGAGCAGGGGTCTGCTCTTTGAACAAATATTTTGAAAGGAAATCCTATCTTAAAGATATTTCTTAAAACCTAATAAAGATCCTTACCACTAGCTTTCCTCTTGGCTTTCATCACTGATCCTCAACAGCCCTTCCAGGAGTTTAATCTTTCCCCTATCTTTTCATTTTCTGTGTTATTCTCTTCTCTCTGCCATCTCCATTTCTCATTATCATTTTCCATGAAAAAAGTGTGAAAAGCTGTAAGGTGGAAAGAGAACAATAAGGTTGGCACAAAATTCCAAACAAAACATAACATAGGAGACTGGAGTGAGAGAATCCAGGGACACAAGCAAGGATCATGGCCTCTCCACTGTTTGCCTTCTCGCTTCCCAATTAGTAAAACAGTCTAAACCATTGTGCCAGGCCAGAGGGATGGATGGCAGTGTTTTCTTTCCTAATGAATACCAAAGGAGTCTGGGTTTAAGTTTGGGCCTATGGTTGTGTATGTGTGTGTTTTTTAACAGAGAGTCGTCATTACATCTTTATTTTTACTACTGCAAAGCTCTTTCACTGTTTTTTGCACCATCAATGAACAGTGCTGGAGTCATTTCAGTGTACAGTCCTTCACAGCAGCTACTGAAAGAGAACTTCCTGAAGTCCCTTGCAATAAATGACTAAATAACCACTACTTTTCCTCTTCATTATTAGGTATACTGCACAAAGGTAATGGAGAAAATCAGTTTCTAACTCAGCAGCCATCTGTGATCACCAGCATTATGGGGAACGGGCGCCGAAGAAGCATATCATGTCCTAGCTGCAATGGTCTGGCAGAAGGAAATAAGCTTTTGGCCCCTGTAGCACTGGCAGTGGGTATTGATGGAAGTCTCTTTGTTGGAGATTTTAATTATATTCGGCGTATCTTCCCATCCAGGAATGTTACTAGTATATTGGAGCTGAGGTAAGGTGTTAATCCTAGAGCTTCATTTCTGTAGCCTGTGCTCAAATCAGCCTTTACCATTACTTTTTATAATTTTGTAAAACATTGTCACTTTCAACCTATTTAAATTCCAGTGGAGAAATGGGGCACAGAAATGCATAGTTCAAAGTCTGTAGCTTATCAGAGCAATGACTGTAGACAAGGGCCAAAGAGAATAAATTGACTTGTACAAAAAGCACAAACCACCTTCTTCTTCTGTCCTGTTGGTGATCATTTGATACAATCTCCTCTCAGTACTACACATCTTTTAGTTTTGATTGATAACTGTAGAACTGACTGCCTTTAGGTATTGAGCCACGGTGATAAGCAAAGGTATAACAGCCTTATGAGGTTAGAAGGAAGGGTTTTGAGAGCCACTTTCCCACTTCTTTCCCATACTCATGAGTCTATGTCTGTGGGTTGTCAATGCAGTTAAGGTTGACATACGGAGTCACTTTGCATCATCAGAACTCTTTTTAAGATTGTATCTCTGTCCCCCCATCCCATGCCCGCCCCCCAGGTTCCCTCCCCTCAACATTAAGATTTGGTCACTTAATAGGAAAAGCTTAAGTGTAGAGTGTACCACTTCAGTTATTTCTGTTCCATTTCCTTTTTTTCATTCTTGTAGGAGAGGCAAGAGCTGTTGCTTCAAACCGTAATTCATGTAACTGGACCAGCTGTAACTGCTGTAACAGTTACAGCACTATTGAGTATTTGCAGAAAAATGAGGAAAAATAGTTTAGATTGGCTGCCTTCTCATATTTCTGCAGCCTACTTAGGCACTAGGATTAGTGCTCTTGTAAATTGGATATAGCTGCAAAAGTACATTGAGGGAATTTAGGTCATTAGCCTTTTTTTTTAATGATATGGCTGGTAACCAGTTCCTGTGCTTCCACTGTACTTTTAGGTTTTAATTAGTGGAAAAAGTGCAAAATGATTGGACTGCTAGAGAATAGGAGGCCTAGCTCTACTTTACACCTCTCTTCCATTCATGTCATTCTGTTGATGTCACTGTTGTGAATTCTGATTTATATAAGAGAAAAGAGATCTGATTCAGGCCAATTCTACTCTGAAATTACTCTCTGACACCTACCTCATACACCATCAGGCTGCTTCATTATAATTTTTTTTTCTAAAAGAAAAGCCCTAGATCATCTGGTGCTTTCTGCTAGCAGCTCAGTATAAACCACAGAAGGTAGCTGGTTATGGATGTGTGGTCTGCTATAAATATTTATATCAATATACACAAACTCTGCATTATTTAGAATATGCTGATTATTTTTTTCCTAATTTGTTCACTTCTGTTCAGTTTTCTAGTAAATAGAACTACAAATTTATGGGTGAAGAGAAACATTTTCAAATTGAGATGCTTAATATAAGGCATTTATATGCACCCCGCTTCCTAGTATCAGCCAGTGACCAAGTTTCCTGGCACACCTGATCTTTGAAAACATTGCCTCCAAAGTTGGAACGGTATTAGTCTGAGTACTTTGGTTTCTCTCTAGGGAAGAGAAATCTTGAGCATTTCAACATGTGTGAGGGAAAATGGAAAAGGACATCATTAAAAAGCAGAAGATGGACTTATTCTGCATTTGTTCACTTTCTCTTTTCTTTTATTAAGTCTCTTTTCTATAGTGTAGTTTCTTTAGCTTCTGTTGCAACTATTAGCAACAAACAATGAAGCTATCATATTTTGAGTGCTGTTGGACAGCTGCAAATGACTTGACACACAGATTTTTAGGATTTGCAGTGATCTTTTTTGCTCCCTGTTCCGCTAAAGGGAATAAAGGTCCATTCCAGCAAATATAATCTATAGCGGGAATTGTGATTCAGTGGTCACCTTAAAATCTGTGCTATTTACATGTGTAAGAGTTGGAGGATTTGAGACATTTCAGTAGGAACAAGAGCGGAGTCTTTAGCTAGTATCAAGCAGTTTGAATAATATTGCAAATAGTATGTCCATAAGTATTACAGACCAAATCACATCACTTTATTTAGATTCCATAACAGATGTAATTTGGGTTTTACGTAAGCCAATATAAATCTTGAGCAGCTTTATAAGTCAGAATATCCCAGTGTGCATATTTGCTTCACGCTGTCCTTTATGAAGGGGCCTGATCTGAGTGGCTAATTGGAGTTTTGACTCAAGAGTGTTGCATATCACGCTTAACGTTGGTATTGCAAGTTTGGGGCTGTGCATTGAGTGCTGTAGCTCAGGAGTTGAGCACCCGTTTGTTTCATTCACTGGACATTCCTAAATGGAAATTACTTTAACTCCGTGAAACACTGGTGTGGATAATGTAGTATTTCACTTCTGGGGAGCAGGCAACACTTTCCTTTGACTTCGTGTTTAGACAGTAAACTTAGGGCTCAATCCATGCTATATATCTCCCATTGTACAGTACCTTACTGCCCACTTAAAAGGCTTTATTCACCCTAAGATTTGCTTTGATGGGCTTAAATAGATACCAAGTAGCATTCAAACTTGCTTTACGCAACTATTTTAGAGACTGGGAGGGAGAGGAGAATAAACTGTGTAGTAGAAATTTGTTAAGAAATAGCCTGTTGGAAAACTCTTTTGATTAAAGAGGTTGCTTCCAACTGGTGGACAATATCCTAAGCCTAGTCCTTCCAACTTCTCAGTTCTGTATTCAGAAATCTGCCAGTTTCTCTCATTCCTAGCCCACAAGCTACATGTGAAAACTCTTTCAATGGTCCAGAAAGTGTCCTGTAAAATATATGTGGGGTGGGGGTTGGGGACAAGGTATTCTGCTAGGGACCTAGATTGCAACTTCATCCTCCCAGTCTCTTCACCCTTAAACGAAGCAAAGGCTAGTGCTGAAAACAGATATCTTCTCCTGTGTCCTTTTGTAAAATAAAACAAATACTATGTTTGCTTTACCATCTATTCTTCAGCTAACTGTTTGTTCTTTTTTCTTCTGTTCCCTTTCTATAAAGAAATAAAGAGTTTAAACATAGGTAAGACACGAGCTCTTTCCCATATAATTTGATATGGTTTGTTTGCTTCATTGTGTTTGCTTTTTGTGTTGTGCTTCTTGTGTAATGTTATGTTCTTCATGTACCATATATAGAAACATTTTTATGTGCTAATTGTGTGTTATGAATATGATAAGCGTTAGCAATTACAAAATGCAGTCAAAAAGCAACCAAATAAGTTCTGACAGTAATTAGAAATTTCTAGTAGAATGCAAGTATAATGAACCCCAAGCTAACTTCTATATAAACACTTCTCCCTGCTGTCTATAATTGGTCTAAATGGTTGAGGTAAACTACAACAGCAGTTCTACAAATGCCAGAAAGGTTCACAAAAGCACTAATGACTGCAAATAGGTCAAAAACTAATTTTCTGGTCATTAATGATTTTCTGAACCCTCTGTCCTTTTTCATAATGTACTTTCTATTTTCTTTCATCAAATAGATTTAATAGTCAGCCAACCTGTGGGGTTGGTTGTATGCAACCACTAGATGCAGTCTCTGTAAGATTCACGAGGGAGGCATAACCTTTCTGGACTTTAGGAGAAAAGATTTTTCATTGTCTCACCTGAGCACTAGGCCTTCTGGATGGCAGCAGCGTAGGAAACACTTGTACCTTCTTCCATGCCCCACCTGGAACATGGGGGATGTTTATCCTGCAGAACATCAAGGGCAAGAACAAGAACTTGTAAAAACTGTTGTAAACTTGTGAACTATTCCATAGTGTCCTGTGCATCACCCTTTAAAAAATATACTTACCATTTCTATAATACAAGTTAGATGCAGAAGATATCTGGACTAAACAGTATAATTTCCCATTTACAATATATGTTGGTATTGCAAGTGTAACTCCACTAAATTTTATTATCTGGATGAATTCATTTACAATGTGCTAATGATAATTGGTGATGCTGGTGGATCATAATTTGCAACTATAAGTTTAGTTAATTTTGGGGGGGCTCAGAGATTTGCAGCTCTGGGCAGCTTATCTTTTTGGTTGAATTTAAAGAAAGAATTTAGTTATGCTCTTGTGAATTTGATGCACATATGAGCAGACCAGGGAGGACAAGCTGATGCTGCCTGTGCTTGTTGTCAGGCAGCAGGGTCCCTCACGGACCCAAGGAAGGTGGTAACTGCTACCCCCACTGGGCAGGGCAAGGGGATGGGCAGAGGCCTCTGAGCAACACCAAATGGTATGGGAAGTCTTTTAAAACAAGGTACACTCCTTGGCTTCCTATAACTCAAAAGAATACAGTAGCATGGAGAAAAGAGAGGCAGAGGCCTTTAATTGCTCAGATGCCAGTTTGACAAATATTTCCTGCTCCTTTATAAAATACATCCCGGTTTGAGGTGGTCATCTTGTAGTTTCTTTGGGGACACAGTGAGTGCATGTTGCCTTGCACCAGTCATTTTTTGCCAAAGTCCCTCAGATATTTTATGTGGAGAGTCTTCCACTGTCTGTTTCCCAGGTGTACAGCAGGTCTGCAGCTCCACTCAGTCACTCCCTGATCTGCAGCTAAAGCTGGTGACTGACTCTCTGGTAGAACTACCCTGAGGGAGACCGCAGAGGAGAAAGGCAGGGTGAGCTCCATGGACACACCAATGACTGCAGGAGAGGGGAGGGAAGTAAGCCCATCTTCTCCCATTGCTCTTTTCCCTGACTCATACCTTATCCCATCCTGGTAACAGTGGGCATAGCCAAGGCTAGCTGTGGGCAGAAGGGAAGCAGGGGGTGCTCACTCAGGAAGGCAGGCCCAGGCTGGCAAAATCACATCCAAAACACAGAGAGACCCTTTCAGTCTCAAGGAGAGGCTGCTGCTCGGTGTCAGGCACTGTTGAGAGCAGCTCCCATCACTGAGCCCAGGCAAGACCCCTGCCTCGGGCAGCAAGCAGCTATGTCTGTGTCCAGCTCCAGTCCGTACCTACCTCGGGTCTCCCTGTCTGGCCGAGATGGGGTGGCACATGTTTTAGAAGGACCAGGCACAAGGGGCTCCGGGCTGGAGCCCAGCAGGGACATGGCATCAGCGAGCCTACAGCTGTAGCACTCAGGTCTTGGCTCGTCTGCTGCTCTTGAAAAGCCTTGAGCTAAGTCTGGATGTATTTGTGAAGCATAGCACAACATTAGTCTCACAGCAAAGGTTGTTAAGGGAAAAGCACGGTGGAGGAAGAAAGAAGAATTTCAAAGAAGTGACATATGTACAGGTGTTTGTATGGCTCATATACACGAGAGGCTGCAGAATTTTTATAAATGGGAAGAAATAATTTTCTCTGTGTCAAAGAAGATGGAGCTTTGTTTTTGGGATGTGGTAAGGGTTTAGTGAAGAGGTGCAGCCTGCTGCTGCATATAACAGGAACTTGGGGAATAAAGGGATTGTGCTCGAATCTCAAGCATGTCACTAGTCTCCCTGCATAACTTCGTCTATACCACTTAACCTCTCTGTGCCTCAGTTTCCTCCTCTGTAAAATGGGTATAATGCCCATCTTTTTAAAGTACTTTGAGATCCATGCATGAAATAAACCTGCCAAGTATTTTTTGTTTACTATATTTTTTCATCTCTAATTTCTACACTCCTAGACTTCAGCAGATGGTATTACCTCTGCCTACTGAATTTTGATCAAACCAATCCCTTCCTACTTTCTACAGTTTTAGAACAAACTATTACTGACCTAAAACCCTGACATGTCAAAGACTGGCATAGAGGAAGATAACTGTAGAAAGTGATATTTTTGGGCCTCCTCATTCCTCCAAATCTGGTCATGACCACATGAACGCAGCGGTCTTTGTGCTGCTGATAATCCATCTGCCGAAAGTGACCTTACTGTAGTTTCAGTGAGTCTGGTCAAGAAATGGCTTGTGTCCATCATAACTTACCTCTGTGTATCCCCACTCTTGGAGATGGGCAGTTTTGCCACATGAAACTAGGAGTGTGGATATTTGGAGGCAAATATCTCTGGTTACTGGTAAGTAACCTTCATTTTTTTTCTTCCTGTCTTCATTTGTCTTCTATGCTTTGAAACCACCATTGACCTTATTTATGCTCACCCATAGGCTCCAAAGACTGGAAAATTCACATCATGCTTAAAATCCAACTAAATTGAGTTAAACTAGCCAGGCAAGATTTTGAAAATATTTCTGCACTGCCGTTCTGTGTGTGTGAATGTGTATATATATATATAGCCAAGATTTACATTTCTCAATTTGCAGATGATTTGCTAAAGTAGTTCCAAAATGTGACAAGCTGTCAAAAAACATATATTTCAGAAGAAAAGTAGCTTTCCATACGAGCACCCATTCTAATGGCAAACTGAGGATCAGTTTTTCAATTGCAGAAGGTCCGTAGTTAAAGTCAGACACTTGGGGGTCTCTGGTTTTAGTTACATAACCAACTTCATCTGCTGTAAATGAGACTCGTGATAAGAATGAATGAGAACAAATTTGCTTTAGGAATAAATTTGTTGTGCCTCTGCCTCCAATTTATACTAGACCTCACAAATCTTGTGGCATAATGTAAGTAACTCAGAAGATGATTCTTTGATCTTACTCCTATGACTTCTGCTTTCAAGTGAAGTTAAACAAGGCTGCAGGGAGGGGGGCCAACAGGTAGAGATAAGCCAAAGAGAATTGACCTGGAGCAGATCTAAAAGGCTAAAGAGATCAAGAAGAAAGTCTGCTGTGCAGCTTTGGCTTATTGGGCTCTGCTGTGCAAGGCTTAGCGTAGCAGGATGAATGAGATTTAAAATGACAATCCTTCTGAAACACTGACCAGGCCCTAATCAAGTTAGGTCCTCAGACAGTTGTGCTTCAGACCCAATCTCTATATGAAGTGTCAGACTTTCTTTCCAGATCTCTCTGTGCCTGATGAGTGTCTTAGCTCTGAAAGCCTGTGTTTCTAGACTGCTCAGCTGTTTCTGTTCTATGCTTTCTTTTTCTCTAAAGCAACAATCCCGCTCATAAATACTATCTGGCCGTGGACCCTGTTTCAGGCTCACTGTACGTATCGGACACCAATAGCCGACGGATATACAAAGTCAAGTCCCTCAGTGGCACCAAAGACCTAGCTGGTAACTCTGAAGTGGTGGCAGGGACTGGCGAGCAATGCCTGCCCTTTGATGAAGCCAGATGTGGGGACGGAGGGAAGGCAGTGGACGCAACCCTAATGAGCCCTCGAGGTAAAGTAGGAAAAGAAGCTGGAAAAAAAGACTGCATGAGGCTAGACTGGATGTGGAAATAATTGTCTAGCAATTAAATCACTCCTTGCTCGGTAATTTTTATTCTGGGCTTTAATTACAGTGGATTGGCAAGTGTTCGTGCTTTGTTTAGTTAAAGGAAACTTTATTACCCCAACACTAAATGCTGCAAAAGGAGAACAGAACACAAATTAGCAGGGTGGTGCTCACTCCGAGAAGCAAGGATGTAAACTGGGAAACAAATTACTGTTTGAGATACAGTCTTTGGGGAGGAAAACTGCCTGCTGTGCCTTTTTTCTGAAGTTTTATTCCATGTATCTCCTTCTTCAGAGGGGGAGGAAAAATGAAAGGAATTTTTCCCTTTCCAGTTTCTAATTTTTAACAAGAGGCTTCCAAGATGATGTAGAGATTTGGGGATGTATTTGTTTTTAAGATTTTTTTCCAGTGTTTCATCTTAATTATAAGAATGCATTAATCAGGTGTACTGCCAGGTGTTTCAAACATCTCTGGTTTTTTCCAATGGTTGAAAACAACTCGATGATTGTAAAAGTGAATAAAAATGAAAAGTCCTATTTCTTTGTAATAGTTCCAGTTAATACATACAGAGCGTGTTACCAGAATAGAGCTGCTTGCATGTTTTAAGCTAAACCTCTATATAGAAGTTGATAAGATAAAGCTGTATCTTCTGTCACTGGCCAACAGGATGAGCACTATAATCATTTGAAGACAAAATTTTTAGATCAATATTTTATTTTCAGCCCAAGGAATGGAGAAGGCAGTGTGCCAAATCAAGGCAGGAAAGGCAAGTGAGAAAAAGCCTGCCCTCCCTCACAACAGGCAGCAGCGTCCTTCTGTTCCTCCACCCTTTCATTCTGTGCCTTCCCTCTCTGAGGACTCCCAATGGGACCAGCATTGACCCTTTCCTTTTCTTCTAGGCTGGAAACCCCTGTGTCTTCATCTGGAAACACCAGATGTTCTTCCCATATTCCTTACTGCAACAGGTCAAAGAATTAAAATATGTCCAGGAAGAATATGATGTCCTCTTAATTTTTCAAAAGTTTTAAGGCATTTTTAAAAAGTACTTCATCCTCAATAAATCCTTCAGTGAAGATAGCAATGCCTCAATTTACTGAGATTAAAATGTAGGAGATAATTCTTTTTTAATTGTGTTTATGTAATATATCAGAGTTTAAATTTGGAGATAAACTCATGAATTCTGCTGGCTCTTTGGCATGTTTTGGGGATTTCTGTGGCTTTCTTTTCTTTAAAGCCCCAAAGGATAAACCTGCTTGATGCCATTTATTCAGCAGAACTACAGACACTTGAAGGATTCCGGGACTTGTGGTCAGATTGAAAGGGTGGAAAGAACGGGGGAAGTGAACAAACGTCACCATCTTGTAAACTTGTTAATTAATAAGATGAAGTGAGAGCTTAACTGCTTCACTGATGCCTTTTTTTTTCTATCTGCAGGAATCGCAGTGGATAAGTACGGACTCATGTATTTTGTTGACGCCACTATGATTAGAAAAGTGGACCAGAATGGAATTATATCAACCCTGCTGGGTTCCAATGACCTAACTGCTGTTCGACCTCTCAGCTGTGATTCCAGCATGGATGTCACCCAGGTAGACTCTTACAGCATTTATTTTATTTTCTGCCTTAGAAGAGATGGGTATCTCTTTTGGATGACTGCCTGGCCACTTAAGAAATACATTATGCAGCACAAGATGATAGCATATTTGATTTATTTCTGAAATGAGTGAACAATCCTTTTGCTGTGGCTAACACAGGTTATTTATGCAACTATAGAGAAATAAGGTTGAGATAATGGGAGTTACTGTCTTAATTGCCTGTTTTTCTGTAATTATTGTAGAGCTTCCACAATGTAGCATTCATTCTTTGCACAGAAACACAATTAGCCAAAGTTACCACTGCACGTAGCTTTAATATTTCCGAAAAACAAGATCATTGTTTGAAATAGTTGCCATTCATGACTTGGGTTTATCAGCGTAAATCATGAAACCCTCACTAATTTGCTGTTGTTACACATGGAATTTTAAACACTAGAAGTGTACTTTTCAGTTATGAGTTTTACAGTAATAATTTGTGCAACTCATAGGTACGGCTGGAGTGGCCTACTGATCTCGCTGTCAATCCCATGGACAACTCACTTTATGTCCTAGAGAACAATGTTATTTTGCGGATCACAGAAAATCATCAAGTTAGCATTATTGCTGGACGCCCCATGCACTGCCAGGTTCCTGGTATAGACTACTCTCTTAGCAAACTGGCTATTCATTCTGCACTTGAATCAGCCAGTGCCATTGCCATCTCACACACAGGAGTTCTTTACATCAGTGAGACAGATGAAAAAAAAATTAATCGGCTACGCCAGGTAACTACCAATGGAGAAATATGCCTTCTTGCAGGGGCAGCTTCAGACTGTGATTGCAAAAATGATGTCAACTGTAATTGCTATTCTGGGGATGATGGGTATGCCACTGATGCCATCTTAAATTCACCATCTTCCTTAGCTGTGGCTCCAGATGGTACCATCTACATAGCTGATCTTGGAAATATCCGCATTAGGGCTGTCAGTAAAAACAGGCCCATTCTTAATTCTTTTAACCAATATGAAGCTGCATCTCCAGGAGAACAGGAGCTGTATGTCTTCAATGCTGATGGGATTCACCAGTACACTCTCAGCCTCGTTACCGGGGAGTACTTGTACAATTTCACCTATAGCAGCGATAACGATGTCACGGAGGTGATGGACAACAATGGCAACTCCTTGAAGGTCCGTCGGGATGCCAGTGGGATGCCCCGCCATTTACTGATGCCGGATAATCAGATTGTCACGCTGGCTGTTGGCACTAATGGTGGACTCAAGCTAGTCTCAACACAGACCCTGGAGCTCGGATTAATGACATATAATGGAAACAGTGGTCTCTTAGCAACGAAGAGTGATGAAACAGGATGGACAACATTTTATGAGTAAGAATGTTTTTGGCTATATTAAGAGTACATTTATTTTTCAAATGGGTAGTGAGTAGGCCCTAAAGTGACCCTGCTGAAATTTGTGGTAGGCTTTTCACTGCTACTGAATAAGGCCATTACATCTCAGTCTAGTGTGATACTGGAAATGATTAAGTGGCTTTGTGATTTCATCCATTTTGCCGGGTCCTTTTGGGTGGGTACGGAACCACCTAAATTCCTGGCCACAGTCTGAGGCCAGTGGGGAAGCCCACCCACCTCCAGGAGGAAGGACTGTGCGCTGCCGGCAGAAACCCAGGGGTGATTTCTCAGGCTGGGGCCCTGCTCTGGGTCCTCACAAGGCTGCAGATAACTCACATCAGAGCAGCCCCAGCAATCTGCAGCTCCTACTGAGCTGCCTCTCTAGGAACCCGAATGCTGCCATTTCTTTTGGAACTCATTATATAGAGAGATCTTTGTGTTTAGATTCATATATTACTCATGGTGGTTAAAATGTTGATTAACTTCACTGATTGTTCATTCTTGAGACAAGCGAGGAAATGAGATTCCCAGCTATCTGTCAGACCCCTGGTGTAACTTCCATAATTTGTAGATAACCCAAAAGCACAGTGCTGTTCATGAGCGTATAGATTAAAAAGACAGAACTTCCTCTAAATGAAATTCATCAGAGAGTAAGTTCAAAACTATATTAAAAATATAGAAAAACTAGTCAGATTTTTAATAATAGTTACCCTATTCTTAGTAGTCTTATTGCCATTTATTGAAGAAAACAATTTTTATAATAGAAGATAAACCGCATATTGAAAATATTTATAACTTTTAAGTATGGCAAGTCTGATGCCATGCATTGTGTTTGAAATAGCTAATTAATGATTACTAAATAGCATCTCTCAAATTAATGGGTAGAAAGTATGAATAGGGCTTTATTTTTAATTGTATGCTTATTTTGAAAGTTACACACTAGTAATGATGCACACCTACTTTAGTTTATTAATGCATTCATCTTGACCACCTTTTTTTTTTTTAGAGGAAACATAAGTAATACAGGAATAAAAAGAACTATGTTCAATTTGCTCAAAATACGTCAAATTCAGCATTGCACATCAGTGTTTTGTGCACTATGTTCATTTCCGTAAAAAGGAAAGCAGTGCCCTCTCGTGGTCCCCTTCTGAAAATTAAACCTTTGTGATTTTTCATCTAGCCTGTGGGTAGAGGTGTGGAGGATTTTTTTTGTCCTTAATATTTTGCAAAGTGAGTTTTTTCACCACACATTACTTAGAAAATAATCCAGTTACGTGAAGGCCTGCAGGTATTACCTGCTGATTACAAAAGCTCACTGTACTAGACAGTGGTAAACCTCATATTATTGCTGATGAGATGTGGATGCCCTTCTAGGTAGGTTTTGTTGTTGTTTTTCCTTCAATAGCTTGCTCAAAATTCAGATCAGAAGTCATATAAACTAGTTATTTCTCAAAACAGAAATTAATTGTAGAAAATTAAGTAGCAAAGTTATTTAAAACTCTACATGAAAATCAATGAAACATTAAAAAAGGTCATCAGAAAGTAACAAGTCACAAAACTAGTGTAACCAGTGGCTGAGAATCACAGGAAGTACTAAGTTAGCATGATTTATTAGAAAAAATGTACTACGATTCTGAAGTAAATACAGAAGGGAGAAGCTGTGATGTCTTACCAAGATGCATCTGAAAATATGATTTAATGTGTATAAAATGCTTACACGTGTTTTTTTTTCCAAGATAACTAAGAAAAGATGCACAACCCGTTGCCTCAGGTCAGTGACAGTCAGTACCGTATTTAGGTCTAAAGAGTACAGCCTGGGGTGCTGTCTTAGACAATTAGTAACTTTGATGAGGCAGCAGAAGTAACTTACTTTCTCCCAGATTTGTACATTCGTTTTCATAAGCATAGAGCCCATAGATGGGAGGACAGTGTAGACTTTTTTTTTTTTTTTACATTAAAAATGCATATGCTTTCTTTGTAGTGCATGTATAAAATAACCTTTGCCATTCACAAAGACATTGAAAGAAGACACGTATATCTATATGTGCCTGGAAAACCCGTCTGGGGACCAGAAGTTAGTGATATGCACTCAAGATACTCATTACAAAATACTAGAAAAATAAAGACATCTCCTTTAGGCTGATCCTGAGCAGCTGACTTACAGTAACTCCTCAATGTGCTTTGTCATCTCATGCACCCCCCACAGTTGAGGGGTTCATTAATAAGATTATGGGAATTATTTAAATCAAATTCACAAATCTAAAAATCACAGTCCACAGTCACTCAGTACTAGTCTCTGGTGTGTATTTTTTTCTTCAAAGCAGTTCAAAGGGGAAAGTTCTGTATTCATCACTATGCAATTTATTTTGGTAGCTCAAAGTTAATATCGGTTGAAGATGAAAGACATACTTAGCCAATGAGAGTTTGCAAGGAGAACAAAATAGTTTTCTGTGGCTTTAATTGTTAATATGGCAGCAGAATTGGAAAAGAACAAATATCTTTTTAGTGGTAAAATAATATATTAACTAAAGTTTAGGAACGCTTCTGAAAAATTTATTTCAGTGCTTTTATATCAACCAGGCATTGAAGTGCCATGCTATCTTATTGGGTGTATTCCTCTCTTTCCTCTGAAACTGTACCCTGAAAATGCTCACAGTATTAAATTTGTGCGGTATATCTAGGTATGCATGTGGATATGCACAGAAATGCATATCCAACTATTTTTATGTGTGTCTATACAAACTCCATATGTATAATTTTATATATATAGCATGTTTGTATGCACGCAGTTCATTTGCAGTAGGAACAAGCAAGGCTCTTAAATAATACAACAGCTAACAGCGGGCTCACATGGGGTAATTTAAGCTTGGTTTTGGGCATGAAGCAGAGATCTTTGAAGCGGTCCTCGGTGGTATTCCTGCAATTTCCTTCTTGAGGAAATTATTCCTAATAATGAGGAAATTATTGAGTCATCTCTGGGCTGCAGAAGGAATCAGGCCAAGTCTGCCCAAGCAGGCAACCCTTTCCAAGAGTGCAGTTCCCAGGCCAGTTCTGGCAACTATTCACAGTGTGTTAGCGAGTTCCTAGTGGTCACAGGGAGATGCTGGTTTCTTAAGATAATGGCATTAAGAAAGGACCTCTCCCCTTGTAATTTTATTAGGAGAAAAACTTGGGATGAAACCTTACCCTAACTGACACTAACAAAAGCTTAGGAATTTCAGTGTATCCAGATCCCACTGTATTTGAAGATATAACGATTGCCGTATCAGATCTAATTCATCTAGCCTGATGCTGTGTCACAGACTGTCATACATATTGGCTGCTTCTGAAAAAGATACCAAGAAGTCCCAGGTTGATTGGTATCTTTTCCAATGTAAAACTTCCTTTTTTTTTTTTGCTTCATTAGACTTGGGTTCATATAATGAAGAACAAAGGTACATAACCATTAATTCCTATATAGCTATATTTTTATTATGCAGCTAAATATCTGGGTGTTGTATTCTGCAAAGCACTTGCTCTCACATAATACATAAATTAAAAAAAACCCAAACGCTCAATAATATGTCACTTTAAATTTTGTAGTACCTCAAAGGTTTCCGGTTTATGAATTTTAAACCTTTAAGATATTTTTTTCAGTAGAATTTTCTTGATGCAATGGATAAAGTAGAAATGCATTCTTTATACATTGGTATTGCAGTGTGTATATATCATTTAAGCAATGAAGTTTTTATATGTCTAGCTCATAAACTAAATGGTCTGCAGATCTTCATAGAGAGTACTGATGTATGTATCATTTTAAGCGTGTCTATCACTTGCTTATAAACCCTGTTAATCTCTGCCATTGCTGATTTCAAAAATTGTGACCAGCACTGACTGGGAAACATGCCCCGTGGTGGGGGGAAAAAACCTAATTTCTAGAAATAGCATTAGAATATTTTCATTTTTCTGTTTTAGTCTCTGTACATCTTCATCCATATTTACTTTTTAGACTGCCCTTGCACTTTCAACAAAGATTGTCAGTGAGTAGCCCACAGCAATCCCCAGGAATTTTTCCTGGAATAATTAAAAACCCAGCAATGTGAATGAAGAGTTTAAATTAATGTCTCATTTACATTGCCTAAAATATATTTGCTGATGGGGAATTTCACCAGTCATTTTTCTGGATGTTCACCAAGCTCTGCATAGTCACGCTGAAGCCACTCATGGATTTTTCTTCTTTTTCCTAAATACCATTGTTTCTTCTGTAATATTTGACACCTAAGTATCCTCTTCATCACTCTACTCATCACCAAACATCCCAAAGTGGTCCACATACAGCCTTTTAGGGTTAACTATTTATTAACCTTCTAGAGTTTTGAAACTGTCCATTTTTTGTACTTTACATTTTTCTGAACTAGAGGCATGTTTGACCGGATCGTGTTCTTCTCTCACCTATACTTCTTGAATACTTTTTAATATTTTTTGAGAAGACCTTTGTATAGACTTAACCTAACCCCCTCTCGTAGATTACCTTGTTATTATAATTTATTCAGTATCTTATTGATATGATAGAAAAAAAAAAGTATGTCTGCATAAGTGTAGAAACTTGTGACTTTTTCATTAAGAAAAATCATATTGCTTAATCTTTATTTGATCCTGACCTGCTTAAATGAACACTATTATTGGTCCCTTTTAGGTCACATGATGCTTTCTTTAATTTACTTCTTTGCCTAATACTTCCAGTGGTTCTGGTAAGGCTTGTTGCTCCACAGGTGATTATTTTTTTTCCTTCCTCCCCAATGTTCAGTTGAATGGGTACAACCATTTGCAATGGATTTGAAAGGCATATTTTAAATTTGTCTTAGTTGAGGAGACAATCTGTGTATTAATTTTGGAGATATCCTGTACAGTTCAGGTGGCCTACTTTGAGGTTTCTGAATTATTGAATTGTAAAAAGTCCTGTTGAAAGCACTGATTTTTTTTCATCTTTACAGCTAACCATGACGTACAAAGAACTCGGCTAGCTCCGTGATACTAAATGTGCTCCTCTTCTCTTCTGTTACTCTCAGGCAGTGCAATGGATTTACCAGTTCTCTTCCAGGCTTCCCGCTCCCTGGATTTCTACGTTCAAAGGATGACCAGTTGGTTTCAATCTCTACCTAAACTTTTCCCTTTATCTACACAGGACATTTTCTCTTGCCTTTCTGCCGTTTAGAAGTATGTGCGGTTTGGTAGCAGCTGGGTGAGAGACTCTTGCACAAGTAGAGAATTGCAGCAAGCAGAGTGGCAGACTGGCATATTGGTTTTGTTTCAGGTCCCCATTTCTTGCCCTTAAGATCCAAGAGATTGCTTCTTTAGCATACATATGCACACAAATATAGCATACTAAAGGAAAGGGAAAAACAGAATTACGCCAGAAGTAAATGCTGATGATTTCAGGCAGCATTCCTTCTTTCCCCCCTCCTCAGGCTTTATACCTCTAAATAAATTTAACTCAGTAAACGCATGGAGAGCCCTTCTTCTTTTATTTTTTTTATCTTTATGCCTCTAGAGCACTTAATTCATCTTCTAAGGTATATTCTGAGTGCTGACTGCTGCCCTTTGTGCTACTCCGACCTGTCGTGTGCTTTAACTTCTCATCATTCATGTTTATAAGCCAAAATACTGACCCCAAAGTACAGTTCAATATTACAGATAAGGTCTAAATGAAATTATTGTGTTCTCAAGCTGATGTCTTTTTTAATCTCTTGTGGCAAGTTTATTCCTTGAGATGTCACTTAAGATCATACTTAGTAGTTTCCACTAAGTATTCAGTTGCAAATGTGCAGTGTGTGCAATTGTATATTGTAGTACCCACCATAAGTCCACTTCCTTAGACTAAAATGCGACTATTAAAATACAGATTAATTTACTAATTATACTTGTTTGATCCAATTATCGCTCTGTATATCTGTAATAATTTAATTAAATAATTTAATAGTTTAAAAGATGCTAACCTGGATTTGCACTTATGTAGTTGAGATCAGTATCTCTAAAAATTATTATTTCATCATTATAGACTCTTTCAAGAACAGAGAAATAGGTATGGCCAGCACGTTCTTGAAAATCTGATTCATTCTGGGGTTTTTTTGCACAAATGTGGTGCATTATTAATACATTGGGTATTGAAATGAACATATATCCTCATGCTTTTTTGCTCTCACTAACTTTTCTATTAGCTATGATCATGAAGGGCGTCTGACCAATGTAACACGTCCCACTGGAGTGGTAACTAGCCTTCATCGAGAAATGGAAAAGTCTATTACCATCGACATCGAGAATTCTAATCGGGATGACGATGTCACGGTCATCACAAATCTCTCCTCTGTGGAGGCTTCCTATACAGTTGTTCAAGGTACCAAAGCACACTTCTCAGCACATCTAACCACACACACAACTTGAGAAAGCAATTAGCAAAAGATTTGGGTCATTAGTACACTCACGAGCAGGGGAAAACCACATAAGGTTTGCAAGAAAAGCTCCCATAAAGCTTGTTGCTAAAATGACAGGTCTTCAGGACAGGTAAGAGACATCTCACAATCATGGTTTGTGTCAAATATGTATGGGCATGGTCTGCTGGTGTAAGCTGCTCCTGCCACTAGCTCTTGGGTCAGGTTCACTTTACCCACTCCCATATTTCTCTGTACTTCACTGCAAAATTGGTGCTGACTTCAGTGCCGCAGAGATGCAGTCTGTCTGCTCAGCGTTGGCTTCCTGGGGAGGGATCCTTCTGGAGAGAGAGGCTCAGGTAACCTCCTGCTATTCAAAATGTAATCTTCCAAATTTATATACTACCATTAAATTAAATTCCAGCACCACCCAGGCATTGTATCTGATGAAACAAAAATGGTCAATTATCAAAGGTAGACTGAAAGAAATTTGGTGAGTGATGGGAGTTTTTTAATTAAAATACAATGTCACTGGAATATCATCAAAAAACCAATAGTCTCCTCCTGACATAAATGTTAACATTTATAGACTATTATACCGTGCCATGTCTGGTTACAAAGACTTCCTTTCTCTTACACCAGATGATTAACTCTGTGGATGCTGTCCTTCTGCCAGACAAATGCCGATGCTTTGGTGACAGTTGTCGTGCTCCATCCTGGCTGAGCACGGCCTTGGCTGTGTCACACAGCTGGCTGGTTGCACGGCCAGAAACCTACAGGATTATTTTTATAGCTCTTCTTGGGCAGCCAGCAGGGCGGGAGTGCACATGGGGCCAGGGCACGCTGGCGGGGTGGCAGGAGGGCAGGCGAGTAGAGGGCTGTGGCTAACAGCCTGCACTGCTTCAGCCTCACACCTTGGGGATTTCAAGCCAAACTGTAATGCTGTACAAAGCCTGTGCTTGGAGACAACTTTTAAACAGAGGGAAAGAAAAAGAAGAGGTGCTTGTTTCTTCTCACTTATAAAAGTCCAGCGGTCTTTTTTTTTTTTTTCTTTCTTTTTATCCTGGAGTTTAATGGCTTGTTCTTTATCCAGCAGTTTTCAGGAGTTTTTGTTCATATTAGAAAACAATTATGTGGCTGAACACATGTCACTGTGCATTTTGATTCACAATTAAGACTTAAGGGAAAACATAATGAAATAAACATAGAATCTCTCTGCAGGCTCACTGTTACAGTACTGTTCTTTACGTGAATCTGTAACATCTGTAATTTCAACCATAGTACCACGTAAATGGTAATTGCAGGCTGACTTCATTTAACATCAACAGGAGTGCAATAAAAAACCAATCAAATTAAGCTATATGTTTTCTTTATGACTGGAGTAGCTAAATTATTTTCTTTTCATTATTGCTGTAGATCAAGTGAGGAACAGCTACCAGCTCTGTAATAATGGTACTTTGAGAGTGATGTATGCCAATGGCATGAGCATTAGCTTTCACAGCGAACCTCATGTCCTGGCTGGGACTGTGACTCCCACCATAGGACGATGTAATATTTCTCTACCAATGGAAAATGGTTTAAACTCAATTGAATGGCGTCTGAGGAAGGAACAAATTAAAGGCAAAGTGACTGTGTTTGGAAGAAAGCTCAGGGTAAGTAGAATCTGTCATTACAATAATGATCTTTTCTTCTGTGGGCAGAAAATTATTTTTACATTTTGAAGGACACGTCTTTCCAATTTTTACTTGTTAAAAGTGTACAACTCTTTTCTTTATTTGAGAGGTCAGTTAACTGCATGGGATCATATGCTGCAATCAGTTATAGAAGCTTCATTACTAAAAGTATTCCAAAAGGGGTTAGTAAAAATACCCAGAATATTGCTGTGAGTCACTCTGCTTCTGAAGCGGGGGGAATAATCCAACCATCTGTAAAGGTGCTGTGGCACAGGACTTACCAGTTAGTCCTGGGGAGCAAATGCAATTACAGCCTGAGCAGTTACATTCTGACATTCTGCTTCTCTACAATCCCCCTACAGATTCTTTGAGACGGGCATATTGTGTTTATTCCCTTTCCCAAATGGCACGATTGGAAAATAATTGCCATAATTACAAAGTCATAAGCATAGGATAAGAAAGACACTCAGGTCATGTAATCCATCCCCTGCCAAATTAAAGATCCGCTGCAGCTGGATTAATCCCATTCTGTGCTTAGCTGGCCTGTTTTTCACCCCTTAAGTATCTAAACTTTGACTGGCTGCTTCAGCATATGCAGTTTTGGAAGGGCTTTGAGCTTCTGGGCAGAAAACAAATGTGGCACTGATCAAGTCCCTGGTTCTTTTAGTACTTCTTTCAATGTCATTGGACATGAGATACAGTTCTATGTGTTCAAGATGATATATTAAATGCAATATATGTAAACAACTATGTGGTGATTTACAAAAAAAAACCCTAAGAACCAGATGTTAGATGTTGGTAATTTCCTATTGCTTAGCATCTAATTCACAGTGTGAATTAACAAGTCCTTACTCTCACAAATACTTAGAATGCACCTATTGGGAAGAGGGGGAAGGTTAGACAAAAAAATGGAATGAGATTAGCAGCTAATCCTTAATGACTAAATTTCATGGCCGTGTAATTGATTTTTGATGTGTTGACCTGCAGAAGCTGATTGTAAGTAGAAAATATATCAGCTCTTCATTTTGACTAGGTGTTCAAAATAAAAATAAATAGGACCCTGAAATGAAATTGCTGTAATCCTAACTCTCAATAGTAAAAATTTAATAGAGGTACTTGTGGTAATTAGCTGAAGTTAAACACATCTTAGAGCTGAAACCTTGCCTGAGATGGGTTTTCTTGCATCATGTTTATGCAAATCAAAATACTGCTTTATCTAGCAACACCTCAACATTTAATTGTCTAGTGTTAGTTCTTGTAACAATAATCACATATCCATTTAGCTCTTTTAAATGAAAATCACTATGAGATTATACCAGGTTGAGTGGACTGAAAATGAAATTTGAAAATGAGGGAGAAAGCACGGAATTTATTTGCATCTCATTTATTCTAATTCATCTTTATAAATTCTTTAGTGAATGCGATAGAGCAAGTGTGTGTTGGAACATTGGGAAGTAGGTGGCAGGCAGGGTCGGTGTTGGCATCTGGGACAGCAGGGGTACAGAGAGGTAACACTCCTGCACAAGTAACGCAGTGCTGGGACCGCCAGGCAGGGAGCCTGTGGAGACTTCTCCTGAATCCAGAATCCAGGGTTTCTGAAAGGGATTGTTCTCCAGGATTCACCTTGTACAAGTACTTATGGGAGCCCATGCCCCTTTTCCTCACTTGTAAGAAAGATGGGTACAGACCAAGTAGGGCCTGTAGCGATAGGACAAGGGCTATTGGTTTTAAACTAAAAGAGGGTAGATTTGGACTAGGTAAAAGAAGAAATTTTTTACGCTGAGGGTGGTGAAACCCTGGCCCAGGTTGCCCAGGGAGCGGGTAGATGCCCCATCCCTGCAAACATTCAAGGTCAGGTTGGACAGGGCTCTGAGCAACCTGATCTAGTTGAAAATGTCCCTATTCATGGCAGGGGGGCTGGACTAGATGACTTTGAAAGGTCCCTTCCAACCCAAACCATTCTGAAATTCTATGATTCTTCAGGCTGTGCTGCTGCCTATGCCCCCAGCCCTGCTCATCCGTGCTGTAGGCAGATGGCAGCTGTACATGTGGGCCTCTGCAAACTTGCCAGGGGAGACTTCATTAAGCCAAGAAAGGAAGACCTGCGCTTCACCTTTATGTTATCCCACTCACTGTCCACTATTTTATGCACCACACGTTCAGTGTCTTGCAATATTTTCAGATAAACTCTTGATAAGAAACCCATCTGAAGAGTTTTTGTTAGAGTGCAGCACCACATAAGTCATTTTTGCTGCAAGCCCTTTACCCAAGGCACAAAGCACTTGTCCCTGCTGCCACGTGTCCAGCAGCAGCCACGGGAAAAACAGATACTCATGTAGGTAGTGGAACAAAGAGAAAGAGTTTGGTAGGTAGACTTCAATCATGATACTTGTGACAGCATTATTAGGAAGAGTGGGAGTTAGTCATTCTGTTTGGGTTGCTATATAATTAATATGACACTACAATTACACTCTCTGGTTTTACTTATTTTTACAAATGAAAATTGAGTTACTGAATTATCCAAGCAGGTGCTTCTTTATTCTGCAAGTGATGTGTGCAGATTACAGTGCAGTTCCTGCAATGGAGGGAAGAAACTCCAGAAATGCCAACTACTTTATGACGATTCAGAAATTAAACCAAAACAAAACACCGAAAGCTAAAATTCAGTTTGTAATCTTTCTGAAAGACTTTTGAGAAGTGAAAGGTCTCTTCTGCTTCCCCAAGAGCTCTGGAAAGGAAAGGGTTTTGATATATGTCTGTCATCAGGATTGATCCTACACTTTCAAAACTAGAGTACCCAGTTGAGAAAGTACTGAAGTTGAGTTTGGCTTCCCTGGTTTTGTTTCCACCACAATAGGAGAGCAGAATATCTTTTTTTTTGCCAAGGCAATTTAAAAAAAGCCCCAACCCTATCTTTTCTTTGAATTGCAGGAGAAGCTGTTGCTGGGATAACCTTAGGGAAAACCTACAGAAAAGAGCTTTTTCTAATAATTGCCCACTGAGGAAATTCAAACTGTTAAAGAGCTACGTTTTATTAATGGAAAAAATTAGGATAATGAGTGATAATTTGAAATAATTATTTCTTTACAAACACAAAATTGTATTAATTTAAAATTTGCTTTCTGTATAACTGAATTCCTACAGAGTTGGTTGGGATGGGAATTGGGTTTACCCCTGCCAGTGAAAATATCTCAGAATAACTTTCATGTCCTCGAGAAAGGCTCAGGGCTAATTTACATATTGTTTGATGTGCAGTTTAATTTTGGATAAGAAGAAACGTTGCTTAATCAAAGCTACTGTAAAATATAAACTGAAGAGCAAATTCACAGAAACTGATTAATACTTTTTAAGTAGTCATTGCTCTCAAATTGTATCTAATTTAAAGACTTCTACTTTATTAATGATGCATCTACAATTAAATTACTTAAGAGGCTTCATCAGATTGCAGCATTAGCCTGAATTCTGCAGCTTAGCCTCTAGTGAATATATTTATGTATCTCTCATTATAACTCTCTTCCTCGAAGCCTGTCCATTTGGCATTCTTATGCTCCTTTGTTTCTGTATTGCTCTTTTGTTAAAAAGATAAAAGTAAAAAATCTGGGAGTGAAACACTTTATGCTGTACTTTGATTTGAAAATTGTAACTGAAAAAAAAAATGGGAAAGAAAAGAAAAATATTTAACGCTTCTTTTTCTCAAAACTAGAAGTCCATCTTCCCAGCCTGTATGATTGCTTTTTTTTAATCAGAAGAAATTAAACCCATCCCAAGTGATCAGGTTGCTGAGGGATCTGTTGAATGTTTGGGAAGTAAATGAAGAAAACATTAAATGAATGAACTCGTAAACAGGGTGTTGCAGCTACATAACCTAGTGGCTAAACCTCAACGGAGACACAAAATTTCTTCTGTTCTTCCTGGAGTCACTGGAAGGAAAAAGGCCAAGAACAACCGATGGCAAAAGTAGAATTACTTCCATGCAAAATGATTCATTTCTCTGCTAATAGCTAACACTTTAAAACCTGGCTGTGCCATATGTCTGTCTGTTCTGACAATAAGGGAGGCCTTTCTCTGTAACATTACAGCTCCCGTGTAGCAGGGATACAGGAAATACCCTAATAAACCACTCAAAGTTACATACTTGAATAGACTGAGAAGTAGAAAGCAAAAGCCAGTTAACAGGAGGGCATCCTACACTTTCTAAAAACGTGGGGAAATAGAGTTCTCCGTTGTGCATGCTATGTTCACGCTGAAGATCCCTAAAGCTGTAGTGCCCACTGCTCTCTAAATAAGGCCTTCTTCCATTCAATAGGTGCACGGGAGGAATTTACTGTCCATCGATTACGACCGGAACATACGCACGGAAAAAATCTATGATGATCACCGGAAATTTACACTGAGGATCATTTATGATCAGCTGGGGCGGCCTTTCCTTTGGCTACCCAGCAGCGGCCTGGCTGCTGTCAACGTGTCTTACTTCTTCAACGGGCGGCTGGCCGGGCTGCAGCGTGGCGCCATGAGCGAAAGGACAGACATCGACAAGCAAGGCAGGATCGTATCGCGCATGTTCGCAGACGGGAAAGTTTGGAGCTACACCTACCTAGAAAAAGTAAGTGATGCCGTTTTACCTTCTGGCAATTAGCTACAAAGAGACAAAGTACTACTCGACTTCGTTTTAAGCGTGACATACGCACGCAGAAATTATCCAAAGTTTGATGTATTCCAGTTGTTAAGAATCCCTTTGTACCTGGTCTCAAAATTCCTTATTTTTCAATTAGTCAACTGAATTTGACTAATTTTTAATGGGAAGTACTTTTTCATGGTTTGCGTCTTTTGATATTTTCCTGAAAGCAACTAGGCTGCCATATAATGGCATAAACAGAATGAACTGTGCTTAATTAAGACCAAAAATACATGACTAAACCTGACAAAAGGTTTAAGTAGAAACAGGTAATTCATGTCTAATCATTATATATTACATTAAAAACGTTGTAATGCATTTTTACTTAGTCTAATTAAGACACTTCAATCATGAAAGTGTCTTAAATACTTTGAAACTGCATATTATTTCCCCTTTTCCCTTTTGAATCTGTTGTTTTAAGCAAACCAGAGCTGACGTTCTCTGCTTAGTTTCTCACGTGTTTCCCAGTAATAGTTGTGAAGTAGAACTGCTACCTGAAAGATAAATCAAGTCATTTATCTAACTCCTCTGCATCCCTAGGAAAAAAAGAAGTCCTCTGAAAGGGTGTGTAGCTAATAGGTTGCTAACCTCCACTTTCTCTGAAGTGTCAGCACATTGATTTCCAAGTAGCAGATCCTCTCATCTGGCAATCTGACAATATTCCTGAGCAGCTGTGTTCCCTTAGCTAATGTAGCCACGTCTACTAATTTAACATTAGCGCCTCTTCAGGAAACTTTTCTTTTCTTAAATACCTTCTCTGAGATCACATGCTGAAAGACAGTAACTGTGTATTAATTCTTTCCCTGTAGTCGATGGTGCTGCTGCTTCAGAGTCAACGACAGTACATTTTTGAGTATGATGCTTCAGATCGACTTCATGCTGTTACAATGCCCAGCGTCGCTCGGCACAGCATGTCTACTCACACCTCCATTGGCTACATTAGAAATATTTATAATCCTCCTGAGAGCAATGCGTCGGTGATTTTTGATTACAGTGATGATGGGAGGATTTTGAAAACATCATTTTTAGGTACTGGCCGACAAGTCTTCTACAAGTATGGAAAGCTGTCCAAATTATCTGAAATTGTTTACGACAGCACTGCAGTGACTTTCGGGTATGATGAAACTACAGGTGTCTTAAAAATGGTGAATTTGCAAAGCGGGGGATTCTCTTGTACGATCCGCTATCGTAAAATCGGTCCTCTCGTTGACAAACAAATCTACAGGTTCTCTGAAGAGGGTATGGTCAATGCAAGGTTCGATTATACGTATCATGATAATAGCTTTCGAATCGCAAGCATCAAACCCATAATAAGTGAGACGCCTCTTCCAGTTGATCTTTACCGTTATGATGAGATTTCTGGCAAAGTAGAGCATTTTGGCAAATTTGGAGTTATTTATTATGACATAAATCAGATTATTACTACAGCAGTTATGACACTGAGTAAGCACTTTGACACCCATGGGCGCATTAAAGAGGTTCAGTATGAAATGTTCAGATCCCTGATGTACTGGATGACTGTACAATATGACAGCATGGGAAGGGTAACCAAGAGAGAACTGAAGCTCGGTCCCTATGCCAACACAACTAAGTACACTTATGATTACGATGGAGACGGGCAACTGCAAAGCGTAGCGGTAAATGACAGGCCAACCTGGCGTTACAGTTACGACCTGAATGGAAACCTTCATCTCCTGAATCCCGGAAACAGCGTCCGATTGATGCCTCTGCGCTACGACCTGAGGGACAGGATCACGCGCTTAGGTGACATACCGTACAAGATCGATGATGATGGGTTCCTTTGTCAGCGAGGCTCAGATGTGTTTGAGTACAACTCCAAAGGACTCTTAACAAGAGCTTACAACAAAGCCAACGGGTGGAGTGTTCAGTACCGTTACGACGGACTTGGCCGAAGGGCTTCCTGTAAGACTAACCTGGGGCATCATCTCCAGTACTTTTATGCTGATCTTCACAATCCAACAAGGGTAACTCATGTTTACAACCATTCCAATTCAGAAATCACCTCCTTGTACTATGATCTGCAAGGCCACCTCTTTGCCATGGAGAGTAGCAGCGGGGAAGAGTATTACGTGGCCTCTGATAACACCGGCACTCCATTAGCCGTGTTCAGCATCAACGGCCTCATGATCAAACAGCTTCAGTACACGGCATATGGGGAGATCTATTATGACTCTAACCCTGATTTCCAGTTGGTTATTGGGTTCCATGGAGGGCTGTATGATCCTTTAACCAAACTCGTCCATTTTACCCAAAGGGACTATGATGTCCTGGCTGGACGCTGGACATCTCCTGATTACACCATGTGGAAAAACATTGGTAAAGAACCCGCTCCTTTCAATCTGTACGTGTTCAAGAGTAACAACCCTCTCAGCAATGAACTGGATCTAAAGAATTATGTAACAGGTGAGATGTCATTACGTTTCTTATAAATAACACTATACTTTGGAAGTTGATTTGGAAAAGAAATCAGACTTCTCTTTACTGACATTAGCTGAGTCCTCCCAACAAGGCTGGGCCAGTTTCCTTTTTGTGCGATGAAAAGGGCTGGCTCATCCTGATTCTTTGGTATGGCTCCTCCCCAAATCAAGGGTGTTATATGAGAAGCCACAATGAATTATGGAGATGGGCAAGGGGAGAAATTTTGTCTAAATGTTTCATTTCAGCACAGCCATAGTGCTCTTCCTATTAAGCTAGTACTGCATGAAAACATTTTCATTCTGATTTTATATAAAGAAAAATGAAGTCACCTACAAGAATCCCTGGCAGGTTGGTTGCAGAATTGGGAACTGAAACTGCTCAGCATCTCTTCCCCTTCAGGGCTACTTTCAAAATTATCTGCTGACTGAGCCAACGGGCGCATTATGAATTAGCACCAAGAATGGATTTAATTAAACTTCTTTTTCCCATTTTACTTTTAATTTGCAAACAGTCTTTAGTCTTTAAAACAAATATCTTGATGTTTTTTAAAATTATTTCCTCCTGAAAGACTGAGAAATTTTATGGAATGTGTAGAGCTGAGAAAGAGAAACAATAAAGTAGTTTTGATCACATATGTTACAATTGGGGAAAACTTGTAACCTCATGTTAATTAGTAATAATTTTTCACTTAGTGAGATCACACAGTACTTGAACTAGCTGCTGGCAATTTCTAAAAAGAAAGGTAATTAATATGTCTTCAGGAAAAGCTTTTTTCAGAATTGAATATGCAGTATACAATTAGAGCAGTGATATCATTTTTTAAAAGGAGCTATCTTAATTTTAGCAGTAATTTGAATTTCAAGAAAAGTGTGCATTTCCTTCAGAGAAAATCATAGCAAGTTTCATCAGTATGTTGGGACTTAATCATATGTGTAATGCACCATAGGTTCTACTGTAGCTACTTTGCAATTTGGAGATAGTGTGAAAATATTGGTAATGAAAATTACCTTGCAATCAAATTTTATTGTCCTAAATTCAACAAAATTCCCATTTTCATCCACTACTGTTTGATTTAGATTTTTGGTGTCATTGTATGATATTTTGCTATTTTCTAGAATGGCATTAATTTAATTTATCCATCCACTGGTTGAAATCTAGGAAGATATATTGCATTTTGGTATAACACACGCCCCATAGTCTGTGAAGACACTTCAGTGGGTCGGAAAATACCTGTTGGTGTATGGACTAAACAGATTAACCTGCCCAAAAAGTGATTATGGTGGCACCTTGATTCTCATGGATCATAAAAAAACAAACAGAAAACAACAAAAAAATATTTCCCCACACCAGTACATTCTTGCTGTTAACTGGACACTGCTTTAATTCACAGGTTTTGCTGAAAAGAGGTTTCTGTAGCAAGTGCAGTGCTGCAAAGCACATTAGCTAAGCAGAGATTTTTTAAACAAAAATAGTCATAACTGTAAGTCCAAATCAAGCGAGAAGTGCCCATGCTCCCACACTGCTTTTTATCTCCATGACAGCCAGATTAGACAAGCAGGAAACTTTTCTAAAATGGGATGATGGGCTTATTTTTGGTTAAGAACATCACTTTGATAACTAAATACATCATTAGTTCTGAATACCTGCCAAGTGAGAATTACTGAAATTAATTTAGTTATTTAGCTTTTTCAGCCACATAAGACGACAGAGCTTTAGTGGTTGAACCCAGAGCTGGAACTTCCCGAGGCTCACCCGAGGGCTGAGCTGGAACTTTCCCATGCAGCTCCTGCCTTTCCATACTGGGCCTGGAGGGATTAGGAGGGTATTCGTGGTACCTAAATTTAGATATTTGAGTTACAAGTTTAGCTTCTTGGTGCATTTAATGGAGCCTCCTGAGACCTGATGACAGCTATAGAAGTAGGACATAGAAGAGAAGCTGTGTATTTTCCCGAAGGACTTTGCAGAAGTTTTTAGGAGTACTAACCTAATAAAACATTATTTTACAATACAGGTTGTATTGTTACAATTTATAGGTTAAAAGCACATCAGAAGGTGCCAGAGATGGAACAAGTATTGCATACAGTAAAATGTCTGGATAATCCATGTGCTGTAGTGGAAAAAGAATGAAGGAGGTGGTATATCCTTCATGAATATCCTATTTAGAGTAAATTTTAAGCAATATCTTCGGTGCCTGTTCATGGTGGATTACTACAATTCTGTAAAGTGCCACACTGTAATATAAATTATAAGTTCCACTGCTACTTGAAATTAAGGAGGTCAAGGATGGATTTCCTAAATTTTTTGATTTCTTGTATTAATACACACATTTATTTCTCACTTGCCTGCTTACTTTTGATTTTCAGATGTCAAAAGCTGGTTGGTGATGTTTGGATTTCAGCTCAGCAACATTATACCTGGTTTCCCTCGAGCAAAAATGTACTTTGTGTCACCACCGTACGAGCTGTCTGAGAGTCAAGCATGTGAAAATGGACAGGTAAGCAGAAATATGAAGTTACTTTTCTTGATAAATTTGCCCCACTTTACAAACAGAACTGCTGGCTCTTCTGCAATTACAGCAGAAGGCCAAGTGTTTATTTCAGTGTAAAATGGAGTATAGCTAAATTTTATACTAATGAACATATGCCTTCTCGACAGCCTTCGTTGTTATCATAATTACAGTGTCATTAGTTTGTCTTTTATTGAGTTCTTCCTTGATTAACAAGTTGTAACTCGATTAACTTGATTAGCAATGACAAAGGGAGACTTTGTCAGGGTAATTCATCATCTGTTGTACCTTTGGTAAAACCATCCTAGTAACATATGTGATGCAATAAACTTAGGTTGGTACGTGCTGTGCTGCTAAGAAATGGTTCTGCTTCTCACTCTGTAATAGGATTTCTCATCATTTTCTGTCTTTTCTTGGTTAGAAGCTTTGGTTTGCTACTCCAGTTAACTTCAGTCACACATCTGTACTTGTCAGGTTAAGGGCAGAAAATGTGCTTTCAACATTTATAACAAATTCCAACCCACTTAATAAACTTAAAAGGAGTACTAGGTCAACCTTAGTCTTTGCTGGGCTTACTTCACATTTCTAGTAATACAACAGAAGTGACCATGTAAGCCTAAACATACCACTTTCACAGGCTTCTGAGTCATTAGGGTCTAAATCTGCTCTTTCAGAAATTGCTTTAGAATTTTGGAGCCCAAATTTCATCTATTTTCAAAAAGGCTTGCATTCATAAGCATTTTAGACACGTATGCTGGTTGAAATCTCTGGGCAAAAGTGTCCAGAAGTGAAGTGACATAGATTTATTCTGTTTCTTTTCAGCTCAGATTAAAATTGTGCTGGAGTTGAGTCCTTACACTTATTCATGTAATGGGCAGTATATAATTTGCCAAAGTTAAGTCCATATGTGCTACAAAGCCTGATTGATGAGAAATATTTTATTTGGTATTACTGATAGCAAAATAATTTGCCAAATGAGTAGGTAGCTGATTCTGAACAGGATATGTATAGGAGTGGGTAACTGAGGGTGGTCTTCCCATAACATAAAACTTTTCATTGTATGGTTTCCTTTAGAAAAGCAAAGCAAAGAATAGTTTCAGTCTCTGAAATGAGTATTTTCAGATCTATACCTTCTTTGGTGTCTTTTTGTTTTGTTTTGCTTTCCGCAGCTGATTACGGGAGTTCAGCAGACAACAGAAAGACACAACCAAGCCTTCATGGCTCTTGAGGGGCAGGTCATATCTAAAAGATTACATGCCAATATTAGAGAAAAAGCAGGTCACTGGTTTGCGACGACCACTCCTATCATTGGGAAAGGAATCATGTTTGCTGTGAAGGAAGGCCGCGTAACCACCGGCGTTTCCAGCATAGCCACGGACGATAGCAGAAAGATTGCCTCCGTCCTCAACAGTGCCCACTACCTGGAAAAAATGCACTACAGCATCGAGGGGAAGGACACCCATTACTTCGTCAAGATCGGCTCGGCCGACAGCGACCTCGTCACCCTCGCGATGACCAGCGGGAGGAAGGTCCTGGAGAGCGGCGTCAACGTCACCATCTCCCAGCCCACTCTCCTCGTCAACGGGAGGACTCGAAGGTTTACCAACATCGAGTTTCAGTATTCCACCCTGCTGATCAACATCCGCTACGGGCTGAGCCCTGACACGCTGGACGAGGAGAAGGCCAGAGTGTTGGACCAGGCTCGGCAGCGAGCCCTGGGGTCGGCCTGGGCCAAGGAGCAGCAGAAGGCACGGGATGGCCGAGAGGGCAGCCGCGTATGGACAGACGGAGAGAAGCAGCAGCTTCTGAACACGGGAAGGGTTCAAGGTTACGAGGGATATTATGTCCTGCCCGTGGAGCAGTACCCAGAGCTAGCAGACAGTAGCAGCAACATCCAGTTTTTAAGACAGAATGAAATGGGAAAGAGGTAACAAATTAACCTGCTGTCATCCTTTGCTGGATGAATCAGTAGTCATAACTGTTATCTCCTCTCCTAAGGAGATGAAGACCTAAATGGGGGCACTAGGCTGAGCTACTTTGGGATAGTAAGTGGCAAAAAAGCTCATATTTTTTGAGTTAAATGCTACTGTTCAAGTGATTAAAAACCACATCCTGAAGTGGACTAAAGCCAGACTGAAAACTCTAACCATACAAATTAAAAAGTACCCCTGAAATATTACCCACTTGTTCTGGGTCTAAAGAAAAAACAAAAAGAAGGCCTCATATTGTATTACCTCACTCCATTCACACGTGAGCAAACTAAGAAATCCAAGTGGGCCACTTTCACTAACCAGCTGATGAAACACAGATGATTCAGACTGCTTGTTTATCAATATCCAAGAGGTTTTCATTTAAAGCAAAATACAGGTGCATTTAAAACATGACTTTGGGGTGATTTGTGTGTAGCAACTGGAGGACAATGAGAATGCAAGTGAGAGCGCCCTGGAAATAGTAAAGAAAAATATATTTAAAAGTAACAAAAACCACACTTGCACTCTGACCCTCCACTTGTCTGGCCTGAAGCTTAACTTATTCAAAGAGGGCAGAGTGTAGACTTACATTCAAAATGGTGGCTATAAATCACTACAAATAAATTTCATACTCTGTTTGTCTTTGAAGATTTCCATTGTGGACAGTATAACACAGTTACAGGGTGTAGTCTGTTTAGATTCAGTAGTTTGTTGGTATCAGTTCCAGTAGAGCTGTGGGCATTGTGTTACACTATTGCAAATGGGCACCACGTCAGATCACCCTGTACATACATCAGCCAGAAGGCACAATCACTGTTTCAGATTTAAAAATTATTAGTGTGTTTGTTTGGTCGAGAAACTGAGACAATCACATTACAGTCACCACAAAAAAAAAAAAAAAAAAAAAAGTCTAATAAGAACTTTGGTACAAGAACTTTTTTGTAATATACATGTATGAATTGTTCATTGAGTTTTTATATTAATTTTAATTTGCTGCTAAGCAAAGACTAGAGACAGGCAAAGATAATTTATGGCAAAGTGTTTAAATTGTTTATACATAAATAAAGTCTCTAAAACTCCTGTGAATTACTTGTCTTCCATTGTGAATTTTTTTTTTTTTAAATGAAAAAATACTAGTGTCTCGCTGTCACCTAATGCACACAGCATCTTATGTGTTGAAATGGCTCACTGCTGTGGTGCTGTGGATTCCACAGAGGGCTGGTCCTGTGATCTCAGAATAAGCACATTGCCCAAAATTCTCTTTAGGACACAGCAGCAAATTGGTAAACGCTTCAGAAATTCCCTCTCTGCACCTCACGAGCAGCAACCCCTAAATTGCCACATTTCAATCCTGGAATTAGTTTAATTGCACTAAAGTAACCTCCAAACAGTTTGAAAATGCAGTAATGTAATATTAAATGGGCCAGAGGAGGCCGTGCTGTGAGCCAGGGAGCCTCCATGAAACCTGTCTTCTTTGGGAGATGATTGCTTATTTCTAGCACATTTAAAAGCTGGAGGTAAGATCAAAGACCCTCTCCTAAGGAAAAAGCCACTCCTGGCGATGTTAAAAGGGAACCATCCATCAGCCCCAGCCCTGCTGCTTTTATCTCATCTGAGCGCATAGACAGGGAGCTCTACTTAATTTTGAGAACAGTTTTGCTTTTTGGGTTGCAAATGAGGCTTTTAAGGATTCCAGCTATCAGCAGGGATGCTGGAGTTGGTGATGAGCACTAATTCACCCCGGGGCATTTTTAGAGTGGGGCAGCTGGGTGGCTGTGTTGTGTCATACCCACAGCTCCCAGACAGCCATCTGGTTTTTGGGGTACCAACAAGAGCCATCCCGAGCAGGGCTTGGGACCCCTCTCTGTTCACCCTGTGCAGCCCCAGGCCCTCCCACCCACGGAGGAGTCTGGGAAGGTCTCCTTAAGTCCTGTATGTCCATCACTGCAGGTGTTTTGTGTGCCCATGGACTTGAAGAGCTGTTAACCTTATCAGACTCTTCTTTACAACTGAAACCTCTTAAAGAATGATTGGGGTTTTTTTTTGAAATGGAGGCATAAAACATCAACTCACAAAGTAAAGACACTGTTCATGACCACAGTTTTTCTGGGTTCCCTTTGTCCTGTATTGGTCAGCTTCTCAGGTCATTTTTTTGGAATGGAATTTTTCTTGCAGCTGGGAGGGTTAAAATGAGAACCTGTCATTTATGCTGTTACCGATGTCCTTTATGCTGTTACCATTCTCTTAAAGCCGAAGCTGCAGAATTAGAGATTTTGCTGCTTCAAAAAGAAGCTAAACCAAATTACCCTTTTTAATTTTTATTAATTACTGTGGGAGGAGATGTAACAGATTTGCAGGGGATGTACTCCCTACACAGCTCCCATAGAAGTAACGTACACATGATCAGGATGTTCTTAAACACCATTTTTGCTGGTGCTCCAGTCTCACTGGCTACATACTCACCAGAGGCCACGTGGTGAGTGGTTTCCAAAGCCTGGGTGCAGCCTTGCACAGGTCCTCTGGAAGCCCCAGCAACACCTGAGCTCTTAGACCCAACTGACTGTCCTTCTGGACCCTGTCGAGGTGGTCACCTGTTGGCTCTGACACTGAGCTTTGTGTATCCATACAGAATCCCACCACATTTAACAGCATATCTGTGTGGGCAAACTCCACCAGCCCAGCCTTTGGGCAAGCAAACTTCACCGTGTCAGGTGTGAAACCTCTTGCATGGTGCATCACAGAGCTTGGAAGAATTACTGTATTTTGTAAATATGACAAAGAGCTAGGTGCTGTCATGTCTAGAAAAATAGCTGACTTCTAGAGACCACACTAAAGAGCTTTTCATTGAACAAACAGAGATGATACCTGGACTGATGTGGCCACCACTTACTGCCTCCTCTCCTGCGGTCCCATCTGAGCTCACTGGAGCGAAAGCTGGGGAGTCTGCAGAGCAAACAAAACACAGACGGAGATTTAGCATTGGAGTATGTTCCTTTTTTCCCTGTTGGATTGCTGTAACTGAAGGAGTTTGGTATTTATAACCTTCCATTTCAGCTTGAAAACACTCTTTTGCTCCCTGACTTATCGCAAAGCCCTGGACATGGGTGTCAGTGTCTCAGCACACCCTGCTCCTCACCACCACTGCTGTTCTGCCTCTCGAGGTTGCACCCCAGAGCACTGTGGCCACATGATGGCAGTTCTGCCAAGGAGACACTCAGAGGCACGGGCTGTTCCTTTTACACTGCCTTGTCCCCCTGCCCAGTTCCACGGTATCCCAAATGAAGGCACCATGAGAAGCTGTGTTCGTTAAAATAGTTGTGTAGCATCTTAGCTTCTAGTGAGGATTTAACGGTTCTGGGGTTAGAGTCAGGCTATTTCTGTGGTGCTTCTGAGCCAAGGAGAAAAAAAATAGCTAGTAACAAAGTAAAATGTGGTAAGAACACCATGGGAGAGAGCTGTGTGCCAATTCTCAGAGAGAAGCAAGTGAATGCAGCCAATTTATAAATCCTTAACAAAAAGGATTTACAATGGAAGTGGCAGTTAAGCCATCATGAGTACAGGAGGAGGCAGGCAGTACATTGCAACGTGGTCCGAGCTGTGTTACAGCAGCTCAACAGCATTGCTATTGGAAAAAATATATTTACAGAAGTTTTACATCTTTAGATGACAGCTTCTGGCAGGCTTTAGTCTAATTTTGTGGCTGTGTATAAAAAGCAGATCTGCCAGTGGAATTGTGCTGGCTGTACCACTGCCTGTTCTGCTAAAGCCCAAGCCTCATGACTGTTTCAAACAACTCTCCCTCCCCAAACATCAATAACTGAAGCAATCCTGTAAATGAAAGTAAGACATTAAGAAACATCACTCAGTGCTATAAATCTGTAATCCAAGTATCTTATTGCTAATAGTCAGCAACAGTTAATGACTCAATGGGCTATTCTTGATAAATCATATTTTTTTCATTTGTCAAAAAATTCTTCCTAGAGATAAAAATCAGATCCCTGTTTGCCTCTGGGCTTTAGCGATCTGTTCAAAGAAATCCCCATCTTAATGCCTTTGTCTCTGCCCAGGTGGGGAGAGCAGGCCAGTAAAAAAAGCATCTGAGAGGAGAGTTTTCATACCTGACACAGCACAGGGTCCTTATTAAAGCAGAGGGGAGTTGGTGGAGGCTGATGGAGGGCTTGGAGCTCAGCTTCTTTAGGTATCACAGGGAGGGTGAAGTTAACCTGCTGTTAAGCACAGCAGCTCAGAACCAGATACAGCAGGATTTTTAATATCTTCACAGATGGAAACCATAACCTCTCTGGGCAACCTGTTCCAGTGCTCAGTCACCCTCACAGTATTTCTTGCACCTAACCAGAACTTTCTGTATCCTGACTTTTGCCTGTTGCCCCTTGTCCTGTCACTGGGCATCACTGAGCAGACCCTGTCTCTCCCATTGTTACTCCTCCCTTCAGCTATTCATATGCACCGATAAGACACCTCTGGAGCCATGTCCTCTCCTGGCTGAACAGTCCCAGCTCCCTCAGCCTCTCCCCCTACGTCAGATGCTCCAGTCCCTTCATCATCTTCATGGCCTTTTGCTGGATTCTCTCCAGCATGTCCATATCTGCCTTGCACAGGGCCACCCAGAACCAGACCCAGTACTCCCAGACCTGTCTCACCAGTGCTTAGGAGAGAAGGATCACCTCAAACTGTTGGTGATGCTCTGCCCAACACAATCCAAGATGCTGTTGTCCTGCTTGCCACAGAGAAAACTTGCTGGCCCTTGAGTCAATTTGTTGTCCCCAGGTCCTTTCCTGGGAAGCTGCTGTGCAGCTGGCTGGCCCCCAGCTTGTGCTTAGGGTTGCTCTTCTCCAGGTGTAGGATTCTTCACTTCCCTTTGCTGAACTTTATTAGGTTCTTGACAGCCTCTTTCTCCAGCCTGTCCAGCAGAAGGCCCTCTGGTTTATGAGCAACTCCACCCAGAACCTCTCCCAGTTGCCATGACCCTTCAGATACAGTAGAGAATGGCCTGGAAGTGTTCTTCCTTGGCCAGCTCACTCAGCTCTCCTGGGTGCATCCCAGCAAGTCTCAAGGACTTTTGTTGCTCCCTTACGTGATCCTGCTCCACTGAGAGTGTCTTCCTTGCTCCAAACTCTCTCCCTGGGCAATTTGAAGAAGGCAGATCTTTCCAGGACTGACCAGAGGCCAGGGAGGCACTGAGTATCTCAGCCTTCTCTGTGTCACCAAGCCCCCCGCTGCAGTTAGGCAGAGAGCTCAGGGTGCAGGACAGCCTGCCTGGCTCCTGTCCCACTGCCACCTTGCCCAGCAGCAGGTGGCTCACGAGAGCAGCCTTAAGAGACGATGAACACCTGTCCTTAACCATTCATTGCCACCACCTGCTGCTCGTTAATACTTAACGAGAGGCAGAGGTTTTGCATCACCTCACGCTTGACAACAGAAATCCCACCTGCAGCTCCCTGTCGTTGCTATCGTAGTGTAAAGTGAGCCCCAGCAGAAAAATCACATTTGTCAGGTTAGAAACATCATACATGTTGGCAAAAACATATTTTGCTGTCTTTGCCCCGGCACACGTTGCCACCCCAGTGGTGACTGTGTGGCCCCGGCCCACGGTTGGGCTTGGCCAGCTCGTTTTGACATGGCACAACGATGGCACCACGTTGCTCCTGCAGCTCTAAGCCTGTTACCGGCGTCGGTGCACAGGGACTCATCTCCTTGCACACGCCTGTGCCCTTCTCACACACAGTGAAAGGCCCTCATCACACGTGCAAAGGACCAGCTCTGGCCTTGCTGTCCCCTGTGCACGTCCCACTGCCCCCACAGGACACCTGCTAGGACCCTGGGTTTGGGAGTCACGAGCCACGCTGGGGTTAATATAAAAGTTCATATTTTTCAGGACAGAAGGATGGAGCTGAGCTGCTGAGCTGACAAGCGGCCCAGAGAAACCTGCTTTGGGGAGGAAGTGCCCTTGACTTCCCCAAAAAATGCAGTGAAACTTCCCATCTTACTGACAGTAAAAATAGCAGTTTTGATATTAAACCAATTGATTTTTCTGTCATATGCATTCTCCCCTAAAAGGTTGATGGAAATTTTTTAAACTTTTTCTTTCTTTTTTTTTTTTTTTTCTTTTTTGACTGACTGTTTGGCCCCACTCCTAAATCCCAGCCACAGCACCAGGGCTGGCTGCCGAGGCCAGACCCACCACTGCCTTTTTGGAGGTTCTCCCATGTGTAAGACCAGCTCCAGCTTCACCGGGGTGGTCTCCTGTTTAGGTTAAGCAGCCAGAAAAAAGACATATTTGGCTCCTGGGGCACATTGCAAGGGATGTCCACACACCTGGGGAAGATGGGGCCCAGCAAGGTCAACAGCACATTGTAGCATGGTGCTTCCACACACACGGGTCTAATAAAATAACAGAGAGAAGAGTCTTTCAGAAAAAAAAGAAAAAAGAAAAAAAAAAGAAAAAACCCACCCTGTTTGTTTGCAGGTGAAAAAAAAGGCTCAGAGCACCCAAAGGTCATAGTTAGGAATTTATTCCCTTGCTGCAGGCTTGTTTGCTGAAAGATAAAGATCTTTGGTGCAGGTGTACAAAGTGCCAAGGATCATAAAGGTGACACAGGACGAGTCCATGGCTGAGCGAGGTGCTCGTGGCAGCTCCGACAGCCCCAGGAATCGGGAGGACTGTCCCTGTCACGGGTGTCCTGCGACATATCCCCTTCTTCTGAGGCAGAGCTGAGCTGAGGGAGGGTTTTCCTGCCCTTTGGGGGTTAAGGACGCTGCTGTGTCAGAGCCAGCCCTGCCGGTGGCAGGGGGTGGCCAGAACATTTGTGTTGGTGTAAATATTGACCCGTGACCTGTGAGACCCCTGATTCAGCAGTGGGGGGGACTGTCCTGCAGACCGCAGCAGCTCACCCTGTTTCACAAACAGCCCTGTGTATACACTCACTTCCTGAGGACGGCAAGCCACTTCCGATCAGAGTAACCAAAAAAAGAATAATATACCCAGAGCAAAGGATTGGGGGAAAAAAAAAATGGTTTCAGACCCAGCAGGTTGTTGTTCAAGCACAGAGTGATGGGGTTGTAACTCAAGGAGCAGATGGTCAGTGCCAGCCTGAGGACTCCTGTGTCCCCTGGAGTCATTGTAGGAGGTGGTCAAGGCTTGAAGGGGGGGCTCAGTTTGGATGGGGTGCCACAGGCTGGGTGGGTGCTGCAAACACACTGGTGCAGCAGCTGGGGCTTCTTAATGCTGCAGTTTCCAGACTCGCCCCAGGTCTCCTGCCTCTGCTCTTTTATCTTCTTGGAGCTGCCACGTGATACATTCTTGACTTTTCCCTGGGAAACACAGATTTAGCCTGTGCAGTCACAAAAGCAACTAATATATTTACTATGTAATAAACAAACATGGGGGATTCTGCTCAATTTTTTCAATGCTTAAGGAAGCATAGAGAACTGCATTATGTTTATTAATGCTATTCACAATAAATAGGATGACAAAGGCAGCTTGACTTTTAGCATTAGAAATCCAGAATCTGCTGCTGGGGGGGTTGATAAAAGAAGGCTGAATTAAACTTTGTCAGAAACCTTTCTTTAGTTTGATTGACTTATGATAAGCAGGTCTTAAACTTTCCCACACCTTTTTTCCAGGTTTTTATTTTAATTATTTTTAGTTTAATTTTAATTAGTTTTAAAAACTTCTTTCTTGATGGTTTTTTCTTGTCTACTCTGTCCTGGCTTTAACACAAGCCCATTGAAGATGCCTGTGTGGTTTAAGCCAGTTTGTTGGCTGCTTCACTGAGCAAGTGCAGGAATCTGTGGGTCACACTGCGACCCGGGATGATAAAGGAAAAAATATGCTCGTTTGTCCTGGTTTCAGCTGGGAAGAGGTTAATTTTCTTTCTAGTGATTGCTGGGAGAGAACTGTCAATAATGTCTATTGGTTTTAGTTGTTGCTAAGTGATGTTTACACTACCTAAGGACTTTTTTCAGCTTCCCACAGAAACATAGATGGAAGCCAATGAAATATGGACATCACGCTGAGGGTATCAACAGGGGTTGGTCCAGGGGCTGAGGGAGAGCTCTGGGACCAGGCAGAGGTGGTGTTTCCTGCCCAGGGCTGTGCTGGGGTGGCTGAGGCTTCCAGCAAGGGTGGGAAGAGGAACACAAGTTGGAAGAGCTTCTTTATTTCCTGCATGGGCATCTAAGAATGTATGAACCCATACATCAGAAAATGTAACAGAAAAAACAAAATAGATGATACCGCTTTGCAGATGTCAGCTGCTTTTCTTTTTTTTTTTCTTCTTTTTTTTTTTTTTTTTTTTTTGAAGGCCTCCAGCAACGTGTCTGTCTCTTAAGGAGTAGTTTGGGAAAAAATAACGAAGCAGCTTTGCCAGTGTTTACAGAGAATTGCTTTGGTGTTGGGAGGGGATGGTACAGCAGGTTGTGTGCACTCTTCCCAGGACACCTTGGCTCTTCCTGCCTGGCTGAAAATGGCTCTGAAAGCGGGAAGGCTTTAAGTTACTTCCAAAATGAAACTTTCCATCTCTACAAACCTGGTTTTCACTTTTTTTTTTTTTTTTTTTTTTTTAAATATAATGGTATTTGGGAAAAAAAATTGACGTAGAGTTTGGAGGTGGGCTTTCTAGAAAAGGCTTTCTAGAAGGATAAGGCAACCCTCCACAGAGATGATAGAATTGCTTCAAGTTGAGCAATGATGGAGGTTTTAACCTAAATGAGGTATTTCAGGTAAATGCAATTGTTCCCTGGCAATTGAATTTAAAACCCATTTTTTCTCCTATTTGAGTTCAGGCACCTGAGGTATTGGTTAAGAGACTAACATTGTCCTCTAGTAGCTTTTGACATTTGTGTTTTTGTTGTTCTCAGTCAATTAAGAATAGAGCTTTAAGTGCTGAGTACAAAAATGCAGACTTTTAGTGCACCAGGAATCTCCAACAGAAAATGGCTGTTCTTGTTACTGAATAATTTGTTGCCCAGGGGATTGTGGACTCTGCAGAGCTGGAGGGGACAGCAGCGTGAAGCAGGAGACATTGACCCCCAGGCTAAAAAACCCCACCGGGTTTCTGCTCTCTGCTCTGTTCTTCCTTTTCACACAGGTAAGAGCTTACCTACCAACCAAACCTTCCCTTTCTTTGCTCATGAGAAAACAACCACCTGTTTGTTTATTGCTTTACAGTTCAAACAGACTCTGATAACGCTGAATTCTTTTGTTGTGAGTGTAAGTGGTAAAAGGGAGTAAGTTACCAGACGCACATTCCTGATTACATTCATAAATTCATACGGTTCAATGAGAGGGATTTTTTTTTCGAGTGAAAAAATAAAGAGGAGTGGAAAAATAAGATCTTTTGACTCGATTCAGAAATACCTGTAAGTATTTTCTGAGGTGTTTATTTCAAAAGCAATTACCTTTAAAAAAATGACACAGTTACTTTCTTCATAAACACAGATGACATCAGAAATGAAAAGGTATTTAGTTGGGTTCTTTACGTATAGCCTTTCTCTACATGATCTACAGACATTCTGAAAATGTGAAAAAACATTTTAGAATGAAACATGCCTTTTGGAAGTGTCTCTGGGCTTGGACAAAAGTCTGGAAATACAGGAATATGAAAATATGCATTAATTTGTTATCACTTTGTTATTCATTTAAGAACATTAGTTGGTGCTGATTCTTTTCCTGTGGTTACAGTTCCCCCTTTTAAACGCCCTAAGTACTTTGCTGAGTGTTTTACAAAGAGAGAAACACCATTATCCGCGAGATTGAAAGCCGTACAGAGAAAATGCCGGCCGCGGTGCTAGCCCAGAGCCCCGCAGGAGCCCGTTGCCGGCCGCTGGCAAGGGCCCAGGGCTGCCACCGTCCCGGTGTCTGCTCGCTGGAGCGGCACCGAGAAGCCACAGCCTTCCTTTGGAGCTGTGGGCACACACAGGGTTTATTCGCTGATCCTCGCTTTATTATAAATTTAAAAGCCTTGTGGATGGTCCTGTTCGTAAAAGCAACATGATCAGTGGGCCTCTCCAAGTTTGGCTTCTGACAAAGTGGGGTTAAATCAGGCTATTTTCCAAACGCCTCACTTTCCGTTTTACTTGTCTTCACTTTCTTCCCTGCTCAACCCCTTCATCGGCCAATTGCTACTGCGTTCTGCTCCGGCCTCCCGAGAATTAGTAGTTCTGACTCCCAACAGATTGTCAGAAAGCCTGAAAGAAGTTACCTTACCCTCCAAACCTGGCACAAAAATGAGACGTTATTTCTAATTGTCTCTCTCGCTTTCACTTTGCCTCCCCAGCCCTTGGGGGGCTCCCCTCTTCCCAGCTTCCTTGTCCAGCCCTGTGCTTGGCAGGGATCCCCGCTCCATTCTGCTCTTTCAATAGCTGGAGCTCAACAAAACTTCTCGCTTTTCCCCCCGCCTTGGCCATGGGGAACCGGCGTCTCCCCAGGGAAAAGGCCACACAGCTCCCCCCATCCCCACACGGTGGGAAGATCTACTGAGATCCAGGGACAGGAGATCAGGGAGGACATGTCCTCCCAGCTCCTTCCACGGGGCACTGCAGCTGTGCTGGAGCCATGCTCAGGCAACAGCCCAGCCATGGTGGCAATGGCGCTGGAAGGGGAATGTCCATGGACACCCTGGCTTGGGGCTTCTCCCCGGGACCTTCTGGTACCCCCCTACCTTATTCTACGCCCCTGCCTCATGGTGATGGCCGCACTGTACCTGCACGCCTGGCCCCAAGAAGCTTTCGCCCAAGATGGCGCACAAACGGGAAAGTCACCCATGTCCCCCCTGGGCAGGGACATGGGCCCCCGGCTGGGCAGCGCCGGGGGGCGATCGCTCTCTGCCAGCAGCCCCCACACCTCGGGGCGCCCAACTGGCATTGGGGGGGCTGCACCACCGGGGGGTCTCACACTGCTGCGGGGCGGGGGGGGACCCTGCACCGCCGGGGGTCCCTGCACCATCGGAGGGTCCTGCATCGCCGGGGGTCCCGCCATGGCCTGGAGGGCAGCGCAGCGGCGGGCAGGGAGTCCCCACAGCCCGAGGGACGTCCCGGGGGAGTGGGGGAATGAGTTCGCGACGGGCACCCAGCAGACCCCGCGCTGGTTTCGGCCGCCGTCACCGCTCCCCGTCCTCCCGGAGGGGCCGGGCTGGGCCCCACAGAGGCGATACCGGCAGCCCCCCACCCGGCGCCCCGACACCCGTTCCCTTTCTCCGCTGCCACCCTCGCCCCCCCCGCCCCGCCGCAAGTGCCCCCCCACTCCCCGCCGGCAGGGGGCGCTCTGGCGCGGGCGGGGAGGGCGGTGCCGGTGCCGCGCGGCGGGGGCGGAGCCGCCCCAGGACTGGCCGTGCGGCCGCCGGCGGGGCGGCAGGAAATGGAGGCGTGAGGGGCCGGGCGGGCCGGGGCTCTCCGCGCCGCAGGGCCGACCGCGGGCTCCCCCCCCCTCCCCGCACCGCCCCCGCCCGCCTCGCTCCGCCCCCGCCGCGGGGCCGGCATGTGAGGCTGCCCGCCGGCGCTTCCCTGCGCGGCTGGGCCGGTGCGGCCCCCGCATCGCTCCTCGCTGCCCGCGGGAGGGGAGGCTCGGCCCTGTCCTGCTCCCCCTCCCCGCCGCCGAGTGGTGGATGGGGCAGTGCGGCCGACGGAGGGGACGATGCCGCGGAAGGAACTGCCGCTGCCCGAGGGCTGGGAGGAGGCGCGGGATTACGACGGGAAGGTGTACTACATCGACCACGGCAGCCGCACCACCAGCTGGGTCGACCCCCGCGACAGGTGGGTGGCGGCGGCGGCGGCGGGGCGGGCGGAGGGGTGTCGCCGCCCCGGGGCCGCCTCTCCTGCCCTGGCCGGGCGGCGGGGCACGGCGGCGGTCGGTCGGTCGGAGGGGTGTCTGTCACCCAGCGCGGCCTCCCCTCGCCCCCGGGGTGCCCGGCGGTAACTGCTGCCGCCCCCCGGCCCGGCGGGTGGGGAGGGCAGGGTTTCCTTGCCCGTGGCACCTGCCGATGCGGGGGAGGTGAGGGATGCGGGGACATCAGCGAGGTGGTTTTGTCCTTCGCATCTTGCTGCCCACCTGCCGTCCCCCCCGGCATCCTGCAGACCCGCATCCCGCAGCGCTGGGGGAGCGGTGGGTGGCAGGGGCGGGCAGCCCCCCCCAGGGTCAGCCGGAAGGGACCGGCGGAGCGGGGTCGGAGGGCGGGTCAGGGGGTCGGGGCCATGGTGGCCCACCTCTGCAGGCAGCTCTGCGGCCTTGGCCAGCATGGCCGTTGTGGAGGTCGCCGGCTTCCCTTCTGCTCCCTAGCAGTCTCCTCTTGCTCCTGCCTACTCTGAAGAGCTCTTTCCCTGTACTGCTCACTTTAAAAGTGAGAGAAACAGAGAACAAACTACTGTTCGAGACCCGTGTGGTTTTCCAAGCAGCGCTCTGTCCTGGCATGTTCCAGCTCCACGCTTGCGGCGGTTACGGTGAGCCCGGGGATGGTAGCTCCAGCATGCGGGGAGCTCAGCTCCTGCATGGCTGTTGAAATCAGAAACTTCTAAATTTCACCTTTAATGCTCTGTTAGCTGAAGTCCCCAGACCGACTCAAAAAATCTTGATGGGCTGTGAATTCCAACAATCTGAATACGTGGTTTGTCCTGGATAAATTTTACACACTTCCACTGCCTGACAGCGAGCGTTCCCCTTGTGTTGGGGCAGCTAGTGTCATTCCTGAATGTGTTTTTCTTTCTTCTCCTTGCCCCAGTGGTTGGTTCCTTGAAGGGGCTCCCATTGTTGGCAGGATGTCAGTACTTTGCCTTCTCTCCAGTTCTGCTTTGATGTTTTTTTTTTGTTAAGCATGGAAGTGAATGATTGTCCAATTTTATGAGATTTCAAGGAGTGTTCTGCATTCCAGGAATAATCCTTGTGTGTACTGTACACAAATGTAATCTGCTGCTGGCTGGGGGTTTGGAACTTGTTTTGAGGCTTCTCTTTTGTTAATGTGGTCAAGAAGAGCAAATCACGATTCTTTCAAGGTGTGTTTTTTAACTGTCGTAAGTCAGTACAAGCTTAAACTAGGAATGTTTTTCTGGCATCTATATTTTGTAACAGAGAATGAAGCCAAGTGAGAAATGTAATAGGTCTGATACTGGCTTATAAAAATTCTCATTTTTCCTTGGTTAGTGATTCAAATGTGACAGAAATGACTAAATGGGTGCCTTATTTACGCGTGTGTACTGAGCTGTCACAGAAACATTACCTGCTCACTGCTGTTAAGGGAGAATATTCAGACATGTACTGCTGAGTCCTATCCTATGACATATTTGTTGTGCACATAGAAATACACCTGAATACACATGGCCCTGACGAGCTCTGCGTCTGAGTCATCTTCCAGCAGCGCTACCAAGACAACAAGCTTTATGGGACACTCCCCCTGAAAATCCTCAAGGTTTTGAAGAGTTTATTGGTCCAACACTAGAGCAACTGTGTGACACAACATTTACTCATCACCTGGGGGACCATGTGCTTGCATAAGCTGAAGCCCTGATCTGACATACAGGAAAGAAGTTTCTCTTTCAACTGATTACCACCATGTGAAAAACAGTTAATGGGGAATTGCTGACCAGCTCAAGTTAGAAGATACCCTACTCCCTGCAGTAGTGAACTTGAGGTTATGCACTGCTCATTAGATTTTAACAGTGTATTTTCAGTTAAAATATGTTAAGTGTAGCCTTTTAACAAGTAATCTTTAAAATTGCTGCAGCTGAGAGGCTGGTTTGTGTATTTGCTACAGTGCTCTGTGTGCTGTGCTTACACATGCTGTCTTTTACCCAGAGAAAAGCAACAGATATTAGGAAACATGACTGTAAAACTGTAATTTTGAGGGATGTGGATAAGGATGTGTGTGTTAGGGCTCACTCTGAACCCAGTTCCTTGTCAGTGGGACTGTACCTTCGTACAGTTTATTCAGGGAGCAACGACTGGTAGCTAAAGATAGGATGCGCAGGTTTTTAAACCTTCCCTAAATCTTTCATTCTAGCTTAATTTAGTGGAAATAAACACGAGCAGAGATACCATCTCGCTTCAGGGCATGGGCTTGCCTGTTGTTTTTGTGACAGCAGTCGGCGTGAGGTTTTTGGTTGTGCTAACTGAGGTGGGTTTAGGGTTGCTGCTAGGGGAGTGGGCCTGGCTGGGGACACCCAGGGCTGTAAGGCCAGCTGAGGTCCCACCTTGGACTGTATGAAATCAAGAGCTAGTGGAAGGCAGCAGGGCTGGTAGTTTTCCAGCTCTCCTGTAATGTAGGACACCAGTCCTGCAGGTGGGCTGTTGGTAAGAGGAGCCATTAGACTTTGCCAATGGGAAGTCACTGGCACCTGTGGCATCTCATTCTCCTGTGAAGGTGACTTGAGTGATGCTCAGCCTTCTGAAATCTTGATTGAAGCAACTGCATGTCAGAGCACTCTTCAAGGGTATACTAGACTTCAGGGCAGTCTTGTGAAGCCTGTGGATATTAAGAGCATTTTGGGAAATCATTTAAGGTTAAATAACTTGGAGAACTCTGTGACATAGCCATTACTGTACCTGTGGGATGGTGTAGCAGGAAAGAATCAAGATACCTTGTAAGCAAGGATGTCGGGTTAAAAAGCTGTAAGGTGGTTCTACTGACCAGGTGGGGACAAACCCTACTGTGTTTTCCCTTGCGTAAAACAAAGCTCATATAGCTGATTTTTTTTTTTTTTTTATGTTTGTTTTAAATTGGGTAATTCAGGACTTGGATACAGAGTAATGGGAGCTCAAACCTTTCTGAGCTAGGGGAAGAAATTTGTCATTCCTAGTTTTACAAGCAAGCATGGTCTGTCAGGTATGCAGCCGTACATACCGTTTGGTACAACATGCCAGAGAGCTGTCCCTGCTTCCTTAGCACAGAGGGTGCATCTGCACTGTGTTGCTGTGCTGATGACAGAACAGAAAATAAGAATGGTGTCTCAAAACGTTAGCACCAGGTGCTGTCTGTTGTCAAATATCAGTGGGAATCAGGAACTGCACCAACAGAGCACCCTGAATGAGACTTCTGCTTTCATCAGAAATGAGGGTTAGAGGTGGGTGTCAGGGTGTGCTCTCCTTGGATTCTTTATGCCAAGCTTAGGGGAACCTCTGCTCTCACTCAAACCGTCTTGGAAGAGGACAGGTTTTTTTCACTGAGAAGCTTCCTAGTTGCACTGAGGGTTTGGAGATGCCTGATAACCTGTCCCACTCTACAGTAATTGTGGTCTCATACTCTTCCTGCTGGCATGGTGGTGTAAGCTTTTTTTTTTTTCCTAGGTTATTTTGGATGGTGCTGACTGAACTTGTCATTTCACCCCAATTATTGGACTCCTGTTGAGAATGAAAACTAGTGAAATAGGAGCACTTCTAGCTTAAGTTTGGTGAAGCCATTAAACAGCAGCAGATGTTTTCAGTTTTGGGAGGCAGCAGTGCTTCAGCTGATGGCCCTTCACTTCTTGAAGGCCCTTACTGATAAAAAGGGTTGGAGACATTTATTAAATGAAAGTCCAGATTCTGCTGGTACTTCCTGAAATCCCTTCCTGCTCCATATGGTGGTTTTTCCTGGCTGAACCTCCAAAGTAGAGCTTTGCTAAAGAGAATTGGGGAAGAGATTTGCCAAGGTTCAGGGACAATATATGCCAATGTATGTGTTGTCACATGTTAAAAAAAACCTTGTGCGTTTAAAATAGTTATTTACTTGGGAAGGTTTGTGTTTGCTGAGCCTGAGGATCTTACTGAAGAAAAGCAGGGCATGCCACATAGAGAGCACACTCATCTAGCTTGCCCCTCTAGGTCTGCCTTCTAGGCTTGATGTGAAATATTGCAGAGTATTTTGTCTCCTTTGCATTATTCTGATCTCAAAGGTCTTCATCCCCAGTCTGCTTTGCACATTTGGTCCCCAGACTTCCTGCATTTAAAGATTTAGAAATGTTAGCATCATGCTCAAATTTGATATGTAACTGTCCACTACTTGGATTACTTGCCTAGAGCAGAACAGTAATCACTGCAATAAAGCTAAATATAGCTAACTTAAACGTGGGCATTCTCTGAAATGTAAGGGCTAGAAGAAGGGAGGGCAATGAAAAGCAGCAAGAATAAAAGGAACTGTGCTTTCCTGTAGATGAAAATCAGTAAGCGTAAGGAGAAGAGAGAAAAAAATCTCAAAGATGGAAGGTTTATCTTCCCTGGGTTTTTCTTTCATCCCTGGCAGCAGCATAGGTTGTGCAGCTGAAGGCTGCTAGTGCGATGCCTCCTGTTGCCTCTCTTTACTGATAGCTACCCAAACACCCTGTCATATCTATGTGAATCTGCTGCTTTCTCGTATGTGCATTCCACAAAATAGCTAATTATTTTATAAAAAGCAGGCAGTTCAGTGTGTGCCTCGAGAAACCGTTGATGAGTACAGAAGGGAGTGACAGAAATGGGGTCTTCATAGTCCTCTAAGTGCTATCTCTGGGAACAGGTGTCGTAATGTGTAGAGCTTGTGCTGTTCTTACAATTTTTTTTTTTCCACAGCAAATGAAAATAAATTGGTTTAAGTGCTAATACATAGGGAGACAAGAACGGCAAGTGAGATTGTGACACTTGAATTTTTAAAAATTTATTAATATCAAGAGCCTTCCAAGAGGAATTAACATAGGCTGTATCTGTAGTTGGAAGGAGTGGATTGGAGCTGAAATCAATCAGATGTCTTCAGTTATGGAAAACTGAACTTTGTTTTGTTTTGTCTTTTTTCCCTGCCCAAGACTCCCCAGGCAAACCCTATGGTGGGATGTATTGATTTCTTTGGAGGCTTCAGGGACTGCTTGACAGAACCAGTGGGCTTTCTCACTTGTGTGAACTCACTTCCAGCTGGGGAGGGCAGCTGGGAACAACAGGTATGATGCTGTAACAAGGGCATCACTGCTAAAGGTGTGACACACACAGGTATAGTGGCAGAGGATGTTGGCAGTGACTTTAGAACTACTAAAAGCATTACTGTTATCTTACTTCCCTATGGAACATGAGGAAAAAAAAAGAAGAATGTAAAGTTTTGTTCTGCTTAGCAGCTTTTTAGTGGATCTTGGGGAATTCCAAGTCTTAAAAGATCAGAATTGCTTTTGAAGAAATCTCTGTATATCGTGTTGCTTGGAAATATGTAGGCTGAGCTTCATCTTTTGCTCTGGCAAGGTCATCTTGCTCACAAGATCAGTCCTTTAATTTTGCCTCAAAGACTTGTGGAGTTAGTGACACTGCCACGGACTGAAAACTTACTTGGCAAGGGGATCAACAATTTCATCCCTATGTAGGTCGTGTATTTTCATATCAAAGTAGTTCTCTTGATCTCCATCCAGTGGAATGGCAGAAAATGGGCTAGTAAATCCCAGAAGATGTGGATATGGGAGGTGAGAGGTGGCTGCTGTGTTGGTCACCTGGGGCAGGTGCTCGGTGGTGCTGCTGATGGGGCACCTTAAGCTGCTGCTACCACCAGAGTTAAATACTTTATCACTGCAGAGAGCAAGGTCCAGAAACTGTTCTGGCTGAGGAATGTAATTTTACTGTCTGGGTTTATTTTACAGGAACAGTTGATCCAGGTTGTATATGCATGTTGCAGAGTCTTGTGGTGCCAGGGTAGGAGGTGTATGGGAGTGGAGCTGGCTCTGGGGGCAACTGAGGAATGCTGCTGAGGGTGCACTTGTGGAAGTCTCCCCAGGCACTTGACCTGGTCAGGCTCTCTGCCAGCCCAGCTGAGGAGGTGTTCCCAGAGCTGGAGGTACTCAGCTTTGCCATTTCTCACTGAGTTTTACATGGAGAGTGGATGATTTTAACTTGCTGGACCCAGCAGTGGGGCAGAGCATCTCCTAAAGGTGTCATTTGCACTGGTGTCTTCATAGCTAGCACAGTAATAGGAAGATGAGTTTGCAGCAAATTTTCCCATGTCTGAATCTGATTTAAATTCCTCTGCTTGTGCCAGAAAACTTATTGGAAGATATGAGAAGACTTGTCCAAAAAAGTTTAATGAAATAAGTTGTACAGAAAAATTATGTGGGCTGGGTGGCTGAGGGTGCTGCTGTCACTGACCTGGCACACAGCATTTTTGGACTGGGATCTTATCTCGGTTACTGGAGGGATCTATTAGTAAATGATTGATTTGTATTCTGTGCTCCTGAAGGTGACTGCATGCTGGCACGGCCAGCCTTGTCCTCTGCTCAGTGTGCTGAGGAGCCTCGCTGCCCCACAGCGCCTTCCTCCATGTGCTACGGAGACTCTGCTGGTCTCATTTTCTGGCAGGATCAAAATATTCTGGGCTTGACTTGACACTCGTGTCAAGTGTAGAGTGTGGGAGACCTTCAGGCCTTTCTCAAAGAGGGGGAGAGATCAGGCAGCTGCCTTGGGAAGGCCTTGCTGATGTTCTCCCTGTGGAGGGGCTGGCAGCCTCAACCCGGTGGCCTTGAGTGCCCCACCAGCAGGGCAAGCGTTTGCTGGAAGAAATAAATGAATAAAGGGGGGCTGGCAGCAGCTAGGCAAAGTCAGGTGGAGGTATGTAAACTAGTGCTACTGCATACACGTCTATGAGAGCTATGTAGATTGACCGCTTCCTTGGAGAGAAATACTTTTTATGCTGGCTGCTTGCCATTCATGAGACCTGTTTAGTAAGGTTACGTGCTTTGCTTGTGGTAATGAAGACTTAAACTTTACCTGCTCAAATAAAACCCAGAGTTCTTGTTCACAAAGCCTAAGGTTACCGCTCCCCCCCTCCCTGTTAAGCTACATGCATAGATAATTGGCTGAACAAACAACAGACAAAACTGCTCCCAATAGAATAATAACTGCTTTTCATTGCCACTCATCCAGTCAAGTGACATCTGGAAGACTCTCTGGATAGTCACAGGAGGTTTGGTGTGTAACAGGAAGATGTGAAGGAGCCAAATCCTACAGCTGTCAGCGTTCTCTGACAGGGTTTTCATGCTTTTGGATGGGTTCTGCTGGCTTGGTTTGTTCTGTTTATGCTGGTGCTTACAGCTTCCACCCCAGCCACGATGTTCTGCAACATAAGTACCCAATGCATTTAAAAAGCAGATTAATTGCTTTCTCAATCTTATAGAGGTGCTATGGGGATTAATTAGTTCTGATAAAGTGCCTTCTGGCTGGGATGTCAAGCTGATGTTTCAGGACTAATGGTACTGTTCAGTGAAACTATTTAGCTCTCCTCAAATGCCTAATCACTGTTTTAGAAAAATTTACTCTGTGGAGGAAATCTTCATTGATTTAAAGCACGCAATAAACAGTATTGATTTGCAAGATGCAGCCATTCATACCTGCTCTATGCAGAGTTGAGATGTAAGGTGGTCACATAACTATTTTGCATTAAAATGTAAGTGAAACTATCGCATAAATGACCTTGCAACAACTTGTAAATTTCCCATGTATGACTTAAAACTGCCTCAATAGCTCTGTACTCGGAACAAGAGCAGTCCCGTGCTAAGGAGAGGGCTCTCTGCTAACTCATTCCTCGCCACCCTACCACAGGGAGGATGGCCTGTGAGGAACAGCAGCAGCTAAAATAATCTTCTGGAGCCTTAGAACAGCACAGGAAAACATAGGTAGTTCCAGTACTGCTCTATAAAGATGTGCTATGAATAACTTTGTGTCTGGCACAATCAAAATTAATGGCAATTTTTGATTTCCTGCGTCATCTGAGCCTCTGAGTGCTACAAGCCATGCTGTTGGCCCAGCTGTGCAGGCTGTCCCCTTGCCCATGCAGCCTCCAAGCCATCAAGCACATGAATCCTGTGGGATGCCATTTGAGGGGCTCAGGCAGGTTGCCACCATGGATTGGCAGCAGCAATCTGTTGGACGGTGGCATCTAACCCCTGAGTAAATGGAAAGAGTCATCTCACTGACAGCTTTATCCCGGACACTTGGAGGTTCTTGTAGTCACATAACTCTGAAAGCTTGAGTAAGTTTGGATAAGCAGCTAAAAAACAATCTCAAAGAGAATTTGGGTGGAGATGATAATGTGAAGTATTCAACTGCATCACATGTTGTGCAGCTCTGCAAATTATCTAGTCTGTTTCCTGGGAAGTCTCTGGGGTTGGTGGCCTGTCTTGGGTGGTGATGGGTCAGCCAGACTAGGCATTTGTCTTTTCTTATGTCACTAGTAAATATTTTACATTGCTAGATCTAAGCATCCAAGTTAAATAATCTGTTGCCTTGATGGGACACTGATTATGTATGTGTCCAGGTAAAAATTAAATAGGAGGCTTTAGGCTGTTTAACAGCTAATTCTCAAAATAAGCTTTCCAATATTCTAGACTTTGGCAGATTTATCTAGTAAAGAGATCTTCTTACAGTCCTCAGTGAGTGTTATTCTATGTTTTTCTAACTGACATATGCAGGGAAGTGAAATGTCCTATGGCTTTCTGGGGCACCAAGGTTTTGCAAGATATGTTAGACTTTGTAACTTTCCTATTTTTTGCTTTTCAAATTTGAATGTAGAAGCTTCCAGATTTAATTTAAATCTAGTCTTAAATCCACATGTCAATGTGATATTTTTTCAGTTGATATGGTCTATAATTCCATATAAAGGTAGATACATTGTCATATGTCATCTGTTAATTATTCATAGACTATTGTATAGCACTGTTAGTTTCTCATGTAGTTAGCTCACTAATAATTCAATTTGGAAGGTATCTGCCATCATTTTCTTTATGGGATGCTAAGGAAAGCATAACCTGGATGTAAATACTTTCCTAAAGCACATGTTTGCTCGCCTATCTCTTACACTCCATGGGCAGTACTCCTCGCTTTTTAAGATTTATTTTTAGGAGAAGAATGTGTGGGTGGAAAGGGAGGTGTATGTGGCTGAGGAATCCAGTGTGGTCATTTGCAAAAGGGTCAGTCACATAGATAGAAATCTCAGTTTGCAAAGACAAATTTGCAACTGAACTGCTCACATGGAGTCCTCCACTCGGGCTTGTATTCACACATCCTTTGTAAGTGTCACTTTTATCCCTAAAGCAAATGTTCTGTGTTGAATTTTCTCATCTTTATTCTCTATTTGCCCAGTAGTCTGCAGCTAATACCCCATAGTGCTTCCTGATTTATTTTCTATCTGCTTCCCAGGCACAGGCTCCAGCAGTTTTGGATGTTAGTTCTGACAAGTTGTGTTGCATCTTCAGTATGGATGCACCATCTGGTTGCATCATCCACCAGATGGACTGGTGGTGCTTTCTGGTGTGGTCACTATGATCAGGTGCTGTGGTGGGTCTTCCTCCCTTGATTATTGCAGGAAGACAGCAGCTGAACATGCTGTGGTTCACAGCCTGGTTTTGATGTGTGGACAGGCCATGACTATTTGGGGGTGGGAGGACTTGGTCTTGCATCAGGCCCTGTCCCATCATGTCTCAGTGGCTGCTGCCAGAGCCCTCAGGCTCCCTGCTGCAGGGCACCAAGGTGTGGGCTGGGACTCGATGGCTGCTCCCGTTTTCTGAGCAGAGCCAGGTGGGACCAGGTCCTTGGAAGAGGAAGGCAGCTGGTGTAGTTAACTCCTCGGTGTGTAGTGCTTTGCTTTGTAGTAATAAAAATGAGAACAGTCCAAGAGGTAACTCACACCCATAATCGTTCTGCTTGGAAACCCACTTGTGACGCTGGCTTCTGATGGAGTGCTGCGTGTTGATAAGTGTTTCTTTGCAGTCAGATTTATTACAGATTAGATTTGCGGTGAAATAACCTAAATCAAACCATTTTAACAATGACCTTTTGAAAGCGTTGTCTGAATTTCTTCCCTGGAGTAGCCGGGCAGATGTGTGGTCACACCTCTCTGGATGACAGTGGTGCCTCTCGCCAAACGTTTTGCTGAAGACAGGCTGAAATGCTGCTTTGTGACCGGTGCAGGTACCTGATGAAAGGTGTAGGGAATAATGGAGTTATGTCAGTATGAGTTAAAGATTTTAAAATGAGACTTGATTATTTGTGTTGCTTTCTAGATACTTATGGAGGGTTTAATTCCCCTTAGCTGGTGTCTTTGCGGTCCAAGGCAAGCTGTTGACCTGTCATTTCATGCCTTTGTGTCCCCATCTCTGATGCTCAGAGCACTCCTTTTTCCAGTGGTTGTTGCTCTGACATTCTCTTGCACAAGCTGCGTAACACTGTTGCTTAGAGTGCTCTTATAGCCATGCTTACAGGGTCTTTAAAGCCTTTCAGAGAGTGAGCATTTTGCCTGATGGGAGAAGGAGGTTTACAAAGTTTTTCGAAAAAAAAAGGCAAGAAGAAATACGCTGTAGATAATAGATTCCAAAAATGCAAATTTGTTTAAGCAACTCCTTAAAAAGAAGGGAGGGAGTAAGGAACTGAAGATTAAAACCTGTGTTTATATACATGTAGAAGCTGGAGGCAAAGCAATCCATTCATAAATATACAATAGGATTTATGTCATAGTGAGAAGTGCTACATGCATATTCATGTGTAATTTGCAAATCCTTTAGTGATTAAATACTTTACTCTAAACTCTAGAACTAAATAACCTTCTTGTTGAAATGAGATGTCCAAAGGCTCTAATGCTTCTCCAGTGAAGGGGAAAGGCTGGGTGGTGATACTCTAATTTTCACTCTATTAAAAGATTTTTGATGTGCTCTGGGCATTATTTTATTAGGATAATCAGTAAGTCTTGAACAAAACATGAGAAGCAGAGACTTGCAAGAAATATTGTAAAGCTTATCATGCTAAGAAAAGCAATTCAACCTGAAAACTTGTTAGGATGTTTTTCTCAACTGATTTTAATGTCAAATACCTCTGTCTAAACTTTCATATCCTGTAGGTAAGGAAAGAGGCAGATGGGTAATAGAGCTTGGAGTGCTGATGTCTGGAAGAAGTAGCCTTTGTACAATTGAAGTGAATTGCCATTAAAGGTTGTAGTCTCAGTTCTTCACGTAACAGTAAAAGAAAACGGACAAAATATGCACCTTCCAACATAATGAATGGGGAAAAGTACTGCTGTAGAGTAACTGCTTCCTGCAGCTTGGGTTGTTACGGCCGGTGAGTGCTCTGTGAGATGCAGAATTTCTGGGTAGGGTTGGGTGATGTGACTCTGGATTGTCTTGCCCTTCTGTCATTGGACTAAATGATACTGTGCAAATGGGACAGCGACTGACAGGCATCCTGTTAAAAAAAAAAAGAGGTCAGCGTATGCCTCTAATACTTCTGTGATAAGTTTGGGACTTGTCACACAGTTGTGTTATACGCTCCGTGCCTGCCCTTGCCTCCCTCGGGGTCCTTTCACAGCTGGAGGTGACCTCTCCAGGTTCACCAGCTGCTTTGCTTGTGCAGCAGAGTGATGGCCAGGAAGCACTGGGCTTTTGTGATGGCAGGTCTTCCTGTATTACTGTGGTTAAGGGTTGGGTTTTTTTTATTAAAGTTCTGCTCAGTTCTTAAAACTGGACCTAAGCACGTTCAGTTACATCAACGTTAATACTCTTTTACCCTTTGTGAAAGCTGTGGTTTATTCTTTTATCTGGGCCATTACACGGTGTCACTTACTTGCACGCTGCTGGTATTTTGGAATTGCTCCTTTTTGTAGTTTTATCACCTCTTTCTCCTTTGTGCACCAGGTTTGCATTGGGAATAATATAAAGTACATTCATGCTGGAAGGTAAAAGCAGCATAGTTCTCATGTTCTTTCCTCCCTGCTGAGGTTAGTCCCTCTCGGAAGGTGGTGTTGTCTGATTTTTAGCTTTCCTGCTCCTGTTTTGTAACAGCCTGCTGCTGGGATGCTTTCATTCGACTGAGCAAGAAAACAGGGCACTGCACTCAATTCACTAAGGATTATATATGCATTTTTTCTGGCTGGCACAGGTGTAACAAATTGGCCCTTTAGTCTTGTTTACTTGTTCTTCTCATTCAGTCACAGGTAGGGTCTGCTCCCTGATGATGAAAGAAGAGCCCTGGATTTCCTGTTGCTGTCTTGAGTTGTGATCAGGGAGGCGTGTGGCAGAGGTGATGTCCCTTTTGTGCCTGGGGGCTCTGCTGTACTTCAGTTGATTTGAAGTAGTGTTTCCAGGTAACTGAAAAGTTGTTACTTTAACAATGAGCACTGAGGATTTGTTATCCTCTGCCATGTCAGAGCATCAGTGTGTCTGGGCTGGTGGCTGGTCACATAAGGGGATGGAAATGCATCAGTGGGTACTCAAAGAATATGAATTAGCTTAGCTCCATAGCAAGGACAAAGTTGGGATAACTAAACTCTGTCCTCCTTAGGCTGAGGGAGTGACTTCTTGGCTTTATATGGTAGCCACTTAGTGGTCAGGTGCAGGTGGGAATGACTGATATGTGGGGTGTGATGTTTGTGAGATTATTGTGAGGCTGTATGAGCTGGTTTTATGCCATTATTTGGTATTATATATGAATGAGGAAAAACTAATGGGTTTCATTAATGAACAAACCTATTTTTTTTTTCAAGAGGGCTGCTTACGAAGAGTCTGGATGGGATGTGAATTTGATTCCCTCCCCCATTTCAGTAACCTTAAGCGACTGCCTCTGGATCCATCTGAGAAGAGCACAGTGCATCATTGCTTACAGTATTGTGACCACTTGTACATTTGCTGGTGCAAAAAGCAAAAACCTTTGCCCTAGAGCTTGTTTGTGGCTGGAGCGCATCACTTAGTCTTGCCCTCTGCTGCTGAAGGTCTGGCTGTGGGGCTGGAGGGGGTTGAGGAGCACCTGAGCCTTCTGGCCATGGGTGGTGGCCGTTCCTCCAGCCCTGGTGCCCATCTGTCTCCTCACTGAGGTCGCTGGCACATGGAAAACTGCTCCCTCCTTTTCTGGGCACCGTTTCTACTGCTGCAGTAAGTTGGAATGGCCCAAGGACTGTCCTTTACAGCAGTGACCTGCTGGGTGGTAGCCACCTTCCTGCCAAACACAGTTCCTCTAGAAGTCGTGGCTTGCTCCTGAGCCCGTCGGTGCGGTTGTGCTGTGCTTGCCCGGTACCGCGGGTGGCAGGTGTGACTTCAGCAAAGAGCCCTGTCACTTGTAGTTTGTCTTTCAAAGCAGACAGCTTAAATATCAGATTGATGCTTTCTCAGTGCTGCGCCGTGGGCTGTAATTCCATCTGCTGCGACACCGTGAAGGTGACACCTAAAAAGGCTTGTGCTTCTTTCTGTATCTTCCGCATGCATAACGGGAGGCACCAGTTTACCTGCACGTTGGTCTTGCTCAGCATGTGGTTGCTCAGGAGCCTAGCAAAACACTCAACGTTTTTCTCTGGAATGCTGTTAGAGAGAATTTCAATGTCACGTTTCGTTTGTCTCAAGCCCTGCAGTCTCTGCAATATTGCTGTCCTTTGTCTTCTGGTGTGGAACAGCAGCAGCATCTGTTTATGCCATTGATTTGGCAATTATTAGAAGGACATTGAATAAAGGGCCTCCCATATTAACGGGAGGAGGAGTGTTCAAAGACCTCTGCCAATAAGGTCTGTGTTTTTAATAATTCTGCGGATTCATCACTGATTTTGGAACTTGATAGCAAGTTGGTTCTCTGGATCAGTCTGTAGGTTAGATTAAAGATACTAGGCAAGGGCAAGAGGAGTATTTTGTTTGCTGGAGAATTTTGGTGTGGTCTTTGCAGATGAGCTGAACTGTGGATAATGATTTATTTAGCTGAGCTGATAGGAGTATGTTGCTGTTGAGAATTCCGCGTTGATGATGTGGATCAGCATTTGGGTAGAAATGAATAAAATGAATAATACAGTGAAACTATTTGCTGAAAATGCTGGCATGGGAGTTGCATTTCATTCAGTTAAGCAGCAAATTTCAAACCTGTGAGCTCTCGTGATGGCTTGCTTAAGACCAGATATATTGTGCTATGAAGCACGATGTCAGATCCATTAAATTCGGCTTCGACTTAAAAAGGAGGATGGGAATGAATAGCTGAGATATTTTAGGTAACTGCCTTGAGCAACAGTGGTGGTTGTATTCAAAGAGCTTCAGTAAGTTATAAACAAGTTACAGCTGAGGCCAGATCAGGCAACTGATAATTTGCAGAGTGCCTGGTGTGGTTTGGTCAGAGCAGCATGCTCGGTGTGTGCCGGCTGTGCTCCTTGGTGTGTACCCACAGAGCTCTGGCTCCAGTAACGCTTCCCATCTCCCCGGCTGCTTTAGTTTTACCTGAACTATCTTGCCACAAATAATGGTTTGTACTGAGTAAAACTTAAAATTGAGTTCAGTGGCTCATTTGTTTCTTATCCTTTGGCAGCTATGAATACTGCTGGGTGTTGTTGAGGGGTCTTGGAACAAAAGAGTATTTTACACTGTGTGAAAGAAACACCCAGGCTTTTATGGTTTTTGGATGGGTAGAAGAAGGGGAAACAGGACTAAGGTAAGCTGGACAAGGATGTCTTTCTAACAGTGTTAGTTCTCCAGAATTTGGACTGGGCATAGAGAAGACAAACCATCAAGTAGTTTGTTTTTCAGAACCTTGCTCTGTAAATTTCAAGGAAAGGTACTGTTTAAAGGTGACTGCAGATAAGAACAACCTAAATGTATACAGAGACATCCTATTGTAGAATTTGACATCTCTTGACATGTGGACATCTCTTTGTGGAGCTGTTAGGTTGGAAATCCGGTGGTGGATTTAAATACACAAATTTGTTATTACTTTCTTATGTGAGTAAGGTGGATGTATGAAAGAGTTGAACGCAGCAATTGAGTTGCTAATTAACTTGTCTCTTAAGCTTGGTTTTTGGAAAGTAATGCTACTTCTTGTTCCACTCCTCCCGGAAAGGCAGGCTGTGCTCTGGTTGATATCCCTGGTGACCCAGGGCATTTTGTGCCCCACAATAAAATCTCGGGAGTGAAGTGTCTTCTGCCTCAAAGCACCTGCAGATCCTGTGACTTGTTTGCTAGGTTGCTGTACAGGGAGCGCTTATTTTGCGAGGACACCATGGAGTTATCTACACCATCATCTTTTCCTGGTTACATCACCTGCTTTGAAAACTGAGAGAAAACATACCCCATTATGGATGAACAGGTGCTGGGACTTGATGTGACTTAAAGATGTGGTTTCCTACCCTACCTTGCTAGGTTTGGGTGGTCTCTGAGATTTTTAAGAGCTTATTTTGACCAACTCATATTTTTCCAAGACAAGTCTTAGAGTTGGTATCTTCTGTTTCCCCTGACTTGCAGAGAAGAGGAACATGTGAAATGGTTTTGACTCATTACAAAGCCTCTAAATAGTATTTTGTACTTTATGCACCAAATGCTTAAAATCTTTCTGTTTCAGAGTTCATGTTAAATAATCAGGCTAAATGGCAATGCATAGAAGGTAAAAATGGAAAATCCTGTGCCAAGTACATTCCTCTGAAAGGATAGCATAAAGTATATGTATATACTTCATGTATAAAGTATATGATTCCTTAGGACAGGGCATTCCATAGCATGGAGCCAATTGAATTAGGGGGTGTGAAGCTGACCTTCAGGTAATGTTAAATATTTGGAGATCTGGGAAGCTGGAGTGAAGTCCTCAGCAAAAGAAATTCTTCCTAAAATAAGAAATGCCAGAAAGGTCATATAATCCATGAAAAGCATAGCTATTGCTCTCAGCTTTTACATAAAAAGCACCGGGCTGCTCTGGGGAGAGCCATTGCCCGAAAGCAGTGGGGGCAAAAACTGTCACTAGTAAATGAAGGGGAAATGACTGAAAGGAAGAGGCGGCACCTGCGATTGGAATTATCTGCCTGGCAAACGGCTGTGACAGGGATCTCCATCTGATGTGGGCTTGGCCATGGAGGAGTGGCTGCTGCTGCTGGAGCCGAGGTCCCCGCCGGCTGGAGCGCTGGGATTCTGCGGGGATTAAACCCGGGATGGCCGTGTTCTGGCAGGCAGGGCTGCCGGCTCCGGCGTCCAGCTCTTTGTCTTCCCAGCCCATCACCTGCGTTGCTGCTTTGTCCTCGCTAACATTCCCCTCACAGCTCCAGAATACGGCATAAACTTTAAGCCGTGCCCTGCTTGCAGATGCTCGGTGTGGTAAAGAAGGGACCGGGGATTTTCAGCGTGGTTGGGGGAGCGATATGTGCAACTGGGGGTCACACACAGCCAGGCGCTCAGCTTTGTATTCAGATGGGCTGGCCGGCAAGCTGCAGACATTCCAGATACTTGTGTTCATTTTGGCTGTATCCAGGCACGCACTCACAAAGAGCAAGATGCGTGCAGTGAAGTATAAATCCCGTCCCCTAATGACTCAAAGCACCGTTGTGTGCACATACATGCTTAACAGATTGTATAATTAGCTGGCTTTGTAAGCAGGCAGCGCGTATGATTCTCCAAGAGTTATCCACAAATCTTACGTGGTGTGAGGAGCGTCTGTGGGTCCTTGAGCTGCTTGTATCCATGCACTGATGGCTGCTGGGTGGGGAAGAGGGGGCTGTCCCCCCCCATGCCCAGAGGAGTGGGGCTCCCCAGGCCTGGCATCATCACTGCTGCCCTTGCTCAGAGCCCTGGTCTGGTCAGCAGCTCTTCCCCCTTGGTGGCTAATGCTGGGCTGGTTTGGCTCGCTGTCCCGGGAGTGTGGGGACAAGGTGGTGGGCTGTCCTTAAAGGCAGCCTCCATGCTGCTGCCTCGAGGACAGGCTCACCGGATTGTGTGGCCATGTTCTTCAGCGTGCACGACCCGAGTTATGACTAGAGCCCTCCTCTCAAGAGTTTGAGGCTTTGTCCCCGGCTGCAACCAGTTTTTATAAGAAACATCTAATTCAGAAATGTTAATCCTTAGGTCGCAAGCCCCGTTGCAGAGTTCTCCTGACCCTGTGGTGTGGGAGATGCTGGTCCTGCTGTGCTCGTGGGCCAGTGGTGTGGCTAACCGGGCTGTACTGTGACGGGGGAATGCCACGGGTCATGTCGGAGTCCAGGAGACACGGAGGGTGGGAATGAGCAGCAGGGCCCAGGGCTGCGTGCTTGGGATTGCACCGGAGCCAGGGAGGAGCCAGTTCCAAGGAAGCGAACATGACCTTGAAAATCCTTATCGAGATGAAAAGGTGCAGTCAGTGAGCACATTCCTCCACCGGCTGGGCTGGGCACAGCCCCGTGGCTTCACAGAGCTCCAACAAATGGCTCCGTGTCACGTCTTCTGGATGTGCCTTCCCACAGTCTGTTGATCCCGCGGCAGGGCTGCCCTGATCCAAGGGTGTGCCCAAACCTAAGGGACCAGCTTCTAAAGCTGGCCCATTCTGTGCACTTCATTTATAAGTAATAATGAGTCTGAAAGCAGTAGCAAGGCAAAGTCTGGCAGCTGGAGAAGATGGGCCACTCGAGAGGACCAGTTTTAATTATGATTCCATGGCAGATGAAGCTCATCTATGAGTTCAGTGCCCAGAAGTCTGGTGAGCAGCCAGACAGCTCATCACAATCGGCAAGGGGGGTGGTGGCTTTCCCCAGTGCCATGTCTGTTCCTGACACTTCTCCCCCACTGGCCGGCTACTGGCTGCTGGGTCCCGCTGCCCCGGCAGCACATTCACCTGGCAGAGAGGTCTGGGTGCTCTTGTGTTAGTGAATGGAAACAGCTTGTGGGAGGGCTTGGAGGGAGGGTGCGACTGGGGAAAGCTGAGCTGTTTGACTGGGAAGAGGAGCAAGGAAAGAGAGTGGGGTGAAAAGTGGGAAGAGGTGCTTTTTATGGGAGTGACGAGCCCTTACTCTGGCTCAGGTGCTGATGTCTTTGTACTGTGGCTCTGGCACAATTCTCCCTCCCTCCCCTGTATACTGGTACATGTCCTTGTACAGTCACATGCGTTTTGGGTGTATTTAATCCTAAAGCACATCCAGGCAAGTGTCATGGTTCCAATAAAGCAACCCTTATAGTGCAAAAGGGAAATCAACACTTACTACTGCAACTGTGAATACGTGCTGCAAAATGATTAGTGCTGCATTACTGAAGAAATCTTAAGTATCGTTAGCAGCCTGGCTGTGGCACTTCTGTTTCTGAGACTGTGCTGCAACTTTGGGAGCAGGTACTTAAAATTTATTGTTTTTTTTTTTTCCTTTTGACAAGGATAGAATAGAAACCTCTTTCTCCGTGGCTGTATGACCTTTTGTGTGCTGTGTTTTTTTGTTAGAGGAATCCAGGTGTTTGCCAGTGTCTTTTAGGTAATTCCTTTCTAAATACTTGGCTCAGAGCATTTGTGCAAAAATCTTGTCTCGCTTATCAAATTCAGATCCTTTTCAGTTTTAGAGGATCTCGATGTGTGCTAGGAATTTGAATGTGTGCTAATGATCTTGAGAAGTCTGGTTTAAGCTGCTGTGGAACGGTGTGGCCTCTGCTCAGGAAGATGGAGCTTGGCTTGTTCCTGTTGGCAGGGGAAGTCCAGTTCCTCTGGTGCCTGAAGATCTTTCCAGTACAGAGTTTGTGTCCTGGGTTTCTTAGGAGTGGCTTGCCTGCAGCTTGGCTGCAGCAGAACGGTGGTTTCCTTCTCCCAAGGACCTCTGTCTCAGACACTTCATGTGGGTATAGGAGGCTTTGGCTGTTCTCACTAATTCTGTGACTTCAGAGGCGAGTGGCTGGAACAGTTGAGGTGAAACTTCCCTGTGCTGTAGCATCAGTGCCAGTAAGGTTATAATGTCATCACCAAACACAGAATTTAGTCCTCAGGGGCTACTCTGATTTTATTTTTTTTTTTAATAAAAAGTTTCAATTTTTTTTCCTGTTCCCTGAGGGGAAGTGCTGCAAATCTGGCCTTTTTAAATGTGGAAGAAGATTGCTAGCAAAGCCTCCAGACTCCATGAAAAAATAGCAGAGTTGACTCTGGAAGAGCAAGAGACTGACTACGGAAAAAGATGAATTTGGTGAGAAGCTTCAGCACAGATAATATGCGAAGGCCATTGATAGTTAGTTTCTTTTGTCTAGAATATTTCTCTCATAAGAAATATTTCAAAGTATGTTTTATTGCTTCCAGAGGGATTTAGAGTACTTAACTTTGCTGTCAGGAGTTGATAATCTTTCAAGGTCCAAAGGAGTCTTGCACATCTGTTGTATGAGGAAGAAGTGGGGATGGGAAAAGTAGGAATACAGTGGTATGGAAAAAACATAATCAATCACAGGTGGTTTTAGTCACCTTCACCAGAGTATATTGGAAAGAAGAAGATTGCTCCTTTGGAAGGAGGATCCTGTGCTTTTTTTCTCATACACTAAAGTAAAATAGTAACTAAATATTCATAATAAGACTATGAAAGGTGTGTCTCTGACGCATACCTAGACCATGAAGTATGAACAGCAGTGATGAAGTAGTACCTCTGCTGAGTCTTTGCTTGGTGGAAAGAAATGCTGTGAGTATTGAGCTGAGACATAACTAAAAAGCTTTTCATACCTGGTACCTCTGTTAAGATCTATTGGAAACTTTAAAAAAAAAAAATAAGGCAAAAACCACTTGTGATACACTGCAATAGGCAGAAACTTGATTAACTTCCTCAGACCAGAACACACATCAGTGCCTTCTCTACAAGGCCTTTACAGCAAAATAACTGTCAGTTACCCCATGGTAAAAGGTGATGGTTTTACACACATGGACACATATGTTTAAAGATGCCACATTGCTTTTTTGGCATCCAGTTGTAATTTGTGATCAGAATATCATTTATTGTTTATATATAACTGCTGAGCCCTTCTACTTACATCCTTTTTGAACAATTGATACCAATTGGAACCCTGAGCTTGTGTTCACAGAGGTCCTCAGATAATACTCCCTGCAATGATATTTGAGTTGTAGACAGTCCTGGGAAATGAATTTTTCAGAAGGAGTTCCCTTGAATTCTGAAAAATGACATGTTGCTTCTGGGATTTGTCTCAATTTTTTTAAATTTTAAGTAAGACTAAAATGCTCCTCCTGGTCAGGACACAAGACGACTTGATATCGCTGACTTCAAAGTTACTGTCAGCTCAGTTTAATACACAAATCTAGAATGCTTTAGGAAAACTCATTTATTTTTCCTGTGGCTTTGTAAATTCCATGCAAAGAAGAAGGAAAGGGTCCCTCAGGGACACGGAGGAGACTGCTGGCTGTGTGCTGGTATTTGGGGGGGAGTGGGCAAGTCTCCTGGTGTCACACACATGCTCCAGCTGCGGAGACTCCCTGAGCCTGGGGGGCTGGGTCTCCTCACCACCCCCAGACCTGGCAACTGGGAATTGCAAGGGATGCTGCAAGTGATATCCTAGTTTCAAGATACCGTGGTGCTGGTATGTTTGGTGTTGCCTGTGATGAAAAGTGTGTTTGTGAAGGCTTTCACCTTAGTGGCACTGCTGTGGAGTCTAGAGAGTGGGCAGTACCAAATCCATAGGCCTCTTCCCAGTTTGATCAGAGCTGTGGTTCCTGAGTCTCTGGCCTGTGCCTCTCTGCAGATGGACTATTTTCTTTCTTCCTGAGCTGAGTGCTGGGCCTGCAGATCTTAAGCAGGCTGCTTGTGCCGCTTGGGAGGCGGCAGGAAGACAGCAAGTGGGTTTTAAGGTGTGCGAAATAGGTGGGGAAGGGGAAGGCAAAGAGCAAGTGGCATTGTAACATCTATGTTAACACAAATTTAATCTGTTGGCAAAATATATTGATAGTAGATCATTCTAAATAAATGATGTTTGTAAGAGTAAATCAAACTCACTTGATGATGCAAATCTCATTTTTGCTATCCTCAAATGAACAAGCAAACTTCAATAGTTGTTGATTTGCATTGACTACCTTGCAATGTGTGAAGTATTGAGCTGTGTTTTGTGCTTTGCGCAGTTCTGTCTATAAACGCAGTTTGGAGTAATTTTTTTGGTGGTTTTAACTACACTGCAAATCAAGGCTTTGTTACTTTAGATGAAAAAGGTACTAAATGTATTAGTTTTATACTCTTATCTTACGCTTCTGACTGTTTACATCTCCTAAAGCTGTAGTGTCCTGAGGTTGTTCTAGACATCTGTTCTTGTTTTGACATTTATGGTTATTTTTATACAGAATGACTTTTCAGGAACTGAGAAGGCATTACATCAACATTAATAGCAATAGTAGTAGATAGTAAAGCTGATATTGTGAATTCTAGCTGGTTTTGTGCTTCAGCAGTTGCTGCGTCCATGGGCTGAGTGCTGGTAAGCTGGGCTTTCTCCTCTGTGGAGCAGAAGTCCAGTGCCATGCCTTCATTTCCAAGGGCTGTCCTCAGTGCTAACCTGCAAGGCTGACTGAGGTAGTTTTAGTTTGCCGCTTTTGAAGGATATGGCATGGATTAGAGTCTGCAGGGCAGTGCTTATGCATAAATACGCATTCTGTGCCTTGAATTCACAATTAGTTTGCAACTAAAAGGATTTCTATTTTCCGTCTTCTCCACTGCTCCAAGTTTGTCTTGACCAGGGATCTCCTCTGATTCTTACAGGCAGCCAGTAATACTCCTGTTCATACCTGGTACCACTGGGTTTACGGTGGCACTGAAGAGGCTCATGTCCTCCTGTGACTGCACTGGGGCCTCTCTGGGATTTACTTTACCTGGTGGTTTCCTAGTGTAGCTGGATTCGCCTCTATCTGGAGAAGATTTCTGAGTTGACAGACTGCTGTCAGATCAGAGAGCAGTCAAGTAATGTTTCCAGAAGTGATCTAGGCATTGCGTAGAAGCCAAGTGCTTACGGCTGATCTGTCTTGGGGCAAAGAGCAGAAGAGGCTGTGGTGATGCCCAACTGCTTGCCAAGACTGTTCTGCAAGTGATGCAGGACAAAGAGCCTGCTGATGTACCTGCTTGGGATCAGGAACACTAATAGCTATATAACTCAATAAGAATGTTTATAATGCAGAAATAGCAAGCAGGCAGCCCTACTAAAGCTGCTGTACAGAGTTAGTAATTAGCCCAGTGCTGGTGGGTGAACTTGGAGCAGCATGCAAACTACATGTAAAACCAGCCTCTTGTATTTCCCTTGTCCCTTTCTAAATACCCTTCCATACTAGCAGTGCTTGGTTTCTACACTGAGTAGGGAGCCTACATGAGTCCAGTGGTGCCATCCTAGAGCTGGTTTCCCACTTCATGTGAATAAAGGGCACAGGAGATGGTAGTGTTGCAGGAGGTATTTGGTGTCATACTGTTGTTGTCACAGTAGACATTTAACATGTTGTTAAGAAACATAGCAACATGCCTTCTCAAACAATGAAGGTTTTTGATCACTGTACATGAAGTGCAAATTCAGTGCCTGATGAAGTCAGATTGTGGGGTGCACCACAAATCTGTTCCCCTTCATAGATGCCCAAACAGTGCTCATCCCAGTGCTCACTCTGCCACTGCCTGTCCTTGCATGTCACCATCCATGGGATAACATGTGCCTCGATGCCAACGTACAGCAATTGTTCAATACTTGCCTCATTGACAAAATCTCAAATATTTCTCTCTCTCTAACAGTAGCTATTGCTTCCCTGCTACAGGAGCTGTACTGGGGGGGGAGTCTGTCCTATACACCTCTTTATCTTGAGGCACCTTGCCAACATAAACTGCTGCCACCCACACTGTAGGCAGCCTTTCAGCAAAGTAGGAGTGCAGGCTGCAAGAAGAGAGACAAGCCTTCCAGTTCATAATCTCCCAAATATGTCAAGAAACCAGTCTGTCTACTCTGTCTGGATGTTTGGTAGACAATTTACCCCTTACTGTGAAGTGACCAGTCCCCTTCTTTGAGAACAGTCAGACCTTGTGTGAAGAGAAAGCTGACTTAGTGTTAGTTGATCTAGTCTGGCTGAGCAGGTGGCAAGGCTGCTTCATACTAAAGAAAACGAAGGCAAATTTAAAAACCTCAGCTATTTAAAACTAAAGACATTTGAATGATTTGCATGGTTAAATTCCAACTCTTGCATGCTTTGAGTTTAGTAGTGTTGCACTGTTCTCACCAAGTTGTACCTTACTCTTTTATATCTTTTCTCCTTAATTGGTTCAGGAAAACATGCAGGATATACAGGCTGGCAGGCAAGTTAATGTTGTGAGAAGCCTCAACTCCCATTTCCTGACTTTTTAACCTTGAACTATCCCAGGAATTTTGCATTTGAGTGATTAAGAAGGTATGACTGACCTCCTGCCTCTCTCCTGCTAGCAGAACCGGTTTGTTAATCTCTGGGAATGATCTAAAAATCTGTAAGTGGTTTTTGATAGTCTTCTCCTTGCAAATAACTTAGTTCTTTGCTTCCAGGGGTACTTGATCTGTACAGAAAAGAAATGCATGGGCAAACAGGCTGTCACTGTGTGCAAAGGAAAGCTTGTAAACATGCAAGCCTTTTCAAAAGCAAGTAGCTAACTGTTAGGCTGATACCTGCTAGGCATGCTCGTTGTGGCTGGTGGGGTGGTAAATTGTGTATTATATAGTTCAATGCTTCCATGAATCTGTTTGAGTAATAGGAAATGTGTTACAAATACATTTATACCGTTAATAGTATCCGGAATGCTCAAAATACAGGCTATTGCATGACTTCAGGTGTTTTTGGTGTCTGATCCGCTTTGCGTACAATCTGTTTGGGCAGCCCGTGACTGACTTCTGTCCAAAAAGAATTTGGATGTTACCTGTTCATGCGAAAGAAGTAGAGGGTCTAAACTGGCAAATTACATACAATTGAAGATCATCTTAATGAGGTGCAGGGGTTATTCTGATGTGCTGGCCAAAGAGCAGGAGAGGGCATCACTGAGTTCTTGAGTGTCAATAAAACTGTTTAAAATTAAGACAGCTTGGAAAATAAGCTCTCAGGATAAATGTCGGGCTTGCTGATCCCAGAGGTGGCCCAGTGGATGGCATGTCAGGGGCTGGGAGGGGATGCAAGATAAAAAAATCTTTGAGAGGCCGAAAAGATGCTCAATAACCATGGCAACAAAGAAAACCAATTCTGAAAAGAAAACAGCTCTGCAGTCTGAGTTGCTTGAGATGTGGGGGTTTTTTAGGGTGTTGCTATTGGTGATTAAGTTATAGTTTAATCGAATTTGTTTGGTTTACAGCAGCAACTTCAAATAAGCTGTTTTTCCTCAGACTTAACCCCATTTTTACTGTAGGGGTTATAGATCTATTCCTAGTTATCCTGTATCACAGCAAGACTGCAGGCTGCAATGCCGTACACACTGACAGTCACTGAAATGACATCTATTTGGGATAACTAGAAGTTTAGGGTGCCTGTGCCTTTGGGTCTTGAAATAACATCTGGTATCGAAAACTTTGAAATGTTATGTTTGATCTGTCAGTGTATTCCTTGGAGCACAGTTAAGAAGCCTCCCAGATTTATGGTCACTTCTTAAAGGCTCCCCCATTCATAGTTCTTATCTGCTCATGGTGGTCCTCAGTTACTCTGTTCTTCTCCCCTCGGTGTGGAAGTCTCCCTCTCTGAAACCACTGCAGTTGCTGAGGTTTTGGTGCAATTGAGGCTGCCTTTTGGCCCAGAGCTGCTGAGGATACTGGCTGTGAGGGATGAGCTCTTCTCATCACCTTTTCCCTGAATTGCAGTCAGTGGGAATCCAAGGGAGTGTGTCACCGTGCCCAGGTGTGCGGTGACAGGGTGAGGAAAGCTTTGCCAGCAAGATCATAAAACAGGGCCTCTGTGCTGCCACACCTCCAGTGCCAAGGGCATCTCTACCTGGAGCGAGAGAAGATGATCCCAAGGAAAACAGTTTCTATAGTGACGGATAGCCCTAGTGTGTTTGAGGGCTGGATCACTACGTTGAGTAATAAGTGTGTAGGAGTCTATTTTTAAAAGCCTTTGTGAGGAGGAGATTGCTGTAGTCCTAGAAAATCTGTCTGCAAAGTGATAGGTTTTTCTGTGCTGAAGTTTAAAAATAATCATCGTCTGTCTTGAGAATGGGATGACCTCATTAGAAACAAAGAAGCTTGTATGTCATGGTGTTGAGACTCCTGGCAGTGATTCCCGCAGCAGCCTTCTGAGTTACAGCAGGGGCTCTGCCCTCTAACAGGTTCCTTAGACTCGGGCCCTCAGGGATCTTGTGTATAGCTACCCCTTTGTCCCAGCTGGAATTGAGGTGCTTTTAGCCCCTTTTCTGTCCTGATCTGTGTAGCACATAACAAGTTTTATTCCAATGAAAAATGAAGAAATGCTGTGTGGAAAAAAAAAATTCAAGTAGAAGCCATCGAAATAAAACCTGGTTCCAAGCTTCTCCCCCAAAATGCTTGGTTTATAAACTGTTTGATTTTTGTAAGACAAATGGTATGAGTGGAAATATTTGCCAGAACTCATAATTTCGTTATCTTGCTTGACTTCTTGCCCGTGAAACCTGGATGTCTCATGCTTGCCATGTACCTGTGGGTATGGGAAGAGGAGAGGTGAACGGAGCTGTTGGCTTTTTGGCAAATGCTGTAGCCATAAGAGGAGCTGACGTGAAGGTCCTGGGAGATCCCAGTGCTACCTTTGATCCTGACGCAGTGAGCTGCTGCTACTGGCACGGTAAACTGTAGGAAATCCCCCGGTGTGTAGTTTCACCCATATAGAGTCATGGAGGATTTTGTATAAGGCCGTGTGATCTGTGCTGAACTGATTAAAATCAGTCTCCAGTGTTTAAGTGGCTTTACTGTGCTATGGGGGTTTGAGGAACCCTGCAAACATGGGGATTAAGTGGGTTTAGGCACAGCATGGCAGGTTGGCACTCCACTGCTGGCTTATGAAGGCTTAACGTCCTGGTGACCCAGGCACGGTGTGTGCTGTCTGCTTGCACACCTTCTTGCACGTACAGGCTCTCAGCCGTGAGCCCGTCTGAAAAGCTGCGTGTGGGCTTGCTAGTTTGCCATAGGCCACCAGTTGGCACTGAAATCCAGTAATTACAAAAATAATACTTCCTGGTTTAAGAAGTTCAGGATTGATTTCTGTTACCTTTGTAGTATTAACTGCAGATTTGTAAGTGGTATGGGTCAACCATCTCCTGCTCCTGTCAGGAACCTCTCTGATCTTAGAGCCGTGTTTAACAAACCTTCTGTCAATCAAAAACTTGTTATACAAGGATTATTTGCCTTCAGTTTCCTGTGTAATGAGGTTTTTGATTGACAACAGTGGAGTTAAAGACTATAGAAAGGCTTTCTGAATCTGAGATGAGCAGGTTTCCATTTAATAGTGTTTGCACGTGATAACATTGGCTTCCAGTTTTATCTCCGAGAGAAGCTGAAGGTGATAGATCAAAAATTGTAAGAAATATATAAGCCCTTGTCATTTAAAAATGATGCAACATAAACTAGAGCTAGGAAACTAACTTTCTATTTCCTGCTCTGGGAGTGGGATTTGTTCATCACTTGCTGTACAAATTCTTAAGCTATTGGGGCATGGAAGTGTCTTGGTGTGTGGTGGTGGCTGGTGGGTGAGCAATGGTGGTTGCTGAGGGTACTTGGTTTCCAGGTGTCCTAATGAGCAATTGCACTTGCTGAAGTAAACTTGAATTTCTTAAATGAAATGAAAGGAAATACGATGGACATTGATCGATCTAAGGTGCTGGTTTTTTTTGAAACACTAAATGTTCCTAAAAATGACCTGATTAAAACTTAGCTAACAGGGGAAGGGCAGTCACAGGTAAGATGGAGTCAGGTACAGGTGAGTTGACGGGAGCTGAACGTGTGGGTTACTTCTTGGTGAGCTAGAAGGCCAGAGTTAGACTATGTTTTACATGTATCTTCTCTAGCTCAAGCTGGTTTCCCTTGTAGGAACTTCACACCGAGTTTAGCCTCCAGCACAGAAGCAGATGAAGCACTTCAGGGATAGCTCTGGTCTGACCTGATGCTCTAAAGGGTGTTAGAGTAAAGGGAACGTGGCTGGAAGATGCAGACAAACTCCTGTCTGAAAGTGCCTTCTCTTTTAACCAGACTACTTTGGGGTTAATATAAAATGTTATACCTACAGTTTTTCCCCATGGTTTCTTCTTTGTGACTAGAGATTAGAAGTCAAAGTCAGGATTTTCTGAACTTTTGGGTGCATTGCTTTTTTTTTGAAAGCTGGATGAATGTACCTGGAGGTTTCCCTAAGTGAGGAGGGTAAGAAATGCATAAATCATTTTGTAGGTTTTCCTCCTTAGTTATAAGCACAGTGGATGAAAGGAGTCCATTTTTCTAGATTGCTGCTTTGAGTCTAGCTACAGAGAGGGCCTGTTATATGGTAATGGAGTTTGACTGAGTTGATGAGATTTTTTTTCAAGGCTGCTAGGAAGCTTTGTGAATTGCAAAGGCGATGTTTCAAAAGAAACAGTTCTGTAGATGTGCCATAGCTTTAGCTTCCAAATGCAGAAACAATCCTGTTTTATGCAGGAATAATACACTAGCTGAATCCTGTCGTGCTGTGAGAAAGAAACTTTACCTTTTGCTTGTTTAATCTGTTGTGCTACGTTGTGAGTGTGCTTAAAGAGATGCTTGATTTTGGACCCCTTCTGGAAAATTGGTTTATTTCAGTCTTCAAAACAGTCCCTAAAATCATATCTTAAAACAAGGAAGTAATCTCCTTTTTCTTTTTATGCTTTATTCATAGTCTGGCTCATCGCTTGTCTTTTATCTGAGACTGTAGCATTGCGGCTTTGATTTGTGCTGTTTTTTCCCACAGCAGCAAAGGACTAAGCCATTTGATTATGAAGCTGCAGTTATTTGGGGAAATAGCTATATGACATATGTTATCTGTAATAAATGGAATTACTCTCTTAATTTTAAAACTAATTACTCTTCTGTTTGCTACTTGAATGACAGATTTCTCCTTTAATGAGTACATACTCCTCAGCATAAATGGGGTAATCACAAGCTTGCGGTCAGCTGGGGAGGACAGCACTGGTCTGTGCTTGGTGGTGGGTGCTTCTTGTGAGAGATGCTGAAAATCTGAATCTCAGCGGTGAAATTATTGTCTATTTCTGAGCCCTAGTAACTGGCAAGTCTCCAGCTGGCTTGTGTCACTGCTATAGCAGACTGATCCTGCCTTGATTTTTCTCCCCTTTTTTTTTCAAAACTCCAGCACAAAGAACTGACTGGATGTAGTTCATGGATTACACTTTGTATGGAAAACAGGAATAAGCATCCTTCGGTTGCTTGGTCCTGGCTTCTTATCAAGTCTGACAGCTCCTGAGCACATCTAGAAGGAATTCAGCTGCTTCTAGCAAAATAGGACTGAACAAAAGCTGAACAGAAGCTTTATGAGTTTGGTATTAAACTTTGGAGCATCAAAGTTGGCACTACAGCGCCGTTCCCTGATGAAAGTAGTCACAAGTCTTGGGACTGATGGTGCAGCTCAGCGCTACTCTTTTGTTTAAAAAAAAAAGTTTGATTTTAATCTTAAATGTGATTCTCGAGGAGAAAGCTCTGCTCAGTGTGTGACACAAATTAAGCTACTGAGGTATGTTTTATGCTTGTAGCACAACCTCAGTGCCTTAGGTTTAATCACTGCCCTATGTTGAGGGATGTTTGCTTGGATCACTGACCAAAGATGTTGAGCACTGTAAGCTGGGACATGGGAAATGCATGGTTTCTGGTTCAACCATAGGGCTGAATGGAGATGAGTGTACAAGGTTAAAAACTATGCAAGCCCACGATGAAATTACACCTCTTTTGACAAGGCTCTCCCTAGAAATAGCAAAACAGCTATCACAAAACCAATTCATGGTAGTATTTTGAGTGTTATTAATCAAATGATGCACTGGAAATGACAACTTGGATTTTTTGTGGCCTAGATGGCACATTCTGTTCCTGCTGGCTTTAAATATATTTTTACAAGTAAATACTAACTTTTCCTCCTTTTCCTTGTTCCAAATAGTATCTAGTAAGCATTAAATTTAGGCTTTATCATAGACTGCAGGTGAAAATTTTTCACTGCTTTTTTTTTATAAAATACTTGGCTGTGGAAGAACAATGCCATGCTTATCAGGGCAATCAAATAATTACTGCAACACAAGTCCTCAGCAGTTATGTTGAAGTATCATCAAGCTGGTTCTTCTGATGTGTGTGAATTTTAGATCAGCCTTTAGACAGCATATAAAAATCGGCTTGATTCTTAACTCACAAGAAAATAAGCAGTCTTATGGCTGTCTTTTGGCATTTTTCTGAGGGGGAAGTTAGATTCTTTTTCTGTTTGTTTGGTTTGGGGTGTGGTTTTTTTTGCTGGTTTTTTTTTTTTTTTGGAAATGCATGACCATCCTGCAGAGACTGAGGCTTTTCTGCATTTGCTTTGGTAGGTTTGAAGGAGAGGGCATCCTCAGGAACCCCCTAAGCATCCTGCTTTGCTCAAGGGGGCTTGGCTGCAGCCATGTAGGACAAGCTGTATTCCCCACTACCTGCCGTGTCATCCACTTGCTTTTAATGTTTAATGTATTTTAATGTTAGCAGTTCAGCATTCAGAGAGGTGAAAGTGCCAGCCCTAGAGTTACAGTTAAAATTGCCAACACGTTCACAACAGAACTTTCCTCTGTGTTATCTCCAGAGAGTTGCTTGTATCTAACCTTGCTCTGCATTTTTACCCTTGTGCATCTTTGAGTTGATCAGCTCAGAGAAGCACGTACTGGGTATTCTTGGGCTGAGGAAACAGCTTGATCCGCAGGGAAAAACGAGAGATAGCAATCAAAAGTACTGAGACTCTGTTTTACTTTCAGGTAATCTCTAGTTTCTATACAAACGTGCTTTTAGTACGCAGTCTAGATTAAGAACAGTAAAAATAAACCTGTCGGTGAAACTTTCTCAGTAAAGTTTCACAGCTCTATGTTGTGAAGCTCCAAGGGGTTTGGTTGGGTTTTTTTGCACTGCAGAGCTTCAAAGTGAATTGAAATTTTCTGAGAAAACTAGTGATTCAAGCACTGCTTCAGATGTTAAAGGCAATATATTGAAAGTGAAATGCAGGAGCAGGTAAGCTTACATAGCTTGTATAGAAATGTTCCCATCTCTTTCTTAACTTGTACCAGACTTCTAGGTCATGTTCTGGGAAGAATTACGTTAGTCATTAAATGTTAATTTTATTTTGAACTTCTTATGGTTGGAGGCTTTTTTCCCTACAATTCCCCTTTATGCTAGAGAGTGACAGTAAGATGTTAATATGAGGCTACCAGGTGGTTGCTCAGTGCCTCCAGATGAAGTGGAGGATGATGAGTTGATGATGCTCAGATGTGCTCAAACAGTAATAAAACTCTTGATCTAACCGCCACCCTGCTGAATTACCTCTGGATATGAAAGACTTCCTGCAAACCTGTTGAGTCTCTTCCAGTGGGTTGGAAACTTGCTTTCTTAGCCACCTTACATCCCTGTGCTTCTATGTGGCAGAGTTGGGTACAGTTCCATGGGTGTTCTTTGACCCCTTTGCTCTTAGCAAGAGCAGTGTAACTGCTAGAGAGGGGCTTTGGTGTTTTGTGGTGTTCTGTGCTTTCTGCCCAAAGGGCTTTTCTCCTAAGTCTGGCTCCCAGGCCCCGAAACCAAGTTCTGGCCCTCCAGTTAGGCCACATTGGGGCTGTGTGATGGATCTATGGGCCTGTGGCATATTGTGCTTATGGTAGCTGGGTATGGGAGATATCTGCAAGCTCACTTCTTCCTGGCTTGTGCCTCCCTGCAGTGATAATGTTCTGCTAGTAGTTTTCTTGGTGCAAGGTGAACCTTGTTAGCTCAGAGTCAAAGGGGCAAAGGGGCATGGTTTTGGGAAATAAAATCTGTGGGGTCACTCAAGGAGCGAGCGCTCTAAGCTTTGTTTGTAGCCATACAAGCTTTCAGACTGTTGCTGGATGTGAAAAACAGAAAAAATTCATCAGAGTAGTATTTCTAAAATACTTGCCCATTTGGACAGAGAGGGTTACACGTTTTCATCACACTGAGAAACTAATCCAGTTTGTCATTAATGAAACAGAACATATTGCAATGCAAATGAGTGGAGTTGCATGACAAGTGGTCCCACAGTCCTCAGCACTTGCTATTGATTGTGCAGTCTTAATTATTCATGCTATGCAAATTGTATTTCTCATCTTGCTCCTTCTTGTCTACATATTTTTGATACAGAACTTGCATGCAAACAGTCTTGTTCTTTCATTTTAGAGATGAGGATTGTTTCTAGTGAAGTTCTTAATGTTCCTTTGTGGAGCGAGCACATGCGGAGCCAGGCAAGGCTCGGGAGCTCTGTCAGAATGAATTCATCTTACTGTAAATTCAGATGAAGAAAGGGAAGAGCTTTAAAATAGTTTTCAACTTTCTTTGTTTTCTATACTGAAGCCCTTGTGGTACTTATTTTCTGGTCAGTTGTTTGGAATAGACATGTGGGAGTGTTCTTTTATTCATCCTAAATATTATTTTGCATTTCAGGTATACTAAACCACTAACCTTTGCAGACTGCATTAGTGATGAATTGCCATTAGGATGGGAAGAAGCTTATGACCCTCAGGTTGGAGTTTATTACATAGACCACAACACCAGTAAGTGACATGTTATTGTATTTTTGCAGAGTGATTGTTCTGTGCCTGTGCTAAAATATACTGAACACAAAGCCACAAAATCAGTAACAGCATGTTTTATAGTAGGTGAGATCTGCAGCTCATGAAATCAAATCCTGTCGTTGTCCATTGTACAAGTCGCTTCCCTCTCTAAAACTAGAATTTAAGACGTTTTGGTTTGCAGCCTTCAAATCAGCAGTCGTATTCAAGCTAACAGCATGGACACACCTCTGTGAGATTTAGTTCTGCTGAGGAGTCTGACCAGGTAGCAATGATCTGGAGTTTGTTCTTAGCCTGGAATGTGTCCTTGTGGCAGGACCATCTGAAAGAGCGCAAAGGTCTTGTGTTGATTCCCCAGGCAGGGATCAACAGAACGACTGCGTGAGCTCCCTGTGCTGCAGGAGTTCATGCTGCCTTTGCTGGAGAGGAAGCTCTCAAGTAGTCTTGGGAATATCCTGAGAATTGTGCAAGTAGGAAAAGATTGAACTTCAGGCTTGTGGCATTTTTATTCTGTATTTGCAAAGTAAGCCACTGCTTGCTGCTTTTGTTACATTGCTTGATAGACCTTAACGTTTATAAGCTCATTTGAATTATAAAAAAAAAAAATACAGAACTTGATATATTGTTACAGACATTGTTGGGAAATGTGTATTGGGTTGTGCTAGAACAAGTCCCCTGGAAAAAAAAACGTTGTAAACAAAATAAATCAGTGACTCTGATTCTCTTTACAGAACAGCTGCAATTGCAGTCCAGAAGTTCGCAGCAGAACCAGGCCCTTTTGGTGGTGATTGTAACTCATGCAAAGAGAAAAGCTTTTAAAAGTGCCTTGAAGCTGTTGTTTGGTTTGGGATATTTTTTTTTTAAATCTGCTTCTAGAACTTCAACTGAAAACTTCAGCATTTTTTTCAGCAAGTTACATGATCTTTTTTTTTTTTTAAATAAAAATGTGAAAGTCTCTTGTTTAGTGGTGGTTTTTTTTGTTCGTTGCTTTTTTCTTGGCTATCTTCACAGCCCTCCCTTTTTCAGAAAAGCCCCATTTTTACCTGGCCTGAGACTGCACCTTTCAGGTTTAAGCAGCTTCTTTTGGGTATTAAAAATGCAGAACGAAAAAAGCCTATTAAAGCCCTAACTACCCTCTGCAACACAAAGATCAAATGTGTCCAGATGTGAAGGTGACAAATATTTTTATTTAAAGCTTATGTCAACCCACTATCACAGTTTTTACATATAGTCTTTATACCAATTTTTCTGTGAGGCAGGGACTCCTGATTTTTCCCTTTACAGGAAAGGATAGTGGGGAGGAAAGGGTCGACAAGCCTACAGGATCATGGAAAGGAGATCTGCAGAACAAACTTTGCTTAAGAAGGTGTTAAATAGCAAGACACAAACTGGAGTCTCCTGTAGGTCTGTTAGACCATGTCTTGTGTCCACTGCACTTCCACAAGAAAGCACTCTGTAAAGTTAATGATGGGGTTGCTTTTTAAAGACACACTGAATCTTAACATTTTTTCCAGTCTCTCACTTGGATCTGGGTTATTCCTGGACTGACCATACTTACCAAAGGGGAAAGAGTTGAGTTTAGAAGTTTTGTTAAGGCTTCTCTTTCATTCATAAGTCTTAACTTCTGAAGTTTTTAATGTTTTCATGGCTCTGTGCAGGCAGGAAGAGAGAAGAGCCTGGGCAAGCTCTCTAGAGGAGTTCAGGAATATGGTTGGACTAATCTTCCCTTCTCTGGTGTTTGGAGACTTGCTGTGTCAGGTGCTGGGATGTGAAAGGCACCAGCGTGCTCCAGGCCAGGACCCATCCAGAGCCAGGGGCCTGCCACCTTCCAGTGACTCTGAGGGGCTTTGCTGTGTTAGGCAGTAGTTTTGGATTAAGAAGTTCCTGCCAATTCAGTTCAGCAGCATCAGGATCACACTTGACCACAGGAGAAACTTGACTCAAATAAAATGAGATGTATTCAAGAATCTCTTCTTTGTCCCCTCTGAACTTTCTCTTCAGGTTGAGATATATTTTCATCTTATTTGTCTTTCTCTCCTTTCCATGCTGGAGCAAGCTGAGTGCTAAATGTTACTATGGCCCAACTTAGCCAAATGTGGGACATTAACTTGCTCCGCTGGCATTTCCCTGGACAAGGGGGGTTAGCTGTGGTCCTGGGGGCACACAATTCAGATGCAGGAAAAAAACCCCACTTGATCTGAAGCCTGCTGTGGGACACAGAAACTTGTTGGACCTCCTGAGCATTTCAACTACCAGATACTGCAACATGTACGTGGGGAAAAAACAAATATGATCTCTGTTCTACATTTGAGTTGGTCCCAGAGTGAATGCACGAAGAACCAGTTGCAGCTCTGAGCTCTGTGTGGTCTGGGGCAGTTACCCCTGCTTCCTGCCACCACAGCCTTCCAGGGTATGCAGAGAAGGCTTCAAACCATGCTGGTATCTGCTTAATAGCACTGTCTGTTAAAAAGTTTTACTTCTATGGGATGCCAGAGGCTACATGACTTGACCTAGTATTTCAATAAAAAGGTTAAAAAGAAGAGAAACAAAATCATGACCCTATTTCTAATGCCAGCTCTAATCCAAATCATGATAAAGCAAATCATATCCACTTACCTTCAGCTAATCAAGAGGCTTATCTTTGTGGTTGATGTTGAAGCATCCTTTGGAGAGGGTCCAAAACCTTCTTTGTCTCCAAGGTCTCTTGCAGATTCCCTGTGCAGGAAGGAACTGTCATCAGAGGGTGTGAAGGGAATGAAGGCATGTTGGTTCTTGCTGCACATTTGAAGTATGTGAGACTAATTATCAGAAACAAGCCCAAGGACAGACCTAAATTAAATGTAAAGCTAGGAGCCATTGAACAAAAGTGAGATGGAGAATACTTCTAACCTTCTCTCTTAGGCAAAATAAATACAATTAAATTGAGTTGAGTACCCAGAATATTCCTAATACAGTATTAATGCACAACTCTGAATATCTATATTTGGGAGAACTCGACAATTATTTGATTTGCACAAGGAAATTATAATTTTCTTGCCAGATGCTGATGCAAGCATAGTAAGACTATATTCTTCAAACGTGAGACAAACAGATTTATTTATAACAAGCTCAATTTTAATTTAAAAATTCACAAGACAACAAATGATGTAATAGCCTGCATTTCCGTAGTCCTTTCTCCTAACTTTTGAATGTATTTTGCAATTTTCAGTAGCCGGGGCAGATCAAGAGCCCTTGGCCAGCATTGTTGTAGATTGTTATTACATGTTTGAAAATCAGAGCTGCAATCAAGGGGGTGGCAGCTGTTAGTGCTGTGATTACTGAAAAGGTTGAGGTAAATGCTTAGAAAAATGGGAACAAGGCAGTTTCAGTACATAAGCACATTGTCCATCCCCTCTGGGAGCTGGCATCAAGGTACTTACTCTGTTGGGTGGTGTGCTTGGAGAAGTGTCACTGTTTCACCACCTAACAGAGGTGTTCAGGGTTGTACATTTAGTCTTCTTCCTGAGTGCTCATAATGGGGGGATTTCACAGAATCATAGAATCATCTGGAACAGAAAAGGGACCTCCAAAGGTTATCTAGTCCGACCCCCCTGCAGTCACAGGGACACTTCCAACTAGACCATGTTGCCCAGGGCCTCGTCAAACCTCACCTTGAATGTCTCCAGGGAAGGGGCCTCAA